>OX401408.1:43154931-43554931 GCA_947846245.1 Cerastoderma edule
ATCGATGTAATATTTCACAGGACTTTAGAATATTTCACCTACCAATCACTTTAGATGGACTGAGTACACTAATAAACCAATTAACGAGCATTCCCCCTTTTCCTACAATGTTTTCTGCCCTTTCAGACGATCTTTTTTTTAATTTCATCGCATTTTGAAATGTCTGCAAACTCTTTCAAATTTGGCGATTGGTAAAGGGTTAAACAATAAAACAATACATGCATATTACATGAAATCAAGCAATCAAATGCATAGCTACAATAAATGGAAATATATCTAGTATCACGCTTTCCTCGGTTAGCCAAACATGCGTTTACCCACCTTGTTTCACCATGACAACGAAGGCAGAGCCTGTTGCCATGGATGCGGTGTTACATATCTCGTCTTTCGTGGAGGCTGAAGTAGTCGGTCGGATAAACACCCTCTCTTGGCCGGCATTTGGCTCCTGGCCTATCAATATAACATAACAATGGTTTTAAAAGTGCATCAACTTTTTACTAAAACAACCATTTCCTTTTCTGAAAAAGGATATATTGTTGAAAAAAAACAAACAGAAATGGTGATGCTATTACTGATCGTTCATAAAGCAAGCAATAATCGACAGTTCATTCAATGAGCTTCAAGCCTCCGTCATACTAACGAACAATAACTCTGCAAGGAAATTAGGCTGATCGCATAGTATGAAAGAAATTACGAAGTTACCTCCTTTACCACTTCATGATGAAGTGTTTACATCGCAGAACACTAACACGTGTTTCATGAATTATAAACTGTTTATTGCATTTTTGTTGGATGTCAATGGGACAAAAACATTTTAAGAAACAACATTCGAAAAGGATGCCTCTGATAAATACACAACTGAGTTAGCCAGGTCGCTTACAAACGGATATACAAGGGATTGGAATTTCTCGAAAGTGCATAAGTTTTTTTCATAGTACTTTTTGGTCTAGAAATGGAATGAGATTAGGTTCTTTTTGATCTAGCATTTATATTAAATGAGAAGGAAATGAACTGATTTTTTGCATTGCCTGGAATCATATGTTGTGAACGACGTTGTTAGAGGTAAAAACTACTTGCATTGTTGAATAAAATACACCAACATAAAAAAATACCACCAACAAAAAATCCCTAATCTACACGTAGATTACATTTCTTTGCCAGATTTAAGCTAATTTTTACAAAAAAGAAAAAAAAAAGATATGAATGTAATTTGATGGGGTAGGCCTTCAGAGCAGACCCATTGGAAAAACACATCATCCAGTTTAAAGAGACTATTTTCCATTGCGAATACAATTGCTCAAGTATCCAGGAAGCAGAACCGACAGTTAATTTAATAAGCTTCAATCCCTCACTCATCACAACCGATGATCGATGTAAAATTAAAAAGTTAAGACATTTGAATATTAAGTTTCGAAGTTTGAATACCTACCTGCTACATGATAGTAGCTGTATGAGTTTGTAGTTTCTTCCGTCATATGGAAACATAGATACACGTTCCACGTTACACTCAGGGCTGTGAACGTCGTTGTCGCGCTAGATAAAAGAAAAGACATTTAACAAAGTTTTTAACAAAAACTACCAAATAACAATAACTCTAAAGCGGTACCGTGGTTGTTGATATTACCTTTACCCACTACCAAACAAAAACGACTTTTAACTAGTTTGTTGCAGACGACCCTGGAAAACATTGTGGGAAACGGAGAAATTGCTCGTGACGAGCAATTTCCCCTTTTCTCACAATGTTTTCTGTCCTATCAGAAGATATTTTTTCAATTTCATCACATGTTGGAATGTCGTCTTCAAACTCTTTCAGTTTTGGACAGTCTGAAGTTTGGCGTTTGGTAAAGGGTTAATATAAGGGCATGCGAGTCGTTAGGGTAGATTTTCATCAAATAACATAGGGAAAATATTTGCAGAACGAGAAGTAAAAACCAAATTCATTGAAATAATACCCCCAAACTGTTTGTGGATAGTAAACGCTTGGGAAAACTTTTTACGAAATGTCTACAGAAGTTATTTTCGTAAGTCAAAACCGATGTGCATGGACATCCTCTTTGAGAAAAGAACAATATTGTCAAGTGACATGGCATTTGGGGTATCTCTTCAAATGACTTGTTGGTAAAACTACTTTTATGATGGTTGAAATAAGAGGGATGCTGGGTTCGAACTTAGACAAGTTCTAAACGTGAGATGTTGGGTTATACACTACAAAGTGAATATGTGCCAAAATAAAATGTCTCGAAGTAAATAGATGAACACCTTTGTTCCCAAGGTGCAGAGAAGATTAATACGATTTCAATTCCAGAGGTCGAAGGGTTTAAGAAGGCTTATCTTATAAACTATAGGTTTGGACATACAGTTTTAACTCTTTATAAACTTGCCGGAGTCGAAACGTGGCAGATCACGTAACTTCATTAGGTTCATGTAAGATATCCAATTCTGACCAAAAAATCCCATAAGAAAACACAGCACGAAATCTTAGTTTAATCCTGAATAAAACATTCAATTTTGTTGCAAAAAGACCAAGAAAAGACACTGGCCGAAATTTTAAATAAGTTCTTACAACGCTCAAATCTAGTGCAAATAGACTAAATTTGAGAATTGAGAAGGTATTTGAAAAGAGTTAATTACAATAGGTACTAAGTAAATTCCAAAGTTACTATGTGGATAGAACGAATTGTGCACTTACCGGAACAGAAGCAAGTTTTCCGACGTGAAGTAGTTGACGTCATAACAGTCCCATGACGTCAACGTTGTTCCGTACGCGGTGACGGTATAACCAGTCATGACGTTAGCCGAGAAGGACAGTGTGCCCTTCATACTGTCGTGCCATACGGTGCTCTGGAAAACGCTGGGAAACGAACATTGGGCGTCTGGAACCAGAGATCGATTTGTTTGTGTATTTATCGATAAATGTATGTATTTGTTAATTGATGTATCTGTTTATTGATTTGATGATTTACGAATTATGTTGATGTTGATTTAATCGGAATTATTACATAGCCAGTATTCGCGCCGAATTTGAATCGATGGAAAGTCGCAAGGCAGACGCCGCTTCTCCCGGATTCGGACACATGGCCCTCGTGTCCTGAGACCGACGCTCTATCCCTTGACCATTGCCTTGGTGTGTTAATTGACTACTGTAGTATTGTTTGACGACCTAATAGTTTGATTGATTGGTTCATTGCTTAAACATTCCTTAGAGAACAAAACATTTTGCTATATTTTACTTATCACTTTAAAAAAACATTCCGGACACTCAATAATCAAGTGTTATTCGTTATCAAAAATGAACGAAAATTTACTATGTTTAGCATCGCAAGCCTTTAAACGTAGTTTGCCTAGTGAGTGCGTATGTATGTAACATATCAGATTAGGGTTGACGGTAGTTTAGTGGTTAGTTTCGGGGACTAGTGACCTATCGTATTCGAATCCCGGTGACGACTTATCATTCAATCGCGGAGTATCCGTCTGTAAGGCACTGATCCTTGTTCCTAGCCTAGTTCTTGAAAGTAATACACTGAATATATACGATAACGCTCATCATTGAGTCCGATGCATCAATGGAAACACAAAACAAAACAAGACAGATTTTAAACAATACAAAGCCAGATTCATTGATCATATTGATTTAGATAAATAACAACAATCCACATATTTTCTGAATTATTATATCATGTTTAAAGATACGTAGATTCCAGTATAGTTAGGATACAAGTCTGAAAGGAAACCACATGTATTGCTAAGAAACGAAATCATACTACTGAATTTTCTTAGAAAAGGGTGCTTTATTACATCCTTTATGCAACGTATTGTATATAGAATACATCATTGAAGACATTCAACAAGCTATTTGAAACATCAAAATACTTGTTTGATGCTTCGTCGAGTTCATTATTACATATTGTCAGTGAACCATACGAAAACAAAGTAGTTATTCCTATTTGTCATAGGATGTGCATTAGGAAACAAGGAGTATGTTTCTTGTCAAGATATATAACTATGTTATTACCTTGTACCTATGTTTCGAGTCATTATGACTTAACGAGAAACTTGTCGCAATGATTCATCTAACTTCTGTTCAAAATAATCATACGCATGTTCATAATGATCTATGCAGTTCTACTCTTTAAACCTCTTCAGACGTCATTCATTTGAAATCTACACAAAGCCGCCTTTAGAAATAAGGTAAACATTTAACATAGGCTTTTATTCCATTAACTATTCAGAGTGATTATCTAGACTATGTAATTACGTAAATATATGGCAGCACAAAGATGAATCAAATTATCCTAGGTGCAACGGGTACCTCGTCCCTAATTTTAATGTTTTATATTCCCGAAGTGAACACAAGCGACGTTGACAATTGTCTAGCATGGCATTATGCAAAACATGAATACTTAGGTGAAAACCATTGTTACACTTTAAGAAATTGCTTCATTTATTCTATTGTCAAAATGTTTCTTGAGTCGTCTGCCACAGTTGTTTTAAATGTCTAATTTATCCACCAAAGTGTATGACACTTTCGTTTAGAGCCTCCTCATAAAACCATATTATCGGTACAAGCAGGCGATTTCATAGACTGTTCTGAACCATCCATATAACATCATCTTTTTCTTACAAATTAAAAAAGAAAGAAGTATTCTGCATCATCAAAGAAGGCAGGATTACCATTGGTGCTAGTTACCCTGTTGGATGTAGTTAAATCACCATTTTTAACAGTCCGTATTATAAAGAAAATGTTTCAAGGAAATATTGCTCATGTTTAGCAAAAGCCCCTTTTGCGAAAACAATTCTGATTTTGTTTCTATTTGATTTGTGCAACTTGTCATCTTTTACAAATTTTAGATCACATGCTTTGACATCATATGTAGCAAATTTATTCGAAGCAGAGAGAGTGATAATTAGAACAATACGTACAAATTATATTTACTTAGATACAGAAAACTTAAGAAAGTGTTAGTAAAACAGTATCAATAACAAGCATTGTCTGACCCTGGACCTAATTTAAGCTATAAGGTGCACACGGGGCCCAGTCACTGGTTCCCCCTTACACATACTCCTGTGAGATAGTAGGCGAGTAATGGGTCAAGTGATCAAGCGCCTGCGACCCTCTAGTTTCTGGATCAGGGCCTCTTAAATCTTTCCGGATATTTGCTACGACTTTCGGATTTACTCGTAACCCGTCCCCTATTCATTTTACGTCACTGTTATTTGTGCTGCGCGTATACATAAAACATTTACATCCCTTCCTTTGTCGCGGGAACCAATTAACAAAACGTATAAACGATCGCATTCATTTTCTTTTATGTAGTATAAGAAAAATGAATACGAATTTATTGATTAAATTTATACCATGTCCTGCTTTATACTTTTTTTTCTGTAGATCAGTTCATCTTGTCATATTTCCTTCATTGATGATAAGTGAATGAGGGTTTAAAACATTAAACTTTAGGTTTGAAATAATCGAACCCGAAATAATGGATAATTCTTCATGTTATTATCATTCATTTTCATTATTTATAATATATAACTATTTTTTGTCAATGATTTATTCATTTATCACAAACTCCAACTTTATGGATTTTTTCAAACGTACTGTTATTTACACATATCATAATATAAACGCACACTTGAGCATAAGCGACTTTAGACAATCAGACTTTCCAAATGTTGATTGATATCATATGTTTCACTTGGTTAAATGCTCATAACTTTAAAAATGTATCATGAAAGTTGATGAATTGATAGACAGCAAAATAAGAATATGATACGTAAAACATTAAATGAAGGGTATATTTTCTATAAAAATTATCTTAAAAGGATGCTTTCATCGAAAAAGATCTAAATAAATTGATCTAAATAGAAGGGGTTAGGCGTGTTGTGCCATTGTCGATTGAAATTTGACATCATTAAACACTGCATGCTTTGGTAGTTTACTATATTTTTTTTGCATCATTTATCCCTTTTCATATTAACACTGTATGACAAAGAATAAATGATTAAAATGACATGCCCGCTGAAAGAATAAAAGGAATGGTCATCAAAGAAAAGGTTTAAAAATAAAGGGACATTTCTTTGTATGCTTTTTAGGATCACACACTGCGAAGTTTTCTCCTCTAATTTATGTTCCTTATTTATGTTTTTATCGCCTTGCAGTGTTTTTCTGGAAAACCTGTTTCCTTTTAAATACCATTTACTACTGCTTTATATTTTCGACACTTTCCATGATGATGATGGTTAATTATTGTGTGTTTTATTTTAACTTTAACATGATAATCGATTATTAATAATAATAAATATAAAAGCTAGAGGAGTCACATAGAATTCATTGATATGAGTGGATACAATCACTTGCTCAGTTCCAACTTCAAGAGCTAATTTGATGAGCTGACTTCGCTCCATACACCTATGGAGTATGTCTTCGATGACATTCACGGGATGGCATCGATCCATATGCGCTTTTGAAGTAGTATTGTAATTACCAAATAGTATCTAGGTAAAATAGCATGTTGTGTTACCATTGGTGGTGGATATCTAACCAGACCCGGATATCATTAATAACCATATCTTTTATGAATGATGATACAAATAATCACATGTTGAATTTGAGCAAGTGCTGGACATGTTCCACTAGTTTCATAAACAATGTACCGCTTTCCCACAATTATTCCTGGTTCAAACAGGGTGCCCCAACAATATCCGAACACATCTAAATTTTAGAATGCTGTGTATGTTTTTAGAAGTGCATTTTTGTGTCGTATGCTTATAAAACCTTAAATTACTGCTTAATTTTGATGAGGGAAAAATACTCAGAGTAGCAATCAGGTTAGATCATAGGCTAGTCGCCGATGTATATGGCGACTGGCCTGTGATCCAACCCGTTTGCATAAGCATGAAGTATGTTCCAACACTTTAAGATTAAATAAATTTTCTGACATACAAATTTCCATGGCAAGACCATGAACTCGAAACTATGTTTCCCTAAACTTGGTACTGCATTGATATTTTAGATTACGTTTTAGATGACCAGCTGCCATTTGTATAGTGTAACCTACGGCGGCTTTAAGTGTCAATATGGCGCTGCCCTGCGTCCGCACCATTTGGACATGGTGTAGTAACATGGTATAGGCATGTGTTTTGTCATTCGATGCGTAAATGATGTAGCAAATCATAGATAATATCACTCGTCAATAATTACATGAAGACTTTCAGTGTTGTGGCCCTTCAACTTGGAACCAAGTTCGACCACTGGGGTTGGGATAGCGTCGTCCTACTTTGTCCTTTAGTTCAAATGATTTACTGATAGTATCGACGTTTGGGATTCGTCCATCAAAAATGAAAGTTATGACTCTAATGCAGACGACATCCTACAGACATCATCCTACTGAAGGAATTGCTTTGAATTTCGTTTCGAGTTTTCTGATTGTCTGTTTGCTTTCTGTGTGTTTGGTGTGCTGCCATTTTTTAACTTTTTCATTAAATGCTCCACATGATCAAATGATCGGAGCATATTGCTTTTGAACGATCTTTGTCTCTGTTTGTTTGTTTTGGTAAAAACGTAAACCTGTCCAATAAAAAGTAAAATTAGTATTTCTGGACACAATGGACTAAAAGCCTAAGAATTCATAGCGCATCGTTGTTCCAAAACCGTTGGACGTACTTTCTTAAAACTTCAAGGTATTTATCCTGATGAAGTCTTAATCTTCATTTTACTTTTAGGTCACACGGTCAGAGGTCAAATCGCCATCTTATCAAGGGTCAAAGTTTAATCTTGCGGATGAAATGGAAACCCTTATGAATAGATTACATTAACTCGATAACGACTGGAATCTCAATGATGTCTTCTCCAAAATATACTTTTAGGTAGGTCAATCAGATTTGAATTTGTTTATAAAAATGTAGAGAAATGAAAAGAGGTTCTTGAAAGTTCACATTTCAACGTATCTAATAGTATCTATACCTATTTACTTTTGTAACCTTTCTCTTAGGCTGAAAATCGTTGGAAAAGGGTTCTTTAAACTCTCTGATGTCGTGTATGGCATGATATTTGGAACATTTTTTCAAAGATCATTAGTAGATAACAATTATTTTAGAATCTTGTGTAAAAGATATGACATTCAATATCGAAACAAAACAAAATAAACTTTCAGGGAGCATGTGTGTATCCTGTAATACACAATTCATCGGAAGATACCCTAACTTTGTGTGGACTTGTCTGAAATCAATCTTAATCAATTCGGGACTGTAGAGAAGATTATCGTTTGATGGTAGCTATTTCGTGTGTCGCGGACGATATAATACCTACCTGATAGGAAGCACCGTCCAAACACCGCTAGGATAAACAAGGCAAAACGCAGCATCCTGTAATCACTTGACCAGCCAAAGTCTGGTGATATGTGTCAATGGTTATACTTATATACGTAATCTCCTCCTGGTGATATGTGTCAATGGTTATACTTATATACGTAATCTCCTCCTGGTGATATGTGTCAATGGTTATACTTATATACGTAATCTCCTCCTGGTGATATGTGTCAATGGTTATACTTATATACGTAATCTCCTCCTGGTGATATGTGTCAATGGTTATACTTATATACGTAATCTCCTCCTGGTGATATGTGTCAATGGTTATACTTATATACGTAATCTCCTCCTTGCAGTATCGTGCTATTCCATCTAACGCATACTTATCACCTTCTTAATTAATATTAACACCACAATGTTGTTTATGCCACTATGTAATTGTGTTTTTCAAGTGTTTGGTTTATTTCTTAAAAAGTAAAAATACTTTCTTCTCAATGCATATTTGATTTAAACTCTTACAGTTTAGTTATGTTTTGGCATGTTGAATTAGCTCCATTATATATTCTTCGATTCTTGCAAGAAAATAAAGTTTCAAAATAGTATTGCTTATGAATAAATATACACTCCTCTTGCTATTAGTAATGTATAGCTCAAAGCTAGTTGCGAAAAAACACATGAGAAAAAACGAATGAACAGTCGTAGTCTTATTCGTATTTCTTTTTAATCTCTTGGGTTAAAAAAATGAACTTAATATTTGCTTGCTTCAATTAACAGTCGTTTTTCTGCACGCGACGATTAGCAAAACACCAAATAAACTAAAGGCATGAAAACAATAATCTTGTTAATGAATATTTTTCACGTTTCTAAAACCAGCACATTGCAACTCCAAACTATCATATTCTCAAATAACTTTAATTCATTCCGAGCTTTTTCGTGATTCAGATTCAATTGCGGGTTACATTTCAAATTTCGAATGCTCTTTTATGAAAAAGAAAAGTGACACTCGTTTGTCATAGACGAAAGACGGCCGCGGTATTGAAAGTTGGGCCTTAACCAATTACCAAACAATAACGACGTTTGACCAGTTTGTTGCAGACAACTTTGGAAAACATTGTTGGAAAAGGAGAATATGCTCGTTAGGAGCACTTTTTCCTTTTCCCTCAATGTGTTTTACCCTATCAGACGATTATTTTTACATTTCATCACATTTTGAAATAATTACTGCATTCTCTTTCAACTTGGAACAGTCGAAAATTCGGCGTTTGGTAAAGGGATAACCGATAGTCCCATGTGGAAGATCGCGTGTCTAAGTTGCTTTGTTTGATTGGGTATTATCAGAGACATAGATAACAGAGATTGGCAACTCCGGAATTATTGCCAAACTCTCGCGTGTCGCGAGGTTCTGCGAGATAAGGAAAGAGCGTACCTGTTTATCCGTTGCCAGGGGAGATGTCAAGCGAAATTGATACTTCTTTATTACAGTAAAATAGCTATGTTTTGGTTATCTGATTAGTTATCTGAAACAACTTCTGGACATTTTGTTTTATTTTCATTTTATTAAATTGATTTTATGTTAAAAACAAAACAAAAAGTTCCAGTAGGCCTTCTTTTTCAATGACAGGCTTGATTATCATGCAATTCAGAATTGTACTTATAACGACAATGTCTTTCAAGCAAAGGTTTGAATAATATTTTGTAATAAATCAAGTGACTCTATTTAGTTGCAGTTAATAACCAAGGCATGAACTTTCCACTAAGACATGATAGTTTTCGTCAATATTAAAAGATTGCTTTCTCACTTCATTTCATTTATTCTGTGTCGTTCGTAAAACTGTTTACAGTGCTCATTTTGTCAAAACAAAACACATTTTTCATCATGACATTATTTCAAGCCAAATGTTTCAATTTAAGATAATTAAAAGTATTTTATGATGATAAAATGCAGGTGATGAGAATTTTTGTAAAAGTGGTTTTAGGAAACGAAAGGACACGTAAGAAAAAACTGACGTGCACAGTTTTTAATACACCTTTTACCGCAGATTCCTCTAATATTGATTGCAAATCAATAAGTACATACTTATTCTTAAACACGTAAGGGTCTGGTCTTATCACGCTGCTGACCGAAATTATTTTAGAAAAAAGAAATGTGAGCTTTTTTAATGTTAAGGTAAAGCGAATAGTGTGTCTTGCACTTTCGTTTTTATTATCATTTCTCAACGAGAAATTAACTTTTAAAACCAGACAGACGCTTTAATCAGAACAAATCCTCCCTATGTTGTTTTCGGGATCTTTAGGTCATTAAATTTGAATGAGGTGTCAGAGAGTGGACACAGGGTTAGCGCCACACACTTCTTGTGTAATCGTCCTAGCATCAAAAGGTTTTATGACATCAAACTACATACTTTATGGGGTGGCAATTTACAATCATAGCCTGTATTGTCCACTACCGTGATTGACTCTATCACCCTTCGTTCTTCAAATGACACATTTCACTTGACATATTTGCAAGCGATCGGAATTAAGAAGAAGTATGATGAAAAAGGAAATATCGTGGTGTTTCTGATTAAGAAGATCTATCTATTCTCTTTTGTCCATTAATTGAATGGATTTTCTTCTTCTTATATAGGAATATCACTTTGAAAATACGGGAAACTAAAGAACTTAGTCAGCATTTAATACGGGATCAATTCAAACTCATTCAGACGTTTTCAGTAATAACACGTTTGATAAAATCCAAGTCACACAATTTTAGTTTTAATTGATGCAAAAATGAAAGATTTTGATTGAAAATAAAATGGCTGAAATCGTGATTATGCTTGTGTGGTAAAGCAAACCTTGTATAATTTCGTTATAAACACAACAATCACCATAAAAAAGCGGGTAACCATAAAACAAAAATAACACTTCAGGAAAATGTCAAGTATGATATGATCCAGTGCATGGTTTTTTAGTTTTACTTGCTACAACTTTGTTATATTTTGGTTGGAAATCAAGATGGCTGAACTCATTAAGGTAGTAAATGGGACATATTTAGTACGCAATAACTTCTAAATGACAAAGAATATCAGACTGAAAATTTGGAAATCAACAAAATCATATTATCCCATTAAAGTGGTCATAAATCAGAAATGTTTGAATAATCCTCTGTTAAAACATTTTACTTTGTACAAGAATGAAATATTTTGGTTGAAAATAAAATGGCCAAAATCATGATCATGCGTGTGTGGTTCAGTAAACCTGGTATAACTTCGTTATAAAAGCGAAGATTACTTTAAAAATGCGGGCAACCATAAAACAAAAATAGCACCTCAGGAAAATGTCAAGTATGATATGATCCAGCGCATAGTTTTTTAGTTTTACTGTGCACAACTTTGTTAATTTTTGGTTGGAAATCAAGATGGCTGAACTCATTAAGGTAGTAAATGGGATATATTTAGTACGCAATAACTTCTAAATGACAAAGAATATCAGACTGAAAATTTGGAAATCGACAAAATCATATTAACCCATTAAAATGGACATAAATTAGAAATGTTTGAATAAACCTCCATTAAAACATTTTACTTTGTACAAGTATGAAATATTTTGGTTGAAAATAAAATGGCCGAAATCATGATCATGCTTGTGTGGTTAAGTAAACCTGGCATAATTTCGTTATGGAAGCGAAGATTGCTATAAAAATGCGGGCAACCATAAAACAAAAATAACACTTCAGGAAAATGTCAAGTATGATATGATCCATTGCATAGGTTTTTAGTTTTACTGTGCACAACTTTGTTGATTTTGCTTGTAAATCAATATGGTTAAACTCATTAGGGTCGTAAAAGGGACATATTCAGTACGGAATAACTTCTAAATGACAAGGAATATCAAACTGAAAATTTGGAAATGAAGAAAAACAAACCCTTTCTTTAAAATGGACTTGAATTGGAAATGTTTGAAAACCCTCCTTTAGAACAGTTTGAATCTAAAACTACTCAATTATCACGTTTATCGCACAAAACCACGAAATTGCGTACAATTCAATCAAGTTTGTCGCAGTTTGCCATGTTTATTTCTTTGATAATCGCTTGCTGATCGGTCTTGTTGGATGGAGAAACTTTCTAACATTAACAATATAGTAAATTCGGTAAGAAAATAATTTAATTATGACTTAAAACACGCTTAAATGTGTGTTGCCTATTTCGCGTTTAGTTGAAAATAGCGTCGATAGACAGATCTCGAAAGGTCTCGCTAAATAACGCGTCATGCGAGATATCGCAGAAACCGGCTATAGGTAAAGAAGGAGTTGCCAATCTCTGTTATCTATGTCTCTGGTATTATAGGCCTTTTCAGAAACGTGGTTTGTCTCCCTTTGAAAAATCGGGCCACATTCGGAATACCTTCACTTCCGGGTATTAATTTCGAAAGAAGAATGTGGGCAAAGGCAAAGAAAACGATCGCTATCGATCGGATTTTGAAATTTATAAGCTTCATGTACCAAAATCAGAGATTTACATACGAAAACATCAACAGAAAGATTTGTTGTTGGCTGTTGCCAAGCCTCGTTATAAAAGGAAATTGGATTAAATTGAATTTAATGTGACCCGAATAGCGCACCGCAGTTCAGTTAAAACATGACAATCCGTGTGAAAAAAGGCAAATTAGTATATGTTTTTGTCTGAATTAAATGCTTTGACAGATCAAAAATGTGTTAATCGGCTGGTTTATGGAAAGAAATAATGAATGGAACACATATTTCTAGAATGTTATTACAAATTTGCATTAAGTTCGATTTACGGATTTTAAATAAGATAGAACAAACATCAGCATTTTTGTCAATAATGTGTAGAGGTTATGTTTCTCCAATAAGTATATATTTTTTTCCTAAAATTGAACTTTGTCGTATTAATAAAGTACCTTAAATAGAGAATTAGTTGTTATATGAGGTTCTCTGTCAGCCTACCTTTGATGATATATCGTATCCAAATATTACGGGCTATGAAAACAGTCCCAGTCCATTTTTTCCACCTGTTGAAACTACATTCGAATAACGCTTACTAAATAACGAGGGACACAGGGTTGTGGAGATCTTTCATATGTTTAAAGGACCTCAGATTGCCGATGGTTAATTACTCTATCTCTCGATTGGCTAAACAATAAAGGGTGTGACTAGAACATATGGTGCAAACGTGGCAGATTGGTGTTAATTTGCATCAACACTCTTAATCCCTGTGATAGCCAAAGTTTGTTAATTGACCCTTTGAATGTAATTAAGAAGGAAAACTGGCAACAATCCATTGAATTGAAAAGAGATTACAAATGTGTAAATTATCATTTAAATGATATATAATTAAAAACAAACAAACTCAAACAAAAACACAATCGTTCTTGTTAAACAACAATTATAAGAGACATTTAATCATAAGTTTACTACGCAATTAATTAAAGTTCAAAGTAAGAGAAACAATATTTTCTAGCAAATCTTTGAACTTTTTATCAATATGATTACAAGGCAAAAAGTCGTCAACAAAGTAAGTGAAATGTTCCAAATAAACCCTTATTGCCGAATCTGACTCTTAAGTCTGTTTAAAAGTTTACTTCAAAGACCAGGGGCGGTCCAAAGGTTTTTTTTTTTTTTTCGTTGCTTATAAGAAGCCTCATTTTACATAATGTAATTCTGTATTACATCGCATGAACCATAAAGTCATAACTATTTGGGGTAAAACAGAACAAACTAAACATACATGTCGGCAGATCAAGACATACGGGTTCAACAAATATGAAACATAGTACATGTACACATAGGCAAATGAATTTTCTACATAAGGACTTCCCATTTAGTCTACATCCCATAAAGGTTTCAATTCCCACGTTGTCTACAGATTAAATTGCCAAAAGATCTACAGTTTAAAGAAATATTTTCATTTCATTTTTAATTGATTAAAATATCTTTAAAAGATTTAGATTATTCTGAATCTGCATAATTTGTTAGAAGCATATTACGAGAAAAAGTGTAGACCAACATAAGAAAAATATTCTTTTCTGGATCTACACTTTATACATATTTTTCTTTCCCACCAACCCCCCATAGAAAAAGTGATTATAGGTTGGATTGATTTTCTACTCAGTTAGTGTCAAAAACAACCAAATTTTTCCGTGTAGGTGAGATGGAACTTCTGTCTGAAATGGTGTGAAAATTGGTAAAATAGACTTTAGACAAAATGGGAATAAACCTTGTACATAACAAAACGACCTGACACTCAGTAACATAGGGAATTAACTCATAAAGGGTTGATGCGTATTTGGTCGAATATAGAGGGTAAAAAAAGATCGTATATGTTATTTCCTACGTTATGCAGTTGACCAATAAAAGAAGCAATAAAACCCTCGACGTGAAAGATATGTATCTTTTGAAGCTTGCCGAAATACACAGGCGCGCATCACATCATGTTTCGTTGACACATAGTTGTGTGTTTTATGGCTTTGAGGCATGCCATTGGTTGCTATATAATGACGAAATCATATTTTGATTGGCGTTGCAAAGTCAGATTAGGGTAAATCGTTCTGCTTGAAGGGTCTTGGAAACAGTAATTCTAAGTAGAGTGAATGGTATGGACATGTTTTAAATCAGAGGAATCTCATGTTGACTCGGTAGGTGTAATTATTGTTGAAGTCCGATCATTTGTATTTACATGGTACAATATCATTTGAAAATGTTAGATTGCAAAATGGATTTTAAATAATGTTATCATAAGTTAAGGCAATAATCAAACAGATCTACATCCTCGTATTCTATACTTAAATTAATGTTTTAGCAGAGGATCGACTCTTCTCAATAAAAATGAATCGCAACGTTGTAACCGCGCTGGTATACAGTGTTTTATCTCGGGAAACGGGGTAAATTGTCCGCTAGAGAATAAACACGAAGTAAGGATATACTTTGATATTTCCCCTCCTCAACAATCTTTCCAATGTAGTTTTTACAAACACGACTTTCGACGGCATTGTTAAAATACCCGCAGCAGTTTATCTATGTTTCTCAATGTCAGCTGTTATCATTTAATACCCGGAAGTCTTAAACCGGAAGCTACCGAAAATTTCATATCTCCGATTAAGAGTATTCAAGAAAAGATAACAACAGTTTCTGAAAAGGCCTATACATCGCGACGATATTAAATCAGTTGTATTTGATGCCAGGCTCATCATGGATAGAGGAAGATTCCTTACTCAACTGCCCATAATGGCCGATCAAGACGGGTAGAATCATTGAAAATCTATTTGTCAGTCAGGAGTCAAGAAGATCGAACCTAGTTTTTTTTTTTCCGATTTGAACCCATGGGCAGAAGGACTTGTGATCTCATGTTCAGAACTTTACCACAGGCCAAATTGTAAGCAGAAATGAACTATCAATGCTAGCAAGCTATTGGTTATATATTACACGGTTATCCAATCATGCACATTGCGTTGTGTTAACCTATGTCCTAAATTAATCATGCCTCACTTTACCCGCAACTGCCACAGAAGATTTGAAACCGCTTTGATTAATTGCTTCTTATGAGCAATATGTCCTTTTGTCACCATGGATTTTACTATATGTATATTGTTGCTATCAATTTAAGCCTGCCACACTTTTACATATAGTAAAATATGTTTTAAATATATGTTTATTCCTGGTATACGCATTCCTTTGCGTCTGCAGTAAAAGGCCTGAAAAACAAAGGAAGAAAATTTGCTCCAGACGATCTATTTTGTCACATTGAACTTAAATGATAAAAGAGAAGAAGTTATCTTTTTATCCATTTGATGTCAGTTATTGCTTCTGTTCTTTATTGAGTTTAAGCATTGCCTCGACAGCATTTGATCAAATTGTGACACCCTCGTGCCTTATGGATGAGTCGCGACAGTAATATTACTAGATTTCTACTGACAACGTTTTAACCTGCTTGATGCTAATAATGATTGAAGCAAACTACTTGACGATGGAGAGCGACCAGTTAATGCTTTAACAATTTACCTATGTACGAGCCTAAAGGTTTCTAAACCTCCATATGTGTGCAACAGCAGCGAACAAAGACGCGCAAAACTCACTGAAAGTTTTAGGGTTTGTCTTAAGATTTATTTCTTAAACACTTTATTCGAATACCAATTCTCGATACTTGAAAAAGATACACGGAAGGAAGAAATGTTTAATCATTTATCATTAACAACTTAAGGAAAAAATGGCGAAACCGAAAATTTGGTTGAAAGATTTTACACTGAAAGAAAAATAACAGTTGTTTGGTAAAGGAAGATAAATGCCCAGATAAGTAATCATTCTCATTTTCCTGGTGTTACTTTACCCATACCAAGCTCTTAAGAACTAGCAATGGACATAACTATTCTCGTTTTTTGTAGAAGAATACATACACAAAGCAGGGCACTTTCATTTGGGACGATCCGCGGAATCATTGTTAAAGGCCTAGTCTTTGGAATGTCTGGTATCTTATCTCCCACTGGGCACCCTACAGGGCAACAATACAGTTCCACAGCATGGAGCAAATTTCTTGTATATTACTTGATAAGGAATGGGTGGTCAGATTATGCAATACCCCAACCCTTCGGTTTCTCATGATGTAGAATATTGATAAGAAATACGTGTTTGGTTATAGCTTTCTTTATCTAAAACAAGGATTTACATGATTAATAGATTTTTCTTAATAAACTCAGAGACATAGATAACATGTTATCTATGTCTCTGATAAACTAAGAAATATGAAAAAAAATTAGTTAGTTGTTCAATGAACTAGCACTTGTCAAAGTTATAAAATGGATGATGATGATGATATACTATGGTGGTGATGATGATATACCTCAGAGGAACTATAACATTCCCTGCTGCAAGTCATTCTTACATAAATTAATCTTTATTCAAGGTACAAATTAAAAAAACAGTCCTCTATTAAAAACCCATCCAAAAATATATTTCAAGTCTTACATAGAAAAAAATGTCATTCTGCTTCGATTTTACTAATGTGGAATATCAATTAGAAATAAATGTTGAATTCTTGATTTCTTTATTTAAAACAATGATTGACAAGATAAATGGATTTTTCTTAATAAACTGTTAAGAAATGTGAAAAAAATGATAAGTTAGTTATTCCATAAATTTTCACTGGTTATACTTATAACATTGATGATGATGATGATGCTTTTGATGATAATGTTGATGATGATGATGGTGATTTTGATGATAATGTTGATGATGATGATGTTGATGATGATTTTGATGATAATGATGATGATGACGATGATACTACAGAGGAACTATAACTAAGCTGCAAGTCATAATTACGTAAAATGATCTTTATATAAGGCACAAATTGAAAAAAAAGAAGAAAAACCTACTAAAAAACCTTTCAAACTTCAAAAAAAAAATTGAAGCCTAATTGAAAAAAAAAATCAATTCTGCTGCTTAAATGTCCTCTTTAAAAAAAATGGTCAAAAGAAACCCATCAGTTTGACACAGTGCTATACATGGTATTACGTAATCCCAATTAATTATCACAGCTGGTCATCACACCGGGTGGGCATCTGGTTATTGGTTTTGGGGGGGGGGGTCCAATTAAAGAAGGACTAAACTAGGCCTTTAAAGAGTGAATATCAACGTAGTTTCCATGCATGTTGGATAGCATGCCCAGTAGATGTAACAAAACTAATAAAACCTTTCTTTGAGTATAAGCAATAACTTTCCTAAACTGTTGATAAAACTATGGTTTGCATACTATTGCGTAATCGAAAGCGTGTATGACAGGGCATGGTGTTGCTTCAAAAGGAACGATTAATCTTGGTCGAATCCAATACACTTGCTGTGTTCTTTATTCCGTGATACGCCGTAAGTACTAGGAGAAAAGTGTTAAACGGTCGTTTTGGTTTGGTATATTGGTCTAATTGAATAAACTGCCTTTCTATGTTAATCGTGAAATTGTTCTCTTTTGTTGAATCTGTGTATTGGTACAGAATGGACTATTAAAACTACATTTCAAAGGAAATGTCGATGAATGTTGACCGATACATACATAAACTACTAAAATCCTTACGGCTTGAAAACATATTTGAAGCAGAAGACATTGGATTATTCAAGGATTTGAACAAAATTGATAGTTTTAATTTATATTTCATTTTATGCATGTGAACCCTGAACGAGAAATCAGAGTCACGGAAGTATACACTACTCACTATGAACCAATTTCACTTTTCGTCACATCGCTTTATATCCGATTTCACGATAAAGATACACCAAAGAAAGAAAAGAAAAGAAAAGACAGAAAATACTGTTTGTCATTGTCGAACTCTCCATTTTTCGGTGTTTACAAAAGATATTTCATAATTTATGTAGGTACGTTCTTAGAGCTCTACAATAGAGGCGTGATCCCTATGTTACCTTTTCATTTAGCTTTTCTAAATCATGTAGCTTAGGTTCTCATAAGTTTTTTCTCTTAACCGTTTTATCAACTAAGAAACTAATTTCAATGTCGTTTACTTCAAGACACTAAAATGCTAAAACCAGGTAAAATAGCTGCACGTTCTTTGTCTTTTACGTACGACATGGGTCGAGACCGTATCTAATTTGTTTAATTCAAACGTTTTCCCTCTAACTCTTTCTAACTAATAAACTGGTTTAAATGTCGTTTAATGCAAAAAACTAAAATCATGAAAACGAGTTCCAAAAGGATCCTCAACATGTTCTTTGTAATTAAAGTACCGACGTCTTTATGTGGTGGTAAGGGTCGATTCCGTACTTAATCTATCTGATTCAAACGTTTACGTCGGCATTGTAAGCCACTTGTGGCCCGGATTCAAGCGTATAATTATAGCTCATAACCATTTATCTAATACCTCTCTCATTTCTCCTTATACAACCATTTATCTATTACGAATACCAAGACTTTAATACATCGGTGGTTTTACGTTCATTCTGTATAAGCCAATTAAGGCTACTCATAGGACGGAACCTCGGTTTAATCAATTATCCAAACAATAACGATGTTTGACGAGCAGTTTCCTTTTTTCCAACAATGTTTTCTGCCCCATAAGAAGGTTTTTTTTTTCAATTTCATCTCATTTTGAAACGTCGTCTGCAAACTCTTTCAATTTGGGAAAGTCAAATATTTGTCGTTTGGTAAAGGGTTAAAGTCTCATCCAAAGGACTGGTGAGGCGGGAAATACTAGAAAGTATCTCTGAAATTTCCAGCGGCGAAACCCGGAAACGGACCCGGGTAGTAACTCTGGACTGGGTGCTTTTCATAGCATTATTTCTTGTGTATTCATTTAATAAACGCAACTATTTATTCGGATTGATGAACACATTGTGTCAAGGGGAGAAATTGCTCATCCTACTTAGTCTAGACCTTTTCTATCGACGAACTACAAAACACCGATGTTTCCTTCTAGTTTAGGCCTTTATGGTCAGCTAAATCAGGGGTCTTCATTCATCCATGATTAGTTGGGCATAACAGTATAACTGGAAAATGATGCGCAAGATGAGGAAACCTAATAAACAAAGTCTTTATTTACTAAATCGCATTACATGTTTGTTAGCAACCATAAAACGCATGACAAATAGACGTTAAACCATTAAAGTAATCACACAATAAGATTTCAATGCGATCTGAGACACTAAGAGGGTTGAATCTCATATTCTTTGTAATGTATTGTCACGTTGTGAATTCACGGTTTTATTGGTTTTTTTTATAATGAAGTTTGTCAAGGGGGAAAGTATCGTAAAGTAACACCGCCATGTAGCTGAGTCCAAATTGTACAGAAAAAAGTGAATCGAGTTCCTTTACTCACAGTATTTTATTAACAGACATATAAACCCTATACCGTTGGTTCTCAATAGAATACTCTTACGAAAACTTTTCTAATGTGTACGAACAATATAGGGTTTAGAGAAGAAATAAAGAAGTTAGCATGAGGAACATGCTTTGTATCTGGGCATTTGTGAGCCAAAATGATGTTTTGTATAAAAGCACTGTTGGACCCTGTACCAAATAACGAGGAACTTATTTGTTGTACATCGATTGTGACAGAAGCTTGACGCTTATAAGATTCACTCTCGGTGACTACTTCCTGTATACTAAACCAGCACTCGCGCCGATTTGTTAGTTAGTCCGGGTAATTTTCACATCGCCTAACGGGAATCGCACCAGAACCCTCTGCATTAGAGGCCGATGCTTTACCACTGCACCACTGTCGCCAATAACGAGGGCTAAAACCATTGTAATGTACCCGTTCTACGTAGATTGGGATCGATAATTGCCTTTAACCCTTTACCAAACGACAAATTTTCGACTGTCCCAAATTGAAAGAGTTTGCAGACGACATTTCAAAATGTGATGAAATTGGAAAGTTATCTTCTAATAGTGTACAAAACGTTGTGGGAAAAGGAGTAATGGATCGTTTCGAGCAGTTTCTCCTTTTCCCACAGTGTTTTCCAGAGTCGTATACAAGAAAGTGGTAAAATGTCGTTATTGTTTGGTAATTGCCTTTAAATCCCGAGCACAATGGCTCGGATCTGACGCTTTATGTTCCCATTTGTTAAAATGAATCGGACAGATCGATTAAACAGATCGATAATTTGTACATGCGTCCTGCGAAAAATCATTTATCTTGAAGATATACGTAACCTGAATGAGAATATTGATCTGCTTCAAATGGCACGAAAGCATTGTTATGAAGGGAGAAATAATACTCTCTGTATAGCCAATGAAAAATATTCAATTTCTTTTTCTTTTTATATCATTGTTATAAAGGTTATTACTAAATATCACAGATAATGGTAATAAATCATATTTCAATATTGCCATCTTACTTAGTATTTAATTTGTAAGAACCGTTTTATACCTTAACGATAGGCGAGCATATGTGCTTTTGATCTGTTAAGCTATAGATCTGCTCCGCAAGCGAACATTCAATTAAGAATGGACAAAAACATTACACCACCGATGTTTTAGACTGTAATGAACGAAAAACAAATTAGATTTTTCATGAGTTTCAGTCCAACGTAAGGACAGTTTTTCACGTTCTTCACGATACTCCATTGCAATGATTTGCCAGAATAAGGCTTGAATAACGTATACTGATCTTCCTCTTCGAAGTTTACACGTAAAACACAGAAGCAACACTGGTCATCACTTGAGGTGCCAACACGACAAATTTTCGACTGTCCCAAATTGAAAGAGTTTGTAGACAGCATTTCAAAATGTGATGAAATTGGAAAATAATCTTCTGATAGGGCAGAAAACATTGTGGGAAAAGGAGAAATTGTGTTTCTCGATTAAACACAGGGTAAGACAAACCATATTTATTCTGAATGGAAGGTCCCCAGCGGATCAAACAGTCCCCCGGGTTACTTTAAACTTTTAAAAAGGGACAAAGTTTTGTGTTCCGGAAAGTCCATGGTATCAAGGCTATCCTTGAGATGAAGTGGAAAATGCTAATTGATAATTGTAGACGTAAATATTTGATTTTATTAACCCTTTCCCAAACAATAACGACATTTGACCACTTTGTTGCAGACGACTTAAGAAAACAATGTCGGAAAAGGAGAAATTGCTCGTCGCACAATGTTTTCTGCCCTATCAGAAAATTATTGTCCAATTTCATCACCATTTTGAAATGTCGTCTGCAAACTCTTTCAATTTGGGACAGTCGAAAATGTGTTGTTTGGGAAAGAGTTAACGGAAATAAGCGCTCGCCAAATCCAGTATCAAAAATAATAACGACATCAACAACATGATTGAAATAAGGGTATAAATTAGTCTGTGAGCGAACGGTCGCGAAGCTACATGTATGTCAAAATTATCTTTTACTGGACTCATGCATGTTATGAAACCTACCACCTCAGATTTAATGTGGTGTGAATTAAACTTGAACAATCGAAATGCATGTACATTCATTTCAACTTAAGAAGTGATTACTGTCTATTGATTACAAAATTGATGAAAACATTTTGAAAAGTACATCATTTTTCACCATTCCGCTTACCCAAACAACCAACGTTTTCGGAGATATTGTCGTAAATTATACGATTTACAATAATTCATAAATTATTCGCTAACGTTTTCCATATTGAACGCAGGTCAGGGGCTGTTTTATTTACAATGTATATGGGGTTTTACATCGCGTCAACATTAGGTTAGTTGTCATGCGATGACCGACTCGTGATAGGAGCTCGTCAAGTCGGGTTGCACCATCGGCTCCACATCGCGTCAACATTAGGTTAGTTGTCATGCGATGACCGACTCATGATGGGAGCTCGTCAAGTCGGGTAGCACCATCGGCTCCCCATCGCGTCAACATTAGGTTAGTTGTCATGCGATGACCGACTCATGATGGGAGCTCGTCAAGTCGGGTCGCACCATCGGCTCCACATCGCGTCAACATTAGGTTAGTTGTCATGCGATGACCGACTCATGATAGGAGCTCGTCAAGTCGGGTGGCACCATCGGCTCCACATCGCGTCAACATTAGGTTAGTTGTCATGCGATGACCGACTCATGATGGGAGCTCGTCAAGTCGGGTAGCACCATCGGCTCCACATCGCGTCAACATTAGGTTAATTGTCATGCGATGACCGACTCATGATAGGAGCTCGTCAAGTCGGGTAGCACCATCGGCTCCACATCGCGTCAACATTAGGTTAGTTGTCATGCGATGACCGACTCGTGATAGGAGCTCGTCAAGTCAGGTAGAACCATCGGCTCCACATCGCGTCAACATTAGGTTAGTTGTCATGCGATGACCGACTCATGATAGGAGCTCGTCAAGTCGGGTGGCACCATCGGCTCCACATCGCGTCAACATTAGGTTAGTTGTCATGCGATGACCGACTCATGATGGGAGCTCGTCAAGTCGGGTAGCACCATCGGCTCCCCATCGCGTCAACATTAGGTTAATTGTCATGCGATGACCGACTCGTGATAGGAGCTCGTCAAGTCGGGTAGCACCATCGGCTCCACATCGCGTCAACATTAGGTTAGTTGTCATGCGATGACCGACTCATGATAGGAGCTCGTCAAGTCGGGTAGCACCATCGGCTCCACATCGCGTCAACATTAGGTTAGTTGTCATGCGATGACCGACTCATGATGGGAGCTCGTCAAGTCGGGTAGCACCATCGGCTCCCCATCGCGTCAACATTAGGTTAATTGTCATGCGATGACCGACTCGTGATAGGAGCTCGTCAAGTCGGGTAGCACCATCGGCTCCACATCGCGTCAACATTAGGTTAGTTGTCATGCGATGACCGACTCATGATGGGAGCTCGTCAAGTCGGGTAGCACCATCGGCTCCACATCGCGTCAACATTAGGTTAGTTGTCATGCGATGACCGACTCATGATAGGAGCTCGTCAAGTCGGGTAGCACCATCGGCTCCACATCGCGTCAACATTAGGTTAGTTGTCATGCGATGACCGACTCATGATGGGAGCTCGTCAAGTCGGGTAGCACCATCGGCTCCCCATCGCGTCAACATTAGGTTAATTGTCATGCGATGACCGACTCGTGATAGGAGCTCGTCAAGTCGGGTAGCACCATCGGCTCCACATCGCGTCAACATTAGGTTAGTTGTCATGCGATGACCGACTCGTGATAGGAGCTCGTCAAGTCGGGTCGCACCATCGGCTCCACATCGCGTCAACATTAGGTTAGTTGTCATGCGATGACCGACTCATGATGGGAGCTCGTCAAGTCGGGTAGCACCATCGGCTCCACATCGCGTCAACATTAGGTTAATTGTCATGCGATGACCGACTCATGATAGGAGCTCGTCAAGTCGGGTAGCACCATCGGCTCCACATCGCGTCAACATTAGGTTAGTTGTCATGCGATGACCGACTCATGATAGGAGCTCGTCAAGTCGGGTCGCACCATCGGCTCCACATCGCGTCAACATTAGGTTAGTTGTCATGCGATGACCGACTCATGATAGGAGCTCGTCAAGTCGGGTAGCACCATCGGCTCCACATCGCGTCAACATTAGGTTAGTTGTCATGCGATGACCGACTCATGATGGGAGCTCGTCACTCATGTCGGGTCGCACCATCGGCTCCACATCGCGTCAACATTAGGTTAGTTGTCATGCGATGACCGACTCGTGATAGGAGCTCGTCAAGTCGGGTCGCACCATCGGCTCCACATCGCGTCAACATTAGGTTAGTTGTCATGCGATGACCGACTCATGATAGGAGCTCGTCAAGTCGGGTAGCACCATCGGCTCCACATCGCGTCAACATTAGGTTAGTTGTCATGCGATGACCGACTCATGATGGGAGCTCGTCAAGTCGGGTAGCACCATCGTCAAGTCGGGTGCACCATCGGCTCCACATCGCGTCAACATTAGGTTAGTTGTCATGCGATGACCGACTCATGATGGGAGCTCGTCAAGTCGGGTAGCACCATCGGCTCCCCATCGCGTCAACATTAGGTTAATTGTCATGCGATGACCGACTCGTGATAGGAGCTCGTCAAGTCGGGTAGCACCATCGGCTCCACATCGCGTCAACATTAGGTTAGTTGTCATGCGATGACCGACTCGTGATAGGAGCTCGTCAAGTCGGGTCGCACCATCGGCTCCACATCGCGTCAACATTAGGTTAGTTGTCATGCGATGACCGACTCATGATGGGAGCTCGTCAAGTCGGGTAGCACCATCGGCTCCACATCGCGTCAACATTAGGTTAGTTGTCATGCGATGACCGACTCATGATAGGAGCTCGTCAAGTCGGGTAGCACCATCGGCTCCACATCGCGTCAACATTAGGTTAGTTGTCATGCGATGACCGACTCGTGATAGGAGCTCGTCAAGTCAGGTAGAACCATCGGCTCCACATCGCGTCAACATTAGGTTAGTTGTCATGCGATGACCGACCCATGATAGGAGCTCGTCAAGTCGGGTAGCACCATCGGCTCCACATCGCGTCAACATTAGGTTAGTTGTCATGCGATGACCGACTCATGATGGGAGCTCGTCAAGTCGGGTCGCACCATCGGCTCCACATCGCGTCAACATTAGGTTAGTTGTCATGCGATGACCGACTCATGATAGGAGCTCGTCAAGTCGGGTAGCACCATCGGCTCCCCATAGGTCAGTCAAAGATTGCCTCTTATGAAAATCCAAATGCCGTCACCGGGATTTGAACCCACTCAGGGAGGAGGGGCAGGACAAGGTTCGACATTGTTGTACGATGTAAACTGATAAATATTCAAGAAAGCGTTAGATCGATTTTAATTCTTTAAAGTGTTTATACAGTGATATAACATGTATCTTAATCCAAAAGAGTGGCATCGTTTATCGCATATAAACTGTACATACTAAGTTAAATAAACGCTTCCTGAATTATGCTTTCAATAACTACCTTTAATTTCATACTTAACAACAATAAAAAAGATTTTTTAAACGACACTTTATTATAACTCTCAAAATGTCTCTTACGCACATTTAAGTTGTCTTACGATGAAGAGATAATTTGACGACCTCATCTTGTCGTTATGGTTTTAATTGTTATTCGCCACAATTCGCTTCTATGCATTCGTTTCTTTTGAAAGTATTCAAAGAAATCTAAAGTTAACTAGTTCATTGTGCTTTTGTCCGCGATTTTACCCATTATTCTGTATATCTATATAATTATCAACTTTATTGATTTATTGAATTCAAATAGACTACAATTTGACCCTTTATTGTCGTCTTAAAATAGATTTTGAATGAGTCCCAATCTGTTGAAAGGTACTTTCATCTCTTTCTTCATGTGTAAAAAGACCCTGTTGAATATATCTTCACCATATATTCGCTCAATAACATTTGATTCCCAATATTATTTATTCTGTTAAGGAGAATACGTCTATGTTAGATGTACGCTGAATGAATGCATACGCTGGAGTAGGACTTCTCGTATTCAATCAAATGTCTTTTCACCAATTACAAACTCTATCGTGACAAAATAATAGAAACTGATTGTTTTCGAATAAACCTTTCCCCATATCCTTTCCTCGTCACGAGCAATTTCTCCTTTTCCCACATGGTTTTCTGCGCTATCTGAAGATTTTTTTTCAATTTCATCACATTTTGAAATTCCGTCTGTAAACTTTTTTAATTTGGGACAGTCGAAAGTTTGTTGTTTGGAAAGGGTTAATCGTGTATGATGTTTTATCGGATGGGTCTTATTCCAAACCAAATCCTTCCGTTATTTATTGACTGGTGCGCATAACCTTTGATAGCATTTTCGGATTCAAAGGACTGTCTCTATTGTTGCTTATGTGCGAGCTTTTCACCGGCCCAAATATAAAGACGGACATAAACCACTCTGATATTGGGAGCAATTCGTTCTTCTGTCGCAGTGGTTTCTGAAATCTCTTTCAACAGAAACGGTAGAGCAAAGTTTCATGGGGTAAATGGCTAAAGGTTAGAATTGCTTGTACCACTTTTGGGATGAACATGTCAAACTTTTGTAAATATTGGAAGAATTTAGTCGTTAATCATTCTGGCATACCCTTTCTATCCATATCTGAATGCAATATCAACATACCCCATATATTGTAATCAGTGACGAATGTCTTGTATTAATGATGGTGTGATGTAATAGTCAAACATATATTTTTCTGCTCTTGTTTTATTTATGACGAAGGGATAGATATTACTTTCATCAACAATATTGTTTTTTTACGTGATGAATGCTATAATAATACAAGTGAGACAACCGTATGCTGTTAAGCAAATTGAACTATACAGAGTTATTGGCGTATAGGTCTTTGGGATGGGAAATAGTTGTTGCACCCCTTTCCGCCTCCCCCTCTTCTCTCTACTTCAATTTATTTCAAATAAATATACTTGGACAAGAAGGCACACGGATGTTCAATTGGCTTCACAAAACACAATACAAATCCTTTAACAGTTTTAGTAAGTTTTGTAGGTCTTGGGTATCAGCTTTGGCATATTTGTGACATACTGTCCAAGATTAACTTTTGATTGGTTGTGATGCCTCGAAACTACCAAGAAAGTTTACTAAACAGAAAAAGGTTATCATTGAAATATAAATCATGTTCCCTAAAACAATCTCATTTAAACATTCAAAAGTTAAAGCTCTTTAATAGAGGCGATATTCTTCGACGAACCCTTATGTGACAGTAGCTAGAAGAGAATCATTGCAAGGGAAGTCACTGTGTTGAAATATTCGGTTAATCGAAAGAGTTATCCACTGCGTACCAGTGTGGTGCCAGTCTTGTTTATGGTCAGAGACCGCTTTCTTTTGACCCTTCTCTATTTTATATAAAACAGCCAATTTCAACCCTTTCAGTTCCTTCCATGACAAGATTTAGATTTAATCCTTGTTTCCTACTATTCCACAATCCGTACCCTATTAGTATTTCACGAACAAACATGCCGAAGATCGGCTTCCCTTTTCGATGTCGGCAATCTCTTTTTACTACCCTAAAAAATCGCATCCAAAAATGCTGGGGACAGGCAAAGGCGTCTTCTTTATCGCTTTGCCTTCCGCGAAAGTAGTTCTGGAAAGAAGCTACAAACCAAAAGTTTAAATAATGGCCAACAGCCACAAAAGATCCAAACCAGTCAAAAATGCCCCCTGTTCTTTCCTAAAAGCATATAATAAA
The DNA here is from genome assembly GCA_947846245.1 of Cerastoderma edule. Classification (NCBI taxonomy): domain Eukaryota; kingdom Metazoa; phylum Mollusca; class Bivalvia; order Cardiida; family Cardiidae; genus Cerastoderma; species Cerastoderma edule. Next base: position 43,182,873 of record OX401408.1, read on the forward strand.
CACACAAAATAACATTCTTAATTTGCATGAACTACATTTTACTGTTCAACGACCTCCGGAAGTAATTCCTCAGTGGACTGTGACCAAAATATGTGGACATAGGAAATATCGTGCGAATCAAACCATCATGGTTCTCGAATACCGCTAATGTTTGGCGACGTAAACCAATTTAGAGCGCAATTCTTTCTGAACACTACTGGGACTTGTCCTTCAATAGCAGGATAAAAAGAGCTTTTAAGACTCTATAGAAACACGTCAATAAATCAAACTCGTATTTTTATTCGATTTGTATGATCCATTACTAGATAATGTCTCACTTTGTTTCGTCTGCTGCGGCCGTATTAACAAACCAATGTAACTAAAGGATAAATTGTTCATAATGAACAATTTATCCTTTTGTTACAATGGTTTCTGCTCAATATCCAAACGAATAGTGTTTCTCTTTGCGTTTCTCCTCTGGTGTTGGTTTTAACCCTTAGAAAGCTGGGTAACTTTCTAAAAATAGATTTTTGTGTCGTATGTATTCCAAAACCTCAAATATCTGTTTAATTATATTTAGGAAAAATACATGTACTCAGAGTATCAACAGGCCATTAGATTACAGGCTAGCATCAATTCACTTGGCGGCTGGCCTGGATCTAACCTGTTTGCATACGCATGATGTCGGTTCCAGCACTTCCTATATGAGGAAATGCGTTAATGGAGAAGCGTTCAATTCGCAGATATGCAGGGGGCGTTTAATTGAAAACGGATCGGGTTTCCGGATTAATGTGAAAACAAAGAGGATTCTACAAAGACTTTCGCAAGGAAACACTATATGACTCAAAACAATAACTACCAATTCAATGCCAATGTTGTTTATTTTACTTTCAACTTCTAATCTTCGTTAATATTCTTCGAAGGGAATTAATAAGAATGTATGCTTGTATGTAGATTTAAATGATTGATATGGATTTTGTTTGAATATTATTGTAGATATAATTGAAGATGGAATTGTAATTTTTGTTTTGTTTTGCATAGTGTAATTTAATTTTATTGCCAAATTCATTTTTGTGCTGATTTTGGCGAATAAAATAATAGAAATTGAATAGAAATATTCTACCCTATTTGGGAATCAATGACTAATCAAAATTGAAAGAGTCAACTGACGACATAAATGATTAAAGTGGAATGACCAATTTCTTTATGGCGTTCGTGTGGGAGCAACTGTTGTGACACACATTGAAAAATCTGGTCCATAAACAAGAATTGATTTTGATTTGGCGCAATTTGGTATATTCCTAAACTTGAGACGCTATTACTATTCCAAATCGAAAGCAGGCGACAGTAAAGCGTTACAATTTTCTTTTTTAACCTTTAATATTGGGTCGAAAACATTGCGACAAAAGGCTAAATTGCTCATTATGAGCAATTTATCCTTTTGTCACGAATGTTTTAGAAACTTCCGCGTCAGATACGTCAATGTGTGGTGTTATGGAGAATATGGTTGACAGTTCTCCTGGGTAGAATAAACACTTGTTTGTAATGACGTCTTGGCTTCAGATAGTCTGTTTATCAATAGTTATGTCTTCTTCAGTCTCCTTTTATGGGCATTTGTTGTTTTTTATCCTCTGACCTCTTGTCAAACTTCAGTGATGCTTTCGGTGACATCTGACGACTCTTTTTCACAAAGCTGTGCATAAAGTCATAAACTTAATTGTATCATTTTCGAATTCTATGTCAATTATCATTTGTGACTATTTTGGAAATAAAGATACCATTACTCGTGTTCTAAAGAATAAATGTTTCTATTTTGATTTCAATAGACGCCTTTGTCTATTTATGGGGATTATTAAAAAGTTGTCGTTGTTGAAAGATTGGTATAGAATGTTAAACAATTAGTATAGAATCGCTGCCACTAACAAGCATGCTTTGACATTTCAGAAAACACGTGTCCTTTCCTTCCGCAGCTTTTCAATAGCATTATCGTCCGAGATGTTTACAAAGGTGGCCAAGTTATTCTTGAACATCTACAGACGTTATGAGTTAGAATACCTTTTGAACGCTATGTGTGGCAGCGCTGAATAATTACTTCAGGGGTTCATTGGTAGTTTTCTTTTGCAAAATGAGGTTTGTTGTATTTTATGCTAAGCATTGGCCCACGAGATACATTAGGGTACCTTATTTACTGATTTTGATATCCAGTTTTACTTGGTGTCTTTAGGACTGTGTCAAGATATGAACATAATGGAACAAAAGTGATTAAGTTTGAATCTTTGCGGGGAAATCACTATGGCTATTTTCATGGAGATAAGGGAAGGGATATCGAACAGTGAGCTTTTACCATAATACATGCACACATGCTTCCACGGGCAGGAATGCTCTTCATTTGGAAACACATTTGACTCTTTTTGTATAGGGTTTAAGTGGTATTTGCGACGTGGAAAAAAAAGATTCCATAAATGAATTAGACCGAGCCAGGATAGTGCGTTTGTGCGAAATGAATAACATGATACAGGGTTCTTTATTGACTTAATGGGTTAAGTTATTAGGTAAGGAAGTGAAATGTCCCCCTTGCGATGACCTCTCCCGCCTATCCGAATTGCCGCTCTATATTCTGTACATATTCGCCTACCGATTGTACCCAACATTATCCAAAGCTTTGGCCTGTTTTAATGATGTGTGGTTCTCGGCCATGTGTAAATTGAAAATATATGTTTAAGGGTAGAAGATTAGGGGACTTTTAATACATGTAAAATAGCGTTACTAGTAATACTAGGTTAAAAAAGCGCTCACCGAAAGTATTCAAGACCAAATCACGAATAAAGACTAAGAACCCATCGCCTTGTAAATTATGTTTCAACTACAGCGTTTAAATGTGAGTCTTTTACTATATCATGCGACGTCCAGACACCCAGATCGTTCCTGGTAAAGTCGCAACAACGTCTCTGACAGGCAAACTACTTTCAACTAGAAATTTGTTCGACTCTTTTAATTAATCCTTATATTTATGTATAACATAAAATAAATTGTACGGTGAAGTATATTTTCTAGGTATTGTAATTGCTTCTAGTTACTTGATAACAACTTGGATTTCGTGCGAATGTCGATGTACCGAGATACATATTTCCCACGCAACTTCAAGAAACTCCAAGCAATTTCTTGCAAACACAAAGAAAGATACCACACCACAGTATTTTGAATTACTACGTAGCTTACAATTGCTGATGTATTTAAGGGTTATTAACCCTGATAATCGAACATCTTCGAATGTTTCTATACATAAAATGACAATAACATATAAAGCAGTGAACAAACAATGACCATATTGACACATTAAATTACGGTATATGTTGTTGTTGATATCCCCCTTGATTTGGTTTTCTCATGACTTGTCCCTGAAAATTTATTGTCTCCTGTTTTCTACGGTACTGTTTTGATTTCTTTTTGAAATCTTAATCAGACTCATGTAATGCACTTTCTACCGAGAGATTTTTTTTCTCAATTATCAATAAAGTTTATCATCAAACATATAAGAAAGATAAGATATACCATAGGTTTCAATGTTTATTTTTGCATCGATTGTGTCCCCTAATTGAGGTTATAATGGAAAAATATTTCGGTAAAATCTTTTCATTTGAGCAGATCTTCAATGTGACAGAGTTTCATAAAGTTGCTACCATTCAGTGCTGAGATATGCAACATCCTTTTCAGGGGTCAGAACTCTTAAGTAGAGCTTCTTGCACCATATGACAATTGTGCAAGATTAATCATGTCTACTTCTCGACCTTGTGATTGCCATGTGCTCGTCTATTGACTTCCTAAAGAGTTTTGTAAATCGTCATTTCATTGATTAACTAATTCGCCTACACTTATCACCAAAAGGTCGACCTAAATGAATAGCATTTTCCTATTTTTACACGATAGTTTCTTTTTAAGGTAGGAGAATCTCAAAGCCTCGCCTATCCATTGGTTAAATTCAGACTCATTTGAAAACCCCACAGCCTTAAACATACTGTATGCATCATTTTGGTTTCTAATTGTCTAGTGCTAGATTGCGAAACCATTGGGAAGGAAACATGGCTTTTACTGTTCATGTTTATTTGGTTATTCCTGATTGCAACTTTCCGCGTCTTATGCCTTTACCAAATAATACATGAACCTCTGTCTTGGTCTGCAGTTCTTGGCATTTAGAAGGAAAATGTTCACTGTGATGATCAGGGAATTATCCCCTTTTCAGACAGCATTCAAATGAGTTTTTTTTTTCTAAAAAAATCATAAATAATTGGGCCATGTATATCTAACTTATACATTGCGAAACATATTATGCTGTAAATCAATGGTCGGTCATGAACCAAATACTACTAAAACCATTTAGAGATTCGTCGAATAAATCAAGTAGGCCCCTCCCCCCCAAAAAAAAGATTAACAACATCAAAATCAACATCAAAAGCAACAACAGCAACAACAACAACAACAACCAATATGATTTCTCGCCACAGTACTGAGAGTATTGGCATTCTGCTGTAGAAGTCTTTAACAACGATGACATAAGGATAAATTGCTCATCTATGCTTATTATAAAACAAACCAGATGTCTCTTTCTAAAATAATTAGATTGTTTTCCACTACTTTAATTTTGTTAGCTGCTATTGCTTTGAATTTAGACATTTCGCATATGCGAGAATAGTAACCATTTACGTTGAAGAATCAATACAGGAAGATTGAAAGGGAGGGAACAATACTTAAAACAAAACCACGAGATTGTTAAAAAATGATCATGAAAAACGTTGTGTCCCTCGATACCATGCCCTACGTTGATAGATTGGATACGGTTTAACACCGTTTTCAACGTTATTTAAGAGATCTCGCATCAATTCATATTATGATATTTCCTCACAAGCACTGCTTAGTATTTCTTCAAAAGCGATGGCTGCTTTCCCATTTGACTCGAAATGACTAGACCTCAATGCTGTTTGTGAACATCATGTTTTCGTGGGCGAACTTTTATCTCAAATCGCTCTACTAATTCATACAAACGCCTTCTACCGACGGTCAGCAATAGTAACCATTAGAATGCTGGTTAATCTTCAAAAGATAGATTTGTGTTTCGTCTGCTTTCCAAAACCTTAAATATCTGCTTAATTTTGATGAAGAAAGATACTCAGAGTAGCAAGGTTAGATCACACCTGTTTGCAAAAGCATGAGGTCGGGTCCACGGTATCATTTTACTAAAAATTCACGCTAAAAATTTGCATAAGTTCAAAACAACTCTTATTTCAATATTTGGCCAAGCGGTATTACAAAGTAAAACGTCATTGGAATTGTCTCTCCGAGACGCTTCCAACGACGTATCACATTGCAATATTGTAGTTTCATCTAAGACACTATCCATTTCAATCAGTATGCCTTATTAAAACGGTACCCTGCGCTACAGAACAGAACAGGATAGAGTTAAGCGTTAACAGTGGTAATAGGAGTTTTAACGTTCACTCGATCAGCAAACAAAGCGATGCGAGTACAGTGACTAGAAGCTTTGATCGTTTGATGGTTAGTCCAACATAAGTGCCATGGTGCGCCGTATGTTTAACCATAATGGAATATCGGCATTCATAGCAAGTCACTAGCGAGTAAGCTCTTTGTTGTACTGTGTTGTATTTGTTCTCCGTGACTTTGTTCTAAAAGCTTTTGTATGATTTTGTTTGGAAATATAGAAATCAATTTGTCGTGAAATACTGTGTCGGGCTATGAGGTAGGATATCAATTATTAAGGTGAGAAATATTTTATATATCATTTATCAAACACTATGTTGTTGGTACTTAGTGTAATCGTATCGATGAGACATTGTACGGGTATCTACAAGATAGGCTTAGATTGAACATTAATTAGTTCGATTCTTAAACAATCGCATCGTTTAGTGCTATAAAATACGATTTCTATTGAAGTATATGTCTTCCTTTCGAAAATAGAAAGACAAAATGATTACAAAATTGATCAAACAATAGAAGCATTTAAAACAAGTACGCACTCTTGGGTGACGTAGGTAGTCATATCTTTTCAAGTCTAATAGAAAAGTTCACATTTAATGTGGGAAGTTATAGATGGGACAGACTGTTCGTCAATGTGATATAACTGAAGCTTTGTTGAAATGGTCTTAAACCAAGCATAAACTAAGGAATAAATGAGGTGTGATAAACATAGTCTCGGATATACATAGGAAGAAAATTACGTTGAATTTCAATTTTTGGTATCAAACTTCTATTCTAAATACACGTATTAGCTCAGCGAGGCTAGATCCAAGGGAAGTGGGATATCTATGTCATGTTGCAAGAGGCAGTAAACTTCTATTCTAAAAGCACGTATTAGCTCAACGTGGCTAGATCCAAGGTAAGTGGGATATCTATGTCATGTTGCAAGAGGCAATACACTTCTTTTCTAAATGCACGTATTAGCTCAACGAGGCTAGATCTAAGGTAAGTGGGTTATCTATGTCATGTTGCAAGAGGCAATAAACTTATATTCTAAATGCACGTATTAGCTCAACGTGGCTAGATCCAAGGTAAGTGGGATATCTATGTCATGTTGCAAGAGGCAATATCACTCAGTGTGTTGGCTTCGATGCTAAATTGATTTTTCTTTAAAACAAAATTTGAAAGCACCACTTAGATTTTAATAAGCTTCATTTTTATAGTTGCCTTTGACGAAGCCCCTTTCTCTAGCCTCTAGCCTACCTAAGGTTACTGAGTGAGGACGCATGCACGAGAAAACAGTCGTTTCGATAAAAGCGGAAGGCATGTCAAAAAGATGTTCTTTTTAAAACATTTACACATATTTCGTAGTTAGACATGCTTCCATAACCAGAAAACATGTGAATAGTACATGTATGTGTAACATTACCTTGTCTATTAAAGTAGAATTGATTGCTACAATCATAATCGCGGGTTTAGTTCATATTGGGTTTAACACCATGTCAACACAATTTCAGTTATCTCACGACTTTCCTTGATTTCCATTACAAGGTAGGTATCATTAGTGCCTTACCCAAGGGCACTTCTACGAGACACTACAGGGCCCCGCTTAGTACTGGGAAATCAATATTTGCTAGATATCTTATCAAGGCAAACGTTTGCCAATCGTGACGGACGAATCTTAAATAGATGCAAAGAAGTTGAAACCAAGTGTTGTTTCAGATCAAAGACAACGCGAAAACCAGATGTTTGTCATTCATCATTGTCTAGACAAAGCATCTAATTGTCAGATGAAATCTTTCACATTATTAAAATTCGAAACGAGCAATGTCTTCTACTACCACAGTGGTTTCTCCCATAAACCATCTGGAAATTTTATCGTACGTCTTTTAAGAAAATATCTGATGTCCATTTGAAATGCGACTTGTGAGGAAATGCAACAAATGTTAAGCGCTGTAACAACCAGTTTTGAAATAAAATACCATTTTTGAAAACTGGTATTTTATTTCAAAACTGGTTGTAATAAAGCACCAAACAAGATAATACTACAATTGTCAAACGATTCTGTATTTTATCTTTTGATAAGGATACGTTTGTTATGACGACAATCCGGCCAAATAACCCACGGTATATTATTTGTGCAAAAATTTGTGAAAATGTTCATGCAAATCCATTAATGTTCATTATTTTTCCACATTTCCAAAAGAAACAATTTCGATAAACGACAAAAGGCTTATTCTTTCATAACGGTTTCCACTTGCCTGAAAAGTAAATATGTTCTTTCAAGTAGATATCCATTTCGAACAAATGATGGTCACGATGGAACAAGTATACGACAAGGAAATAACATTGTGGATTGCGAGTAAGGAATCATTGGGAGTATGTTAGGTGCACTGACTTCCGCAATTTGACTGTGATATTGTTAAAAACAGGAAAAACACCCATTTAACCAATCCAACCAACCAAACAGACATCTGCAGCTCCATATGAATAAATGTTAACCCTTTCCCAAACAATGACGACATTTGACAACTTTGTTGAAGACAACTCTGAAAACATTGTGGGGAAAGGAGAAATTGCTCGATCGGAGCAATTTCTCCTTTTCCCACAAGGTTTTTTGCTCTATATGAAGAATATTTTCAATTTCATCACATTTTGAAATGTTGTCTGAAAACTCTTTCAATTTGGGATAGTTGAAAATTGCCGTTTGGGAAATGGTTAAGGGGTCTTAACGATTCTATAGGCAAAGGAAAAATGGATCATCATAGTTCCGATCTTTATTGATAAGATAGTCCGAAAAGTCGTCGGATAGCCTTGGCTAATGGTTGTCTGTATTTGTAGATCTAAAATACGTGGTCGCAGATTCCAATTTTCTCCATTGATGAAGTGGTGTCGTGGATATTGAGTCTGTTTCGAGAAAATTACTCTTTACCAACCGACGTACACTTGATGACTATGATAGAGGACTCAAAGGGAAAATGGCAAAACACTTATGTAAATGGTTTTTTTTTTCATTGATATTATTGTCTGAGAAGAAGAAGCTGGTCAGAGATGCAATTTCTCCTTCTTCCAACAATACTTTCATAAACCATCTACAATTAAAGGATAAGAGCACATAGTATCTAGATAAAGAGTTGGATAATCAAGTTCGAATGATGCAATGAGAGAATGTAAGATTTCAAAAGCTGCGCTCATATTTTGTCTTTCCTCTGTTATGCCTGTAAATATCTAATCCGGAATGGTAAGTTCCGCGACAAAGTGCTTGAGCCGTTTTCTTTGAACATACATATAAGCACTGTTGTTAAAGGCGAAATTAGTCGTTTCAAACAAAACCACATAGTCTCAAAATGCTCATTACCATGTATCCCAAAGAAATATGTTAACTTTCTTACTTTATGACTGTGTCTCTTGTTCCTTTCAATTTTGGATCAGTAAAAATAATACCATATGGTCTAACGGAAACGCGGATCACTTAACCCTTTACAAAACACCTCATTTTCGACTGTCTCAAATTGAAAGAGTTTGCAAACGACATTACAAAATGTGATGAAATTGAAAAATAATCTTCTGATAGGGCAGAAAACATTGTGGGAAAAGGATAAATTGCTCGTTAAGAGCAATTCCTACTTTTCCCACACTATTTTCCAGGGTCGCCTGCAACACACTGGTCATGTCGTTATTGTTTGGTAATAGGTTAAGATTGAAAAATCCCGAATTCCCTTTCATTCATGGGTTCAAATAACGGTAGATAAGAATTCTATTGAGAGGTAGACTTAGTGTTTGACAAGCTCAATAGGCAAAAGAGTATGTGAGTGTCTCCATCACGTACTATCTGTTCTTTGCAATACACTGAAATATTGCTGACATGATGTTAACCCTACCCTCCAAAGAAACCAAGAAGAAAAAATGAAAACCAAATCTTTTCCTTTTTAGAATTTGACTCATAAATGTCAAATACATGAAGTTTGTAATTATTTATAAGCTACACGCATGTTTATTTGTCTAAAACTAAATAAATTTTCGTCTATGCCTTGCTAGCACAAACCAATAAGTGTTTTAGTTGCTGATCTGGCACAAATCAGTCAGTGTTCTAATGGCTGATCTGGCACGAACCAGTCAGTGTTACAATGGCTGATCTGGCACAAACCAGTCAGTGTTTTAATGGCTGATCTGGCACAAACCAGTCAGTGTTTTAATGGCTGATCTGGCACAAACCAGTCAGTGTTTTAATGGCTGACCTGGCACAAACCAGTTAGTGTTTTAATGGTTGATCTGGCACAAACCAGTCAGTGTTTAATGGCTGATCTGGCACAAACCAGTCAGTGTTTTAATGGCTGATCTGGCACAAACCAGTCAGTGCTTTAATGGTTGATCTGGCACAAACCAGTCAGTGTTTAATGGCTGATCTGGCACAAACCAGTCAGTGTTTAAATGGTTGATCTGGCACTTACCAGTCAGTGTTTTAATGAATGATCTGGCACAAACCAGTCAGCGTTTTAATGGCTGTTCTGACATTAACCAATCAGTTTTTAATGGCTGATCTGGTACAAACCAGTCAGTGTTTTAATGGCTGATCTGGCACAAACCAGTTAGTGCTTTAATGACTCATCTGGCACAAACCAGTCAGTGTTTTAATGGCTGATCTGGCATTAACCAGTCATTTTTTAATGGCTGATCTGGTACAACAATTGATGCTGAGACTGTGGTAATCGATTTCTCTTAGTTTGTAGAAGGGCGTGAATATTGGGTTAATGCTGATTGCATCAACCTAGCTAATAGCCCCCATGTCAATAAATACTTCGTTAACCCTTTACGAAACGCCAAATCTTCGAATGTCCCAAATTGAAAGAGTTTGCATACGACATTTCAAAATGCGATGAAATTGAAAAATAATCTTCTGATAGGGCGAACACATTGTGGGAAAAAGAGAAATTGCTCGTAAATTGATTTTCATGTGCAATTTGTCACAACATTTTCTGACCAATATCAGAAAGCATAAAACGTTTTTATATTTTATAATTATCGTCTGCTATTCTTTACAATTTAGATCTGTAAGAAATCCTAGCATTAGAGAATGTTTCACCAAGACCCAATTACCGATGTACAATTATCAGGCTGTGAGTGTCTATTGGGTGGTATAGGAGGACCTAAACTTCTCCTGTTCGATTGGTAATGAAGACGTTTAGGACAAGCTATATCCCAAACGATAATGATTGTATCGTCTCAAATTGATAAAAAGATGTGTACCGCTTTGATTTAATTCAATTCAATTTTTAGTCAAGTGTTTTTTGGCTTCTAAACATAACACACCAGAAAGGTTTGGTCTTAAAAAAAAATGATATCTATTTTTATTACCTTAAGATTTACCTATCTATATTCAATTCAATCCAATTTTATAATAAAAAGCATGAAATAGCACAAAGCATCCTTATAGCTATTACAAATATAATACATATATTTTAACGAATGCATAGACGGCAGCAGTTTATTATTACCTAAAACACTACCCATACCTACCTACTTCAACTCAATAATGGACTCACCCATTCATCGTTGTAAGGTAAACGACAGTACATATACTATTCTTAAAAGAATCCATTTCTCTTAATCAAAAACAACATGTTATTTTCTTACGGCAAACCGAATATTGTTTGTTATGATATTTTTGTTCTATTTTCTCCGTCGTGTTTTCTTTCGCTGTCATTATTGCCATTATCATTACCATAAAAGTTCCGTTAATACAGAAAACCGCGTTTTAACGCTTTCTCATTTTGTCTTACTTGCATGGTACTTCAAATTCGATAAGTCAAAACAATGAAAAAAACAATGAAGACGGTTTACCACTAATATTTTCACCAACATTAAAAGTATACGTACCATTTACACAAGGTGATCAGTTGATTGATTTGCAATTAATTCAAAGAGTTAAGATCTTAATGACCTGTATATAGTCGGGGAAAGTGTTAGATTAATCGGCGACAAGGGCCGTAAAGTCGTCAACAAGGAAAAACACACTGTTATCCGCTTTTTTCCTATTCATCAATCCGTTTCGAGCGGAAATTGCCTTCCTGTGTTAGCAAGTGCATAAAAACGGACTGGCTAGCAAACGACAAATCCTTGTGCGAGATTAAAGAAGACCGTTTGCTCCAAATGTGATTGAAAGGAGTGGACCCCCGTCAATAACGAAGACCCAATTGTTATTACTCGGGAATTCTCGAATCCTGAGAAATGTATCATGTACATATGTGAGGTGCAACCAATTTTGGAACGGGTTAACCGCTTTAACCGCTCATGTTGTTAAAACCTGTGTCCCAAATCCTTTGCATATAATATCATAATAATTCTAAGCGTTCTGTATGTGTTGTACTCATGTATGTTTTGTCAAGCTAATGTTGTACAGGCATCAAGTGAATGTTTTTTTTTCTTATGAAATTAAACATGATTAAACTTAATCAATTTTTGGGTGTGTGTCCCGGCTTAACATGTCTCCTTTGAGCGTCCAATTAAGTCAATGTATATGGTAGTGGTTATTATCTTTTTACCTCATTTGTGTTTAGTCGATCTATTCCACAGACAAAATGTATGGTATATTAGGTTTTTGTGTTTTCTTTATTTAAATTTAATGGGTACTCTGTTATTGCACCGACCGAAAAACGACTGAACAAACGATCGAACGATAAAAAGAACAATGAACGAACAACTAAGAACAAACCAATGCGTTTATCATCACATGTACCACGTGATATGTCAATGTATCCGCAGGCGTAAAAAGATCAGGGAACCTTTAGGGTTTTTTATTGACCTTCTACGATTGACCTGATAAATAGCAGATAAATGAATAACTACTGGTGAACAATTGTACAACAACAGCAAAAAATGATTTATCACTCAATTAGCTCCGTTGTATGGGAATTGTGATTGGTGCAAACTGAGAGCACCAGTACACGACAAAAGATAGGGGGAAACATGAGAGTTTTTCTTTGCAATATTTGGTTTGAACTTTTCTAAATAAAGGATTATTTGCTCAGAATGAGCAAGTCATCATTTCGTCATTTTCTGCAGCGGAATCAGCAAATGAAGGTAAGACGAATTAAGTTGTTAACATGCATGCGTCAGAACTCCCGATATTTATTGAGACAAAAGGTTTAATCGAGCATTAGACTACTTATACCCAATTGTCACATTCCTTTATAGAACCATTACCAAAACTGTCACATGCCATTGTCTATTGGTTTACCGAGCACTCACTCACCTTTTTACAAGTCGCAACAATCGTTATTCTCTTTTTTAAAGATTTATTTCATTTTATCTGTAGAAATGGCGGGAATCGGGAGCATTGGTTCCCGGATTTCGATGTCCCGGAACCCGGCTGGGAATCGGAAACTCTCGACGCTTTCCTGCAAATCTACGTCATCACAGGGTACCAGATTGAGTATAAGTCAGGAGGTAAGATTGATTAATGTTTTTTTTTTCAACCCTAAAAATACTATGTATTTTTTGTGTCTTTTGCTTTCAAAACCTTAAATATTTGCCTAATTGTGATGAGAGCAGATACTCAGGGGCGCAAACAGGTTTGATCACAGACCAGCTGCTATTTACTTGGTGGCTGGCCTGGATCTAACCTGTTTGCCTAAGCATTTTTACTGTTGTATGGAATGCACTGGGTAAAAGCTAATGGGTGTAAAGCTTCTTTGTATTTAAGTTTTTAGAGCCAGTATAAAATGAATAAACATGTATTCGGATTCAAAAACGTAACAACAGTTTTGAGATCAGGTAAAAACTGTGTGTATATACATTGAAATATTGACATCCTCTAAGACAATCGTGCATGCATTAAGTAACAAATTTGCATTAATTAAGTATTATTACACAATACAAAAGCAGCATTGTTTCAACATATTAATTTGACTTTAAAATTGTCTAATGTGTAAACAATCAGCTTTAAAGCCAGAAATGTCTCTGTCAAACACGCAGACCACATCCTCTTTTTTCTTTTAAACAATCAAGATGTGGCCTTCCAGGTTATAGTTTTATTAGATCCATTATTGAACTGGAGACTTGTATAGTTTATTTTTTTTAATAAAGGAAATCATACCTTTAAGCCTAATAGTGAGGTTATTTCTTTTATTAAAAAGAATGAGGTGTGGTCATTAAGTATGACACTATTTCTTGTATTTAGAAACCGGAAATGTTTGCCATTGGCTTGCTTGTCTTGAGATGCTTATCTAGGTTATTTCGGTCTATGTTCGTATACGTCGGTCAGGGCCGGAAATATCCGGTTTAATGCGAAAAGTTCAGTGCTCGTAATTGTTTATAGGTCTGCACGTGCATATATCTTATTTAAATGTATAATCGTCTTTTAGCACTTTTGAAGTTGGCGACATTCAGAAGCAATGAGACAAAATAAGATTCGACAAAAACAAGCTTTTGCGTGTCGCAAAGATATCAACGTTTATCGAATAGCTATATCATATTCCGTGGGTGTTTGCTTGCCATTTCGATAATTGGGTATAATGTCATACGTTACAAACCGTCTAGAATAGTGTAATGATTGATGGGTCACGGACAACGAATAAATGGCAAAATGTCAACTTCATAAAAATAGGTTTATCGCAAATCTCCATTAATACAAATTCATTAAGCATCTCTATTGTTTCGTGTTATGTAAAATGTCATTGTTTATTGAACAAGGCAATTCCTTTGTTTAAATAAGCTGCTTGTCTTTTAGGATTGTTCTGAAAAGGAAATGGAGCTACCAACTTATTTTGTCTTTGAACGTCGTTCTTATGTAAAACGCCTTCTTACACGCATTTGCGATAATAATCCTTTATATGGTTAAACCTCATTTTAACGAATCTGCTGTAGGATAGTTCAGAAACCGATGAGACCAGAGGGTAAATTGTCCATGCGTAGCAATCTATCATTCTATCACAATGATGTCTATCCCATGATTAGTCCGAATGATCCAGACGTAGATATTTCACTCTCCCAGTTTCAGCTTGGGTCATCCGAGTTATCCCATGATATGAAGTGAATGTGTATAATAAGTGCTTTCTTTTATCGTCTGATCTTGGCACCAATTTGGACCAGTCACAAATACCCATATGGGGGAATGAGTGAAGTGGTGTACCATTTGGAATCGAAGTTATCGTCTGCGGTTCGAATAGTTTGGAATGATAAACTATGGTCGTCTGGTTGAGAGTACCATTAATGGAAATGTACAAGTCAATTTACAGAACAGGCCTTTAACCTTATAGTGCTGGAACCGACATCATGCTTATGCAAACAGGTTAGATCCAGGCCAGCTGCCAAGTTCATTGACGGCTGCCCTATGATCTAACCTGTTTGCTTTTCAAACCATCCTTTCTTATCAAAATTAAGCACATATTTAAGGTTTTGGAAAACAGACGGCACAATTTTTTTTTTAATTACCCAGCATTCTTAGGGTTAAAGTTTGTTCCAGGGTCACTACAGACACATGTTGTATAAAGAAGATCATCCTCAAATGAGCGGGCATTTCTTTTTTCACATAACAGTTATTTTTCTCTGTATACACTTTTCCCCAACAATAGCCTCTAGCAAATGTGTCAAACAACTACGAATACCTTATTGAGCCGAAGACTATTTAAGTGTCTAGTAATTACAAACTACAAATATTAAAGACAGAAGGTTGTTTGAAGATTACCTATCTCTTTGTTTGGTGTCGAATAACGTTTTCAACTTAATTTCAATTATCACAAACACAGGTCACATTTCCCAACTGAAAGAAAGAGCGATTCGATTCCATATACTTTCTCGGTCGAATGACGACATGATTATAAGAGAAATAGCTGTCTATGGCTTACATATAAAGATGGATTTCAATTCAAAGTGCGGAATGTATTAAAACATATCCACTACTCATTCAAAAGGACATATTCGCAGCATTCAAGAAGCCGGGACCGTGTCATTTCAAGAATATAATATCTAATTAGCTAATTGGACTCTACTAACAGTTTTATAAATATATATTTATGTTATCTAAATTTGTAATTTTGTATAATAGGCTAGAGGCCTTTGTTTAAAAAGCAATTTCTGTATTCTGTATAATATATCTCCTATTGTAATGCTTGTCGGATGACCAACAGTGTCGTGGAGGAAAAGCATAACTATTGTTGCTTTGCTTCGAACCCATACCTTTTTTCAGTGGGACACTTTACCCAATCTAGTGATGTTGTCATTAATGATTAATGTTTCGTCTAGTTGGGTGAAACGTTTGCATGTGCTCGTTCTTGGCTAACAATATCTCTGTTTCTTTTTTATAAACACTCTTTATCACACTCAGTAATAGAAAGGTAGTATTACATAAGACCAAGGTTATATACATGTACACAATGCCTTTTCCAATGAGATCAGCCCATTTGTAGTTCGTTTGTAGGTAAAGAAAGTTACGTCGCACACACGAAATAACCCGCAATAATAGGCGCTCTGTTTTACATCACATTCTATTATTTTGTTTACGACTGAATAATTCGTGCTTAATCCTACAATTTGATGACCTACACAAGCGTTTTACGACAAGAAACATGGCTTTTGGTCCGGCTTACGGTAAGAATGTGTGACAAGATTAGCCAATCGGAAATTCTCGACCTGAAAAACGAGTGTTTTCATTGGATAAACCCAATGAGTTCAGATTGCTGATTTACGTCTTCAGTTTGCGATGTCGTGAAAAATATTCTGCCACACTATGATAACATACATCATTCCTGTTAATGAAGAAGGAACGGTATTTGTGTTTGACAGAGACAGTATGTTGACGAAACACAATTTATCATCAAATGGAATTTACATTGCCATTAAATCTTATAATGCTTGGTAATTTTCTAAAAAATAGATTTTTGTTTCGCTTATTTCCGAAACCTTAAATATCTTCTTAGTTTTTTTGCAGAAAGATTACAGAGTAGCAAACAGGTAAGATCACAGGCCAGTTGCAAATTACTTGGTGGCTGGCCAAGATCTAACCTGTTTGTATCAGCGTGAAGTCGGTTCCAGCACTATACGGGTTAATGATATATTCTTCACCATTGTAATCTCATCAAGCATGGCTGATTCAGGACACCAGATTTGTCTTTGATGCTATCTATTCGTCTGATTTAGGTTTTTTATTTTCTTTTTATTAATCAGGCATGCATTTCTTACTTTGTATTACATGCTGGCGTTATATTGAAAAGGTTATCTCTGCTTCTTCAATAGACACTGTTTTGGAAGACATATATGAGTTCATTACCTTTAGTGACAAGAAAGACAATGCGACAATCTTTTGGATGAAATTATCTTCATCTTTAGAATTCAATGCAATGTCTAATGATAAATAATGAGTCTTGTGTATACATAATTATCAATACGTTACGGACTTGTCACTTGAGAAAATGGATATATGATTTTGTACGCAAGCCAACCGTCTTCTCAGTGAAACTGACTGCTTTGACAATGTGGTAGCTCGAGTTGAATGTATCAATTAATTATAAAGAAAAATCTTCTTGTCCCTTGGTGTTTATTCTGTACAATCATTCATAAATAGCGATCTGAAAACTTAAAACCCAGGAGTCAGACACTCGCTCACCATTATCAATGACACGATACAAATATAGGGCGTACAGGTTCGATTCTTTTTAGAAATTGATCACATGTTTGTTTCCATTATACGAGCAAATATCGGAATTGTATGATCACATGCAATATATACGGGAGGGGGGGAATCATTGCATGCGTGTGATATGGCAATACAATTTCCTTTTCAATAATTACAAGAAAAACACACAATCAACGCTTCTTATTGTCCTCATTAAAGACAGCATACGAGGTATGGACTTTTCAATCGAAGGCAAAGAGAGAAAGGTAACTGAATGCTTATGAGGTATTCAAATATTTCAAAAAACAATGCTTTTAATTGTCTTCATTAAAGACAGCATGTAAGACACGAGTCTTTCAATCGAAGGCAAAGAGAGAAAGGTAACTGACTGCTTATGAGGTATTCAAAAATGTCAAAAAACAATGCTTTTAATTGTCTTCATTAAAGACAGCATGTAAGACACGAGTCTTTCAATCGAAGGTAAAGAGAGAAAGGTAACTGACTGCTTATGAGGTATTCAAAAATTTCAAAAAACAATGCTTTTAATTGTCTTCATTAAAGACAGCATGTAAGACACGAGTCTTTCAATCGAAGGCAAAGAGAGAAAGGTAACTGACTGCTTATGAGGTATTCAAAAATTTCAAAAAACAATGCTTTTAATTGTCTTCATTAAAGACAGCATGTAACACATGAGTCTTTCAATCGAAGGCAAAGAGAGAAAGGTAACTGACTGCTTATGGGGTATTCAAAAATTAAAAAAAAACAATGCTTTTAATTGTCTTCATTAAAGACAGCATGTAAGACACGAGTCTTTCAATCGAAGGCAAAGAGAGAAAGGTAACTGACTGCTTATGAGGTATTCAATGATAAAACAAAACACGAATATTGCTTTAAAATGTCTCCATTTAAGGCAACATATAAGACACCAGCTTTTCAATCGAAGGTACAGAGGAAAGTTTATTGACTGCTCATAAGGTTATTAAAGAAGATTTATAGAATATATTTCCATTGCCATGGAAAACGTGTCTGATATAATAAAGAATGACACCTATGCAATGTATCATAATCTATTTGACCTATTGAAAACTGCGTCACGTTTTACCCATTTCTTGTGTTGATATCGTCATCTTCAACACGGTTGTTTATTGGTATGCCTATGGTGACAATGGTACATTCTTCAAGTCGATTTAAGAAAAAATGTGTTTACGTTTGTTCTAAAAAAAAAAATGTACAAATACCAAAACAGGCGGCATACTTATATTGCCAAAACAAGCAATTGTTTATCTTCACTGTTTTAGGTCCAAAACTTGTTTATGCTGTTAATATGGTCATATGGACACATTGTCACATGGTCACATGGTCATATGGTCACATGGTCACATTGTCACATGGTCACATGGTCATATGGTCACATTGTCACATGGTCACATGGTCACAAGGTCACATGGTCACATGGTCATATGGTCACATTGTCACAAAGCGACAATGAGTATGTACATTCTGCAGTGAGATAACAAAGGTTTGTTCCATACAGGGGCAGTATAACACAAGAGATAACACTACTACCGTGTACCGATCGTTATAAGATATCGAACTGGATAAACCTCAATTTACCCTTGACTAGAACTGCTATATGGCCCCGAAAGTTGCGGAGAAAACTGTATTGCTTTTTCGCGCTCCTTTATTTTCTATAGGAACTTATTCCGTTCCATATATGTATACCAGTTGAATCACGAGAGAACATTAAAAAATCAACGACCATAATTTTTTTTTGCATTTAGATAGTATTAGATAAAGAAACATAAATTTTAAAGCATCCATCTATTAAAAGAACCAAACTATTGAAATGGTGCCCAAACATTGCAAAGATGCTGTTGGTAAATTTGGCAAACATCATTACTTCGCACCAATAATTAGTCTAACATAGAAATAGCATTACGAATGTGAAACACGCAATTTGTTCTCTCGTCTAATATCTCCTGTATAACAATGAAACGTGGAAAATGAAAATCGAATTGGTAGCGATTCGCAATCATAACCTATCAATGGCTTCAATTAAAACCTTTCTTGCCTTGATTGCAAACTCTAGTTGATTTCATCACACAGTTAATGTTTTTCAGCGCACATGGTGCTATGCGTTGTAGAAATGGGGCACAGTTGAGGTAATATGTTTTAAACTACAACTCTTAAAAAGATGTCCATAACGGTTTGCACATCTGATGATCTTGGTACATATATATCCTTAAATCCTTATAGATTAAACAAGACTATATGTAAAATGTAAATAACTAAAACCCCTTTGTCCAAATAAAAATTTATGATTCTGACTAGAACAAGAATTGTAAAAAAGGGCACAAGCGAGGTAATATAAAAATGTGCAACTTATGATAGATATAAACTACAGCTCATAAACATATGTCTTCAGTGGTTTGCACATCGGGTGAAATCGACATTCCCTCTTCGGGTTATGGGTAAAGCAAGACTTCAAGTAAAACATAGTTTACTACAACCCCCTCTGCTCAATCAAAACTATTAATCTGACTGGAGAAAGAACTTCGCTGTAGGTTCTAACCCGTCTTTGATCTCACTCATTTTTAATTCAATTCGAAATTGAAATGTCACTTGCATTTAATTGAATTCGCCGCAACACATGTGTTGTTCCTGGACCTTGTTCATAGAATCACTATTAATACGTGTTGCAAAATAGCTTCGGAATCATCAGCCTAAATTTAAGAAGTATCAAGATCTGCTTTACGGACTTTTGCTGAAGTATTCATAACTTCTGTCAAAGGATTCGTTTAGATTTATTTATTTTACATCGATTATGACGATTGAATTCTTTAAAATTCATTATCGATGACTTTGTCCTTGATACAAAACAAATACTCGCGCCGATTTGGGGGCTTGTCCCGGTAATATTCACCTCGCCGCTTACTGGCATCGAAGCTGGTATCCTCGATACAAGAGGCCGACATTATATCACGTCATCATCAAAGAATGTTTGCGCATGATAAGCCCATATAGAAGCACACTTTGATTTGGATTTGCCATCCGCATATTGTTCAATCCTTTACCAAATGCCAAATTTTCGACTATCCCACATTAAAAGAGTTTGCAGACGACATTTCAGAATATGGTGGAATTCAAAAACAATTAACTGATAGGGCAGAAAACATTGTGGGAACAGGAGCATTCTAAAATATTAAACATACGAAGGACCTGCAACATGTCGACGTTTGCAAAGGTGTCTAAAATGTATTCGGACGAACATACACATATAATTAGCTTTTCCACGTCCTATATGAAAAGTCATAATAGCACAGGTTCTATATTACATTGGCCGCTCATGAATATATAACATGATGTGCCGAAAATTGAAATGTGTTCAAAATAAAACCGAAATTTGAAACGGGAACGGGCGTGTTTAAAAAAAAACGAGTTAAGCGTTATTTTTTTCTAACTCAACTTTTTTTGATAACTCATTTACAAGCGCTTTTATGGTAAGTGTAACGTCCAATATATGTCTTTGTTTGACTGTGAAATTAGATAACATTCAGCAAAGCTGTCTGGTGTTATTATTCGTTAATTTATCACCAACAACACAACAAGCCTTATGCATGAGGTTGCCGTCGAACTATTTCCAACTGAAACAATAACCCGATTATTGGTGTTGTCATCACTTGACTAGTAATATGGAGATAGTATCTAGCGATAAGTATCAAATATGTCCTCCTTGCTCGGTCATACAAATTGTCATTTACTGCTTCTTTCTGACTCTCACTGGAAAATACTATTTCGGCCATGTTATGCGCAGCCAACCCATTACGTCATGGTTTACGAGTAATAACGTACCAAACAACAAAGCTTTGTGAAATCAATAATGATAATGCAATGAACAATTGTTCATTTCTTTAAAATGATTCCCAACAAATACTTTAACAGATTTTTTTTAAAAAATATATTTGACTGCATTGTATCTTTTGTTTTCGATCTGTTAAAATCATCTAAATGGACGAAAAGAGCTTATTTCAGAAGGCGGGTTATTGTTCTTTACAAATATGTTGGTTTCAAACATAAAAATGGTTTAACCTTTTTAATTTAGATTGATTGTGACGTAAGTTTGCAGCTTATTTTATTCACTTTCGATGACTGATTCCGGGATAGACGACCTGTACTTGCGCCGATGTATAGGTATTAGTCCCCGCATTTTAACCACGCTGCTTACGGGGTCGAATCTGTGACCAGCGGTACCAGAGGCCAACACTATACCACCGCTCCATAGTTAACCAGCAAAATGTCCGATCGGCATAACACATTAATCACGGGTTGACATCAACTAAGAAATATTACGTACTTTCCATTTGTCATTAAAAAGATGGCCGCTTATAAAACAATTATTTTTCAAAACTGGCGAACGTCATCAGACGAGGTATTAACATGATGAATGTAGCAAAAGTCTTTCTAAGATGATATGTTAATGAATACTCGCAACTTGCAGGTTAAAATTATCATTACTTAAAAAAACTTGTAAGTCCATCAGATCTTTGCATGGATTAATGATATTGACTGTTTTTCGATTTGATTTGATGTTTTCGTAATTCATTATTCCCATAATGCAGAGCAACATGGAAAGAAGCCGTTTCTACATAAGAATGTTTTGTAACAATTGACTCATCTCGACTTCATACACGATATTTCACATTCGAATTAGACCGTTCTTTTTTAAGAGAAGATGTGACTGTCTAATGCTCAAAGAAACAACGGACAACAACGTATGCATCAAAACATTCATTGTATAAGATTTGGTAGAAACCATTGTGACAAGGGACACATTATTCAAAAGAATCGTTTTATTTACTGGCTAGCAAGAACTTCCCTCAAAACTTGTCAAAGGGTCGTTTTGTCTGTGATATTATAAAAATGCATTCGAAAGATAGAAGTCGGGGGCGGAGTGGTTCGTTCACAGTCCCTGAGCTCATTAAAGTTGTTGATTGTAATTTGCGCCCTGTCGTTAGAAAATTAACGAGACACGAGGACTAGATAATGTTTTATTCACTATTAGCGGATAACGTTCATAAACATTGTGATAAAAGGAATGACGATGGTCTGATCAACTTTCATATTAATCCATGTTGGTTATGAATTATTTCCACTGAAATGATACGTAAAGGCGAATGCAGCACCAGGAATGTTTCATTATACAAGTGGATCCTTTCTTCGCGAAAATTGTTCCGTCCAATATACATTTAATTAAAAAATCATACGTAAGCGTAAAATATGGAAAGAAAAACTTGGAGGTGTATGATAAACGACTGTAAAATGTCACCTCCGAGGAACCGGTTAGTGGAAAGCGATGCGCTATAATCCTTAACAACAATATCTAGCTTAGGAGTAACCAATACCTCAGAAAAAAAAAAACATGTTACTTTTCTCAACTGCACGAAATGGACCTGTCAGCGGTATCGCCGAAAAGCTTAATGTTAAACCTAAGAATGCTGGGTAAAATTCCAAAAATAGATTTTTGTATCCTCTGCTTTCCGTAACCTTAAACATATGCTTAATTTTGTTGAGGAAAGACACTCAGAGTAGCAAACAGGTTAGATCACAGGCCAGCCGTAAATTTACTTAACGTCTGACCTGGATGTAACCAGTTTGCATAAGCATTAAGTCGGTTCCAGCACTATTAGGGTTATTGGCCAAAAGAAATATTTACGTTTTTATGTTAGCCTTTTGAGTCTGGTGTGCAGTGTACATTAGTAAGAAGGTTCTAGTAATGTGGTCATTATCTGTCCGAATACAGACTGGTCATTAGTCATTAACGTTCGATAATTCGACATTAGTCCATTATGGTCTGCAGAAATTTGTCACAGGTCCATATCGACTGGAATAACTGACGGCGGAAACATTGTCCTTTTGGCGCATTCCCTTATATATGGGGAATGTTGGAATGGTCTAGACGGAAAGCAAATGCAGTCGACGGAAATAAATCATTTACAAATAACAGAAAATGTTTCTACTGAAACTAGAAGCAGTTTATCCTTTTGCCACACAAATTGTATGAGTCGTCTGCAGCATCCCCATTCCCCAATCCACCAGCTCTATTACAAATTCTTTGCTTTATGTAACAATCACATATATTTATAAACTTCTTGAGTCATTTATAACTTGTTCTTTATATCCATGCCTAGTTTAAAGCAACACCTTTCTCATTTTAAAATACTGCATAATGTGATATCAGAAAATACTTTGACAATATTTCAAAAATTGTTCCTACAACCAATATAAAAGGTATGCGATTTCCATTCTTATCTATCTACTTATCTCTACATATTACGGTGGTAAAAGGGGAAGACATGATATTCTTGTTTTATAGCAAGGCATTGATTTACACAAACACGATGTTTTTGAACGAAGCTTGCCCTCTCAACAACAATGTCTTCTTCTACAAACACTACAGCAGAAACATGTTTTCTTCTTATTTCGCAGTTGAAATGATTTCTAAACACCAATGTTTAACCGTTGTCGCTTCGTGGATAAGAACTCTGGTATAATCAGAGAAAATCCGTCTATATAGGTGCATCGGGAATTAACTGTCACGAAAACCTGTCCCTTGTTGAGGAAATATTGTCAAAAGAAAACATTGAAGTGGTGCCAGCGATATGTCTTGGTTCCTTTGGGTTCCTTTGGGTAAAGCTTTCTCTCAAACTAGCGTTTTTGTATCGTTTCTGATATTGACAATGTCTTACGTTGTATCTTTTGATCAATGTTTTTTCCCCAAGATGAACAAGTTCAGAAACGAATATATAAGCATCAGTTCGGAGAAGCAAGTCGACTTTTTTTGTAAATCGCACACTTTATTTTCTTTTCCTTTTTATTCTGAGGTTAAACCTTCTTTAATTTAGATAAGAGTTTTAGCCAAACAATGAGGTATCATATCGTGTTTGTATATTTAATTTAAGTTTAATACCTTATTCATCGAGAAAAGGGGAGTAAGAGTAATTGATGCACTAACCTGTATGATGCCCCATGCTTTGACGAGGTTATTGTTTTTATGAAAATCTATGAAAACCGTATGAATGACATTTGATCGTATTAGTTAACCCACATAAACGCAGAGGAATAGAAATCAGAATGAACCCACCTCTGTCTTATAACAAACAAGCCGATTGTCTTTTACCGTTTTGTGGTATTAGTACTTACTTCAAGTTAAAGTGCTAGCATACAATGATGTAATTCGTCGCCCTTTGTAGAAAATGTACAAGGTGCACTAAGTATCATCATATCAAGAGCATATACATAAAAATGTCATTAGACATGTGACATTTCGCGAACAAATCCCAAAGCTGTCACGTCTCGAACTTTCAAAGGTTCATAGAGTTCTCGAAAACATCCATAACCTACACATAGATACAGTATCAAAGGTTAAAAACAACCTACTCATATTTAAATATCAGTAGAGCCAATTAGCCCTTAGAATGCGGGTAATTCTTATACAAATAGATTTTGGTGTCGTCTGCTTTCCAAAACCTTAACTTTCTGTTTAATTTTGTTGAAGAAAGGTACTCAGAGTAGCAAACAAATTATGTCACAGGCCAGCTGCCAATTGACTTGGTGGCTGGCCTGGATCTAACCTGTTTGCTTAAGCATAAAGTTGGTTCCAGCACTTTAAGGATTGGACTTCACAGCGTGACGATTCCACAAACCTTTCCCGAGAAAGGTTATTGGCTCGCGGGGAATAAGCAAGTGTTTGAAGACAATTAGTTAATTGGTATTCTAAATTAAAGGCTTTTTAGCCCAATTGAATGCACCATTAAGGATTTATAATGGCTTTTCACTAATATGTATGATTGCTGAATGGAATTTCCTAACATTAGACGCCTTTTGATAGGTTTTATTTTACCGTGTTTTAAGCGTGTCAGGGACCCGTGGTTTGACTCTAAACTGAACCGCTCTGCCACACCTAAAATAGAAACCACGATGAAAAATAATTTTTTTTTTATAACTAGCTGTTGTTGCTTTTTGTACCATAAGTCTTTTTACCTTATAAAGTATAAAATGTTTTTTTGACCAATCATAGTTGTCTCTGGTACCACTTTTTTATTGGACCTAAGGCATAAACCCATATAAGGGATTAAGCTAAAAGAAAGTTGGCACTTGGTCTTGACGAGAAGGCAAGCTTTAGTAATGTGAAATAGGAGAAATACTTTTTCATTCAACATGAGTATATCATATTTCAAAAGCGTGAAATAGATTGAATTAAGAAAGCAAACCTCCTTTTATGAAGGTAAAATGTATTAAGCCATGCATTTTTATTTTCAATAAGATGTCGTAAATAGAAGATAGATATGTGTGCATGTACACCTCATGGTAAAGATATTTCAACAGGGCAGTATGATTATCCAAAGCCTGTATGCGTCAGATTATTAGTATTCTTTATAAACACACTTTTAATACACACGCAGTAGATGATGTGATACACCAGCATGACAAAGGTACAAATCGCTTGAGACAACCAAATTCTTATTCTGAAATCAAAGTTCGAAGTCAATTTTTAAAAAAAAAAAAAACTATTTTCCGTCTTGATGGTTTTCGTCTTTTGTTGATTTTTGACTGTTCATGGATTTCCAATATAAGGGAAATGAAGAGATTTGTGCTGTTTAAGTCTAAGCATTCGTTCTGCGATGGGGAAAACTATGTGGAGAGCGTATTACACCGTATTAACCCTTAGAAAGCTGATAACCTTTCTAACAATAGACTTTCCTGTCGTCTCCTTTCCAAACCTTAAATATCGCCTTACTTTAATGTGGAAAGATACTCAGAGTAGCAAACAGGTAAGATCACAGGCCAGCCACCAATTAACTTGGCGGCTGGTCTGGATCTTACCTGTTTGCATAAGCATGAAGTCGGTTCCAGCACTATAAGGGTTAAGCTGTCATTTGTTACGGTTACTAGGGGGATTTTGTAAAGGTCGTCTGTGTCTTAAGGGAAACAATATTCGAATGGGTTTTATCCTGTCCAATAACACAAAAATCGGTGGCCGATAATCGGATTTCATTAAACAGGAAAATGTGAATGGTCGTGAATAATATCCTTAGGTGTCTGGTTTCTTGTTCAATTCTGTTACCCATTCTCAAACACACTTTATAAGGCGCAAAAAAATGATGGAAATCATGAAAAAAGAACCAAAACTTCATCTTTTAAAAATAAATGATGTCCTTGGTTAGGAAAGATAGTATCAAAGAAAAGCAAATGGGCCGCGTCACGCGAAGAGGGGCACTCGGACATATAAAAAAAGCGTTGACTCAGCTCTATCTTAGCGCTATTATTCCAGCATCTAGTCACGAAAGTTATCATTTGTATTTATTTAAAGGTATAACTGGATGTCCTCTTAGATGGCAAACAATGTAGCCCCAGACCAGCCGCCACGTCAGTGACGTGGCGGCTGGTCTGGGGCTACACTGTTTGTTATGTCCGAGTGCCCCTTTTCGCGTGACGCGGCCCAAATTATTCGTCTTTCAACAATACTTTCTAAAGAAGTCTAACCATTGGAATGCTTGGTAATTTTCTGAAAAATTATTTTTGTGTGACTGCTTTCCAAAACTACTTATCAAAGGTAAGAAACAACCTACACATACTTCAACATCAGTAGGACCAATTAGCCCTTAGAATGCCTGGTACTTTTTCTACAAATAGATTGTTGTGTCTTTCCATAACCTTATGTATGCTTGATTTTGGTAAGTAAAGATACTCAAAGTAGCAAACAAGTAAGCTCACAGGCCAGCCGCTAATTTAATTGGCGGCTGGTCTGGATCTAACTTGTTTGCATAAGCATAAGGTTGTTTCCAGCACCATTAGAGTTAAAATAGACGAAAAAAGAGGTGGATTACTAAATTAAGCGCAAACGTGACAATCCTACAGAAAACGGCACGCGCTAAAGGCATCTTGTCTTGTCTAATTTGTGGTAACATTCCCAGTATCAGACGTGCAAATTCTGCCTAGCGATTCTTTCAAATTATTCCACCATATGGAAATGTAACAGTCCAAATTAATAGCAAAAGCAGACGACCAAAAACTAGCATGGCAAGAAAGCATTTTCGTTGTGACATCAAGCTGAAACCAATGGGACTTGAGAAAACACGGGCCATTATGAGTTCTCAAAAGGGAATATCCCTGGCATTTACCCCATTACCAAACAATAATGACATTTGATCAGTTTGTTGCGGACGACTCTGGAATACATTGTGGGATAAGGGGAAATTGTTCTTAGCGAATATATCAGAATATTATTTTTCAGTTGCATCACATTTTGAAATGACGTCTGCAAATTCTTTCAATTTTGGACAGTCGAAAATGTGGTGTTTCGTAAAGGGTTAAGAAGCCGGAACTGCGTCATTTTGAAGTGTATATATTCGATTAGCTAATTAAAATCAACCAATAGTTAAAAGTATGTGTTATCTGAATTATCGGAATTTCGGTTTACGGGCAATAGGCATGCATAGTTTACGATGAAACTTCTACATTCTATAAATTCTGTATATTAATCTGTCTTTTTTAGCCAAAGTTGTCTCCTTGCTTTTTTTCTACAGGCCGCGATGGCTAAAAGTGAATATCTACGAGTTAAATGTTGTCATCGTTAACCTATCGCAGAAACTTCGTAAATGTCCGATTTGTAGAGGGCGCTTGTGAGTGTTGGAAAGGAAATAAGCCAGTTCACACAACATCCTCTTTTGTCACACAACTTCGACTGTCCCACACTTTTTCATCTACACAAATAATGCTGATGGACCCCTCTTTCCTTTCTTCGTAATACAATGATGCCTGATTCCACACGGTGGCGAAAAGCTTCAGCGTCTATATACAAAATGTTTTAGCATTTTACGCGAAGATTGACGAACAATTGCTGTTTTGAAAATGTTCTCAGGCATCTTGGTTTATCTGTTTTACATTGATTGAGAAACAGCTTACAACTAAGATACACTTTTGATTATGCTTCTTTGATACATTAATAGTGTTCGCTTCAGGTGTGGATTAACGGAATATCGCTAAGTAGAACCCTTCTCACTGGAATCAAACCCACGACCATAATGCCTCGAGACCGATACCTTACCCATGGACTTCTGTCCTCCTCAACGTATAAGGTTCATTATCATCAGTTTGACCATTCATTCTTAGTGTAAATGGACTTAGTATTAATGAGTTTGAACACTTTGTTAACAGTAACCATGTTTGTTTACACTCGTAAATTTGCTTCAGGAAGGGGAAGAAATTTTGCGAGTCTGTTTCGTTTTCAATGAATGAGTTTATCCTTAAAGAACTATCTCAAAGATTGGGCTTTTAACTTTTCAAAATAAATTGTATTCTACCGATAAAATGACATCATATATTTGCTAAGTGACATAAGACAATGATAAAGACAGCTTCCCTATTCCATTCACAACCTTACAGAAAGAATATACACTAGGATCTCTTTATTTCGACGTTCAATGGACCTCATTTAAAAGATCGTCATTGAAAGACTACGACGTATAGATGTCAGGATGATTCAGGACGTATAGTCAAAAATATAGTAGAGTTCGACAACCAGAGGTTCGAGCTATATATTTCTTTTTCTGTACATCATTTACATTGCAGATTTTGGTTTTATACGGTTGTTTTCGAAAACAACGATTTTAACTTAATAAGAGGTGGTCTTTTCAATTACCGTTGTCACACAGGGCTTTGAAAATGATTTTACCGTTTTTGTCACGTGACGCTTGCAAAGTGTGAGAGAAGAAAGTCCTGGTTCTATTTATAAACTGGCTGTCCTGTAGAAGCTCTGTCAGGCGCAAAGGCTACTTTCACATTACAAAACGATGACATGGGGTTTCGGCAACTTATAAGTAAAGAAATTGAAAGCGGATTTTGGTTTTATGACCTTTATCATACAGAGCACACATGTTTGAGCTAGTCCCTAAACCCATTACCAAACAATAACAAAACATGACCAGTTTGCTGCAGACGACAGTAAAACATTGTGGGGAAAAAGGGAAATTCTCTCCTTTTCTCACAGTGTTTTCAGCCCTATCAGACGATTATTTTTCAATTTCATCACATATTGAAATGTCGTCTGCAAAATCTATTAATTTGGTACTGTCGAAAATTTTGCGTTTGGTAAAGGGTTAATCTAACTAATCTGTGAGTGTGTATCGCCTCAACAAAGTTCAGGTACCTCTCACACACTTATTGGGATAGACTTTTGACACATTTTCGTCGATGGTCGATTTCAGATTAACACGTCCTCTTCTGCACCGTTGAATATTTTATCGGAGAAAAGAAAGCGGGATAATTATGTCAATTAAGAAATCTAAAGCCCCAAAAGACACGAATGTGGACTAATGCTAAACGAAGGAAATGTACCAGGACCTTTGGAAGTAGGAGTTAGGTTTGTTAATCAATTCCCAAATGGATATCTGTATGTTACCGCTCCATTTTCACAATCATAAGCTTAAGTCATGCTCAGGTTTGGTACATAGAATTAACTTGTTGAAGGAGAAATTGCTCATTACAACTCGTCTTGACTCTTTACCACTTGCAGACGACCTTTTTAAATTGAAGCAGACGACTTTTGAAAAGCTTTGTTAACATGCGATAAAACGGTACACTGGGATGAGCGTCCTTTTGCAAGGCACTTCAAAGCCCTTCCCTGGTACTGTTGAGTCATGGGAAGACCGTAATGTACCTCAAAAACTGTTGACATGGCGTTACGTCTCACACAATAACACACGTGTTTGGTCTGTATCGGCAGGTGCTCTCACACGAACCACCAGAACACCAGCGTTTGTTCCGTCAGTACTCGTCCATTGATGCGTCACACTACGGGGCCCTACAGCAGATTATGGACTATAAATACGAGGCGACAGGCTCTATAGACTTCCTTAACACCACGATCGATCTGCTCTTCTCTACAGGTATGTACCTACAGAATATGTTATTTGTGTCGTGGATCGGTTATGTTATTGAGCAAACCGTAGGAACAGTTAGATTTTAATGGTGCTTTTTTTCAAGATTTTACCGGATAAAGAAGTTGATTTAGTAGTACTTTCGTCTTCATGTAGTGATTTCTGACCATCAAATTAAAATAAAAATTCGTTTTCATTTCAAATAACGCACAAATGGATGATTTATTTGGGTGTCGCCGCTATCCTGTAACTCCATCTTCATTTCTAAGCAGATAGTCATCTGTCATTCGTGGTGGCAGTGATCAATTCCATAAACGGAGATCACTGTGAGGAGTTTGGTAACTCATCAGTAACACTGACTTGCATACATGTACATTATTTCCCGAACAATTGGAACCTTTCTCACGATAATATACGAGGGAAAACAAAGCTAATAAATGTAAGAATCCCTTCATCAAACAACAACATCAGTAGGTGTTATATGTCATGATTTTAAAGTTTTGATGTCGAAGTGACTTGTAGGCCCAACGTGGCAGGGTGTTGTAAATAGTGTTAATATGTAAATGTATATCTATGTGTACACAATGTCACTATAATAACATTTACTTACTTACTAATAACAGAAAAGTTTACAGATAAGAGTTGAGCCGTTTCCATATTTCCGAAACAAATCTAAAATAAAGCCCTCTTATTCCATGCCTAAGGCTACTAACTGAAACATCAATCTCTGATGAGGATTATGTATATGATCATACTGATTGCAAATCTAACTCCAAGTTTGCAACATCCTATTCTACATGGGTTTGTAAATGAAACACGTTTAAACAGAATAACAGACGTATTACAGATTCTTAATTTTTATTCCAGCGATTTTAAAGTTCCTGTTGTTTTTGCTGAGCGGGTTACCGATTATGATGCTCATTATTGGTAAGTCATTAGATGTGACCTCGATCTGAAACCTTGGTAAGTCATTAGATGTGATCTCGATCTGAAACCTTGGTAAGTCATTAGATGTGATCTCGATCTGAAACCTTGGTAAGTCATTAAATGTTATCTCGATCTGAAATATTGGTAAGTCACTAGATGTGATCTCGATCTGAAACCTTGGTAAGTCATTAAATGTTATCTCGATCTGAAATCTTGGTAAGTCATTAAATGTTATCTCGATCTGAAACCTTGGTAAGTCATTAGATGTGATCTCGATCTGAAACCTTGGTAAGTCATTAAATGTTATCTCGATCTGAAACCTTGGTTAGTCATCAGATGTGATCTCGGTCTGAAACGTTGGTAAGTCATTAGATGTGATCTCGATCTGAAACCTTGGTAAGTCATTAGATGTGATCTCGATCTGAAACCTTGGTAAGTCATTAAATGTTATCTCGATCTGAAATATTGGTAAGTCATTAGATGTGATCTCGATCTGAAACCTTGGTAAGTCATTAAATGTTATCTCGATCTGAAATATTGGTAAGTCATTAGATGTGACCTCGATCTGAAACCTTGGTAAGTCATTAGATGTGATCTCGAACTGAAACCTTGGTAAGTCATTAAATGTTATCTCGATCTGAAATCTTGGTTAGTCATTGGATGTGATCTCGATCTGAAATATTGGTCAGTCATTGAATGTTATCTCGATCTGAAATCTTGGTTAGTCATCAGATGTGATCTCGATCTGAAATATTGGTAAGTCATTAGATGTGATCTCGATCTGAAATATTGGTAAGTCTTAGATGTGATCTCGATCTGAAATATTGGTAAGTCTTTAGATGTGATCTCGATCTGAAATATTGGCAAGTCTTAAGATGTGATTTTTTTTTTTCGTAATGGTGGTCACTACTAATATTCCCTTTCTGAAATATCGATAAGGCATATGCTATGATCTCCGTCCGAACTATTGATGAGTCATAAGATTTGATCTCTTTTTTTTAAACATTGGTAAGCCATTAGATATGGTCTCGATCTGAATGTCAGAAGCGAAGCTTTCTTGATATAAATGAGTAGGCACCCAATTAAACAGGGTCAGGGTGCGGTCATTCGATAAGCTTTTTTATAACAGGACACTGGATACTCTTTGTTATAACCATGCCATAAGGATTTGAGACATTATAAACCAGGGACAGAAAATGAAATAACGAAGGACTTTATAAAGTACAGGTGCATTTTACTCTTACTATATGTACGCATAGTCTGTTATTAACCTATGTTTTGACATAGTTTAATCGAGATTGTAGACACAAGTCGTCAAATCCAACTCTTGCGCGAATTGTATTCCATTTTTGATATAATTATTTTATTGTCTATGACAAATGTATAGATATTTACCTCGTGCGCCTCAAGGTATCAAAGTCACTGAATATGAACGGCGCTCATTATAAGAATCCTACGCAGATATACCTGTAAATTTGCCATGGGTTAATTGATGGTGCTAATAGTAGGATACTTATCTTTATATTTGCGTAGTATAAATCATGAATGTTTACATATAATCTCATAGGAGTGGTCTTTTGAAATAAACAAGTCCTTAGTAGATTTTTGACGTTATGTAATCGATTTTTCTGATGTCAAAAAAAACTTTTACTTCAGTTTTCAAATAAATAAAAGAGAAATTAATCAATGTTTTTTTAAGCGAATACATTTGAAACATAAGCCGACGCATGTGTGTGCGACAAACGATGCAATATTCTCTTTTGAAAGATGCCTGTTCACAGATGTGAAGAAATTTGGAAGTTAAAATCAAATTCTTTAAGACTGCAAAATAACTGTACTGTTATATGATACGTTATATGATAAGCAAAATCAAATAATTTTTAATTCGTTTAATTGTGTAAGCAGTGGATTAACATGTATTTTAATCCAAAAGTCTGACATCGCTTTCGAGATCTACCGCATATAAACAGTGCTTACTCTGATAACCTGGCGCTTCCTAAATTAATTATGCTTTCAATAGCTTCTTTAAATTGTACATCAAGTAACAGTACAAAAAGCAGTTCGTTTCAACATTTTATTTTGACTTTCAAACTTTCTTGTTTGTGAACAAGCATCTGTAATGAATTTAGGCATAACTAGTACGCCGATTTGTTTTATATAGTTAAGATGGCTGTAAATCCGAAAAAAATACATGATATCTTTCTTTTGAAAGGAAGAGAAGTTTTATTTTTACACGTATCTAATGTGGATTGTTTTTTCAAAGATTCTCCAAACAAGCAATGTAAATGATTTGAACGAAGTCGGTTAAGTTATTTTTACACCACCCATGATTCCGACCATAGTTTTGTAGCTAATCATGAAAAGCAAAAATGTGAATGTCGTGTCATCATTCAGAAAGCAAACAACAAAGTGAAGGGTGTACACCTACCCTTTGTTGGCTCTTTAGTGATGACCGTACAATTATCACCAAAGAGATTATCGTTCTCATAAATAAGTATCGTGACCTTTGATTCCTATTCTGATAATGGATCGTTACATTATTATATCGCACAACTATCGGTAAATTATTCGAAAGTAGTTAGAATTCTCTCAGCTGAAAGCACTCATAGGCAACACATTAGGAATGTACAAAAAAACCTGTTTTTAAAGTGAAAATGGGAAGACACGTAAAGAGAAATTCGTCCTCTTCAACGATCAATTATTTTATCACAATTTGTTTGTATAAGACTATGATACTACATACTAAAGCTGTCTTTCAGCAAAGTAGCTGAAGTATTGAACCTGATACAACGGTTCCTTGTCCATCGCAAGATGGGTTTATTTCCAATACTTCTAGGTTTGGGATAATAAAAGCTAGTCTACTGGCTGACTTAATGTATGGGTCATCCCGGCCTGAACAGCTCATATACAGATAGACAGGCATGGAAGCTAACCCCGTCGATTGTGTGTCTTAAACTGCAAGATAGCTGGAACGCTTTTTATACAATATACGGGGGTTGTTCGGAGTACCCCAAATATACATCCGTAAACCCTTTTCAGAAAACACTTCTAGAAAGAGGCGAATTTCTTTTAATAACCAATTTATCCCTTTGTCATATTGTTTTCAAACAAATGATATAAATATCTTGTCATGCGACTCTTTTGTCTGTGATAGCTAAAAAAGGACCCGTTTCAAATAGCCTGATTGGGGTATGAACTATAAGTAGTATATGAAAAGGGCCATAAATCCGATGCACGCCTTATTCACCCACAATTTGTCCATGAACCGTCATCTGCACTTGCACAAAATCAGCGAAATGAGGAGGGATTGAATTAAATGTTCCATTTGGGACGAGTAATTTGGTTTGGCGTACATGGTCGTTACAGGCAATGATCGTCAAATATCGCCTAACGAGGCTAGACAAATGATCCAAGTCCTTGATAGCGGTGATGGGGATAAGTCTACGAGGATGTTTGTCTTGCTTTCATCCGAAAATCCGTTGACACATTGCTCTCATTAGGGCATGATGAAAAATCGTGCTCACAAAAAACTAAGTTTTCGAACAACGATTCCGTTATTCATTGGTTAAACCCTATCATAATCCATAACCGGATATATGGACATTTGGAACTTTATTCCTTACCATCTTTTAAATAAAAAAAGAGGTTCTTCATCCAAATACAATTTATACATTTCGGCGAAGAAAGTTATTCTAAAACATTAGTACTTGTAGGTTTGTGCACTCTCTATAAGACCGATTTCATTATCTATGATGAACCTGAGACGGCAACTTATATTAAAAGAGAATCAGATCATATTTGTTTTTGATTAGTTATTGATCGTTGTCAGCAAAGATGTTGCCCGAGGAGGTTCAAATCTTAATTGTAACATTCCTGTTCTTGTAACTCATGTCTCGTTAGTTCAGATCATTTTGTAGAAAAAATACACCCTATATTACGATCCGAGTTCTGCATATCCCAGTGGTTAATGGACTCGAGGGTCCATTCCTTGGAGCTCCATTTGTAACTATGGTTTCGTTGGAATGTAAATTGGCAAGGTATTTCAAAGCCTTAGACTAGTTTTTGTAAATCCAGTAATGCCGTAATATAACTTTAAGATTGATGGTTCGGCGAATAAACGACATATATGCAAATAAACTATATACTTTGAAATAAAGCAGAGAGCACAGATACTGGATCAGTCAGTGGGCACTGCCAATTGGGAAAGTACTGATCAAATACCTTTGTGTGAGACATTTTCTAACATTACCTTACAACGATACTTGCAGTACAAATTTTGAAGTTACACATTACATTTATTCGTCTGTCGTTTGAAAGTTGGTGTATCCGTGCTATTTCTAAAGACAAAAACAAAACGTTTAAGCCAAATGAATCCACCTTTCTTCTGTTTTCAATACGTTTACATAGAATTCCGAACAATTGTTGAAATATATGGTGCGTTGAAATGACCTTTTCATATTCTTCAGGTATCTGGTGTTTTCAGAGATAATTTAACTATGATTTTGTGACAGTTGGATCTAAAGAATGGGTTTACAGATTCCATTATATCGGTATTTTTTAATGGTTCAAACGAGACGCAGTCCGTGATCATCTCTGCTTTACGATGATTTCTCTTTCAGATAGAAAACGAAATTTTTTATCGTACATTATAACTGTGCATTTGGTTTCAATCTCAAACATTTAATCATATGAAGGAATGAGCTTATTTCTATCTTATTCCATTTTAAATCAGCCACACAATTTAAAAAAAAAGACTACTGTGACAAAAGGATAAATATTCCTTAAACGACAATTTATCCTTTCGTTAGTATGGCATCTAGCGAATATCGTTACGAACATTTATTCTCATTTTGCTGTAATTTGTAGTCTGCTGTTTGCTTTCAAATTGAACCAGTCACACTTTACATATGAAAATGTTGCTTAAAGTTCAAACACAACTTTATCGTTACAGGATCCACCTACCGGATGGAATGTCCAAAAGAACCAAAGCTGCCTTTATTCCTCATTGTCGGCGGGGGATTCGGGTTACTAAAAATAGTTTTCCTGTTTCTACGGCAACGGGACGTAGCAACGTACGCCCGACTCGATGAAGAAAGCGAATACGGCGATGGGGCGGAAGATCTCGTACTTTCTCGTTTCGTGAGATTCTCAAATCTCGCGCTGAGCTTGTTTCTCCTCACGTGGTTTGCCTTTGGCAACTACTGGTTCTTTTCAATCTGGGAGCCTCGTTTTGAGCAGCAGCTTCACGCGCCAAACGATTGGTGTCACCCGACGCTTTACTGGTTTACCTTTTATAGCCTTGTGGCGGACTATTCGCTTTTTTTCTTTATAAGTGTGTCTGTGACATTTATAATGTGTTACTATGGCAACAATCGTTGCTGCGGTAAGTCACCAGGTGTTATATAGACGAAAATAGTTATTGTATCGAGACGATGAAACTCATGAACAAGATATTTCTGTCATATAAAAATACCAACGATGATATTGAACACATATTTTCTTGCAAATCGACCGGAAAAAGGTTGTGTTTTATATATTCGATTAGCTTCACATAATGCCATTCGTCGTTTAACAATGC
Source organism: Cerastoderma edule (assembly GCA_947846245.1). Classification (NCBI taxonomy): domain Eukaryota; kingdom Metazoa; phylum Mollusca; class Bivalvia; order Cardiida; family Cardiidae; genus Cerastoderma; species Cerastoderma edule. The sequence goes on from OX401408.1 coordinate 43,219,375, forward strand.
CACTTTCTGATCGAATGTCAAGAATAAACAATGCGCCTTTAGGAATTAATTTTCTAATATGCAATGTCATAACTGCTTTCGAAAGAACTTAGTCAATTCCGAGAAAAAATCCGCCTCAAAGCCCGTGTGTTAACAATACAGACTGAGTAAATTTAACAACCAACATAGAGAAGGATTTTTTTTCTTGATCTTTATAAGGTAAAACGTACGCCCCTAACCAATTGGTTACATTTACCTTAGAAGTTGATATGTGCTCTTACGATATCAAACCTGGGTATCCAATCTGATTACATATAACTGCCAACCTCTGATTAAAACTTTTCAGTGAGACCTCTTTATACGTGTTTAACCTTTATACTGTGTAAGCATCCCTGAATATGATAGGTCTTTAGATGAGGTTTATACACAATAAAGGATAAATGTAATTTCATCAAGTATTTTATTGTCATCCGTCTCTTTTGTCCTTTAACTGAAGTGTCATATTTTGCTAGTGGAATGTAAAAAAAGTATTTTCGTAGAAAATCCTTTTTACAAAACCAGACTAGTCGAGACTGGCTTTAAAAGATGGTCCGACTTTTCAAGCATGTACCTTAACCCTTTACCAAACGCCAAATTTTCGATTGTCCCAAATTAAACGAGCTTGGAAAGAAAATTTGAAAATTTGATGAAACTGGAAAATGGTTCCTGATAGGGTGGGAAAAAAACATTGTGGAAAAAGAAGAAATTGCTCGTTAAGAGCAATTTCTCCTTTATACCACAATTTTGCAACAAACTGGTCAAATGTCGTTATTGTTTGGTAATGGGTTACGCGTCATATTGTGTTACTGGAATGCAGAGGTGTTTTAGTAGAAAGTACTGCAAATCAACCACACTAGTCAAGACTGGCCTTATAACGTGTTTTGCAGGTGTGGCTTTCATCCGATGGAATGGGTGTTAGCTTCATTAATCATAAACAGTTTTACTGTCCTCTTCGTACTGATTCCTTCATAGTTTTTGTATGGAAAACACCTTAATCCTATTCTCCTTGGTACTTCACTCCGTTGTATATGCTAGAGAAAAGTCTTAGAACCGTTGTGATCAAAGGGAAATGTGACCCTTTTATAATTAGTGATAGGTTTCCTTCCTGATATAGAAAAGAAAATGTATCTTGCACATTTATTGGCGTTTATGGTTCTTTCGTTACAGTTACATTCCAGTCGCTGATTCATATATGTTGAAAAACGTTTAGAAACTTGTTGGTGTGGTCATACTTCGGTTGGAGTTTCTTACTAAAGGCATATGAAAGGATTTGAGTTCAAATAAATTATTGAAAAAATATATTGAGTTCTTTTATTATGCTTATAATAGTCGTGACGATGAAGAAATGAATGCTGCGATAGCCTATTTAATATACTCCTTTGACATAAGTTTTTTAGTGCTTGAAATATAGTTGTCTCCAATTCAAACATGTTTATCAACAATTGGTTTGTTTACACATTTAAAATAATTAATTCTGATATGTCGGTTCAAAAATGTGCGTATCATGTGACCAGATCAGAGGTGAAGAAACAGACAAGCGGAATAATTAAACTGGCCGATATCATTATTCTCCTTGCATGGGCCTTTAAAATGGTCATAGCTTGTTGAAAAGTTCTACCGAAGTATGACTTTATTAATCTGCTTTTTAGCTCTTAACCTCATATAAAAACGTGTGCCTGGTCCAAAATGAAATAAACATCAACGACAGAACTACAAATAAAACATTGTCAACAATTAAACCCTAATCTTCATAATACATAGTTGTACTGATGACCAAGGGAAGCTTAGATGTGCGGACCGACATACATACTCAATTACAACTAACTACCATATAGACTGGTAGTGAACTGTTCCAAATTAATACGACGTTCAATGACAAGTTCGAACACATTGTAAATGGAAATAGGAAACTGCTCATATAATATTTTTGTCCCTGCACAAGTTTTTTAAACTACATATTAGAGCAATCTGTTTTTTATTTCGTCTCTCAAATCTTCATATTCATTCTATTTTTCAATCCGTGACAGTGTGCAACTCTGCTCAAGAATAAAACTACGTGTAAAAACGATCATGAGAATGAGTCGAAAATAGTCAATTCAAAATCCATGAATAAAGAAAGGTAGATAAGAATGAAGAGAAAATCGATGAGCTAAGGAAACCGTTGCTCTCCCTTGTTTCAACAAGAAAAATATGGGCCGCGTCACGCAAAAAGGGGCACTCGGACATAAATAAAAACCACTGACTCAGCTCTTTCTTAGCGCTATTATTCCAGCATCTAGTCACGACAGTTATCATTTGTATTTATTTAAAGGAAGAACTTGATGTCCTCTAAGATGGCAAACAGTGTAACCCCAGACCAGCCGCCACGTCAGTGACGTGGCGGCTGGTCTGGGGCTACATTGTTTGCTATGTCCAAGTGCCCATTTTCCCGTGACTCGGCCCAATTATGGATCCTACTCAGTGATCTCCTCGTTTCGTATTACTGTACTGGATGGTAGCAAGGGGAAGTAATCCTGCACAGGATTTGAGGAATTCTTTTTAATCTGTTGGTCCCAGCGGTCACATCGGCTAAGGACAAACTTATTTTAAGCATAATAAATGAGCCGTTAACCCTTTACCAATCACCATATTTTCGACTGCAGAGGACATTCCAAAATGTGATAAAATTGAAAAATAACCTTCTAATAGGGCGGGAAACTTTGTGCAGTAAGAAGAAGTTGCTCGTTAAGGGCAATTTCTCCTTTTCCCTCAATGTTTTCAAGAGTCGACTGCAACATACTGGTCAAATGTCGTCATTGTTTGGTAATGGGTTGATTAACTTCGGTCAACACTCCGTAAGGGTTGGAGAGGATTTTCCTGAGCGTGTTCGAAAGCAACGGACCTCTTTGTTTCCATTCATGAAAGAGGCTATAGAGTCTGGAAAGAGAGCTTTTCTCCGATACGATAAACTGTGCATTGAGGGAAAAATGTATGTTTTTGATGAGATACAAAAACAACCTGTACCAGTTATTTCACAAGACTAGGGGTGTGGCCAAGCTCATAGTGATGAAAAGGATTCCCATAGATTGACGGTCGATGTGTGCTGCTGGAACATTGAAGGGTTAACGAAGTATTCGAATGACTCAAATTTCCAATACTTTTGCTCACGGTTTGACATTATAGCTCTGTGTGAAACTTGGGCTGTTCAAGATACAGACTTTAGTAACTTTCTTCCCGGATATTCAAATTTTGACTTTAAAAGATCCAAGACGAGGTTTGCGAGGCGCAGCTCTGGGGGTGTCTCAGTGTTTGTTAAAGACGAAATGTTGAGTTTGTTACAATTCAAAAGAATATTCGAAAACTTTGAAAACTGTGTTGTTCTGTATTCTGATTGTAAGGGTCATATTGTTGATGTTAACCAAATTGTATATATATTTACGTATGTATCTCCAGAATATTCACCTATATATAATACAGGTGACGACAATGGTATAGAGATTCTCAGTGACCAGCTTCAAACTATTTTATCCTCATATCCTAATGCAAGTATTTTATTGGCTGGTGATCTAAATGCTAGAATTAAGGATTTCAATGACTATATCTATGAAGATAACGTTAAGCATGTGTTTAATGATGACATCCAGTATCCATCAGATCATTTTAGTAAACCTAGACAATCAATGGACACGAGATATAACCGATTTGGGCTATCACTTATTGATCTATGTTGCACATACAATGTCCATATTTTGAATGGTAGATTCTCTGGAGATACAGTGGGCAATTTTACTTGTTTAGCCAACAACGGTTCTAGCGTTGTAGATTATATTATTTGTTCTTCGAATTTATTTAGTTATGTTTCCAACTTTACTGTACTGGAGAATGATGCATCTGTTCACTTTCCCATACACTGCACTTTAGATTTTAAACTCAGAGTCGGTGATGAAGAGTGAACATATGATCGTTCAACTTCTTCAAATTGGGAACGATTTAAATGGAACCCATTATATCAGAATGATTTCTATGTGAAATTTACTAGGTTATATGATATGTTTTTGTCTGATGTCAATGTTACAGATGAGGAAACGTCTGTATTATCTCTTTTAGATAATTTTACCAATGTATTTAAATCGTCTGCTATTATGATGCGCTGTAAAGCAAAAATTTCACATCACGTCCAAGCAGAATGGTGGGACTATGATTGTATTGTAGCAAAATTCAGGAAAAATAAGGCACTAAGAATGTTTAGACAGACACATCGCTTATGCGATCTTAACAATTATAAAATACTTAGAAACAGGTTTAAGTCTATATGTAGGGATAAGCAATGTTTTTTGAAACAAAAGAAAAGAGATGAATTGGTAAACAGTCGAAATGACCCAAGACGATTTTGGTCATTAATAAAATCTTTTAATGCAAGGACTCCAGACTCAAAGTTAGTATCTAACGAAGATTTTTATAAACATTTTAAATCGCTTTTAAATCCCGATTTGTCATCTCAAGTGTTAGATTCGTCTTTTTTAGAGGACATCGAAGCTATTCATAACTGCGACGACCTTAATATACCTATCTCACTTGAAGAGATAGTCAATAGCGTAAATTTATTATCTATTAATAAATCCCCAGGTCCGGATGGTATTTGCCTTGAAATGTACAAAGCAACTTTGAACGATATTTTACCTTTTCTTCATAAATTGTTCAATGAGATATTTGATAGTGCCTGCTTCCCTCAAGAATGGGGATATAGTATTATCACACCATTACATAAGAAGGGATCTCTATTGGACCCAAATAATTATCGCGGTATATCATTAATCGATTCAATTTGTAAAATCTTTACTCATGTCTTAAGTAGAAGATTGTCAAATTGGTGTGATACATGTAGTATTATTGATGAATCCCAAGCCGGATTTCGATCAGACTACTCCACAATGGATAATATTTTTACCTTAATGTCTCTGGTCCAGAAATATCTATGTAAAAAACGTGGCAGATTTTACTGTATTTTTATCGATTACTCAAAGGCTTTCGATACTATACGACATGATAAACTTTGGGAAGCACTCAGTCGTAAGGGTATTAATGGTAAATTCTTAGATACATTAAAGTCGATGTATAGCAAATTAAAATCTTGTGTTAAACTCAATGGTGAGTTGACACAGTATTTTGATTGCACAATCGGAACCCGGCAAGGCTGTGTAGGAAGTCCGAAAATATTCTCTCTTTTTATAAACGACTTAGTTTCATTTCTTGATAGTAAAAGTAATGGCAGAGGGGTTTTTGTTACAAATGACATAAAAAATCTTAACATTTTAATGTTTGCAGATGATATTTCCAGTTTTGCAGATAGTGTAATACAACTTCAACGGCAAATCAACATTATTGAACAATTTAGTAAAGGCGTTGGTTTGGACGTTAATATAGATAAGACAAAAATAATGGTATTCAGAAATGGAGGTATAATTAAACAAAATGAAAAATGGTTCTATAATGGTTCTAGCATCGGTAAAGTATCATGTTACAAATATTTAGGTGTTTATTTAACCAGTAAATTATCTTGGTCAAAAACACATCAAATGCTTGCCCAACAAGGTAGAAAAGCAATGAATTGCATTCTTATGCTTCGTAGATATATGGGTAACATTTCTTCACGGGATATGTTTAAGATATTTGATGCCTCAGTGAAGCCAATTTTGTGCTATGGATCACATATTTGGGGATATCAATATGTTGATAGGATAGAAAAGGTTCATATAAAGTTCTGTAAAAAACTATGCTTATTATCTTGTAACACATGTGATTTCCTAGCTCTAGGTGAATGTGGAAGGTTACCACTATGTATAACATATATGTCGAACTGTGTCAAATACTGGCTGCATGTAGTAAGAATGAATAATAACAGATATCCTAAGCAGTGATATTTCATGTTATTTCGCATGGATGAAACTGGTAAAACTACATGGGCTACATATGTAAAGAATCTTTTATTTTCTTATGGCTTTGGACACGTTTGGATAGTACATGATGTGGGAAATATTGATGAATTTTTAAAGGCTTTTTCTCAGAGAATTAAGGATTGTTATACACAAAAATGGTTTGCTGATCTAAATGAGTCACCAAAAGCATTGTACTATAGATATTTTAAATCTATGTTAACTCCAGAATTATATCTTAATACTGACCTATCCTATATACAAAAAAAGATATTATCTAATTTTAGGTGTTCATCCCATGATTTAAAAGGTTGAAAAGGGTAGATATTTAAAGATAGAAAGAGAGCAGAGATTTTGCCAACTTTGTAAACAACTAAACTTTAACATTATTGAGGACGAATATCATTTCTTTTTAGAATGCAAAAGTTACCAACTGCTGCGCAATATGTATTTTGAAAAGTCATGGCTTAGACACGTAAATCAGCAAACCTTTTATTCTATTTTGGAATGTAATAATAAATCAAGTATATTCAAAGTATCAACATATCTTGTAAAAGCCTTTGAACTTAGACAAAATCTAATTGAAGAACTATTGTAATGTATTTGTTTGTGGATTGTCACTCTTGTGCATGTATATTATGTTACTGTATGTTGTACTATGGGCATATGGCCTCTGTACTTGAATAAACATGTCTATGTCCGTACAAAGATGAAGTTGGCCCAAAGCTACATGATCTTCATATAGAAATAATTACGCGCAATACCGATACTAATTTTAAACATCAAAATTAGAAAACATGATAGTAATTGAGGGATTAGTTCACAATAAGAGATTAAATTACCAAATTAAAGCTTTTATTCCGTTTGATTTGTCGATAGATCCATAAGGAATCGGAGAAATTATCATGTCCGAAAGACCTTTGAGTAAACATACAAATATCCTTTCCCTAAAACCTACTGCAAGGTGGAAAAGAAAATATACATATGTTTAGAGAGGAGTAAACACATACGATATACGATATCGAGTAAATCTATGTCTAGACACACTTACTTGCTGAAATACACACATGACTCTAAAAGATCAGATTAAAAGTTTAACTAGTTGATTAGTAGTTTCTTAGTTGACATTAGATTTGAGGCACGAAGTCCATTGTTATCGAAAGAAAAAGAACGTAAAGCTCTATATGAATTGAGGACGAATACCATTTCGTATTATACTATAATAGCTTTTATCGATAAGATAAGGAGGACGATAATGTATTTGTTACAAATAGAAATTACCAAACTCTTTATTGAATATTGGGAAGTAATACAAAGCATGTTTTGTATAGAGTATCAACATACCTTGTAATAGGTTTTGCACCTAGAAGACACTAAACAGAGTACATGACATAGTGTGTATAATATAAAATTGTCACTCTTTTGAATGGATTGATTGTAACACGTATGATGTATTGTGGACTTACGGCCTCTATACTTGAATTATTAATGTCTATTTTAATACAAACAATATTCATGATGTGCGCTTCATATATAATGTTTCAATTTAACAGTGTATTTCGATCTGAAAATGATTAGTGTCATGTTGATTATGTATCAACATTCCATCGATTTCTTGCGACCTGTGGGTTTATTCAAACGGTTCGCTGGTAGCTGGAAATTGGCGCTTGAGCTTATAAGTTCAAACAACTTCCGAAAAAAGATAATTCAGCACAATATCCTAACAGATGTTCGTGTCCTTTACATCAACACAAAGACAACATTCTCCCATACTTACTTCCCTTTCAAATCAACATAGTTAACGTATAATTCAAGAAGCACATACACTCTTGGAAACAATTAAGGCGATTGGTCAAGGCACTCCAATTTTTACTGGCCCCATTTTTGTTCCTCACGATAGACGGAGAGACTGGTTCCCATCCACTTGAATAATTAGGAAGTTCAAGGTCGTCGACCAACCAATCAGACGGTATCATCCATGGTGCCAGCGGACGGATTCGGTATAAATACATAGTACAACACAAACACCACTAGGAAAATTCCGAACAACGTTGGAAAGAGAAATCTTGAGATGATGTCAACTTGCTTTGCCTTTTCGTCACCGGTAAGGGAAGGTAGGTTCTGAAAACGATAATACCTCAAATAAAATCACAATGTCGATATACCAGTCGGATTAAAGGCATTTCGAATGGTTGGTTAAGCATATACATTAGAATCGTTCTGTGTTTAAGCACACGATCTGAGCATTCTCTTTGACGGACTATTTGGATATTTGAGAGTGATAAAGAAGCTAAACGTTACTGTGCGACCACGTATCTTCTCAAATACATTTAATGCTTTGCTTTACTATGCCCATGTTTATTTCTCAGTATACCCTTACCTCTATATAATGACTGTTCATGTTATGTTATGTATATTGAATATGTCACACATATGGTAACGTGATGTCAGATTCTTGATTTCGTGTACATTGTATATGTATATAAAACCAATCAGGTCAATGTTAATGACACTTTACATGTTCCATATCGTGTAATCATTCATTTAAGATCGGATCTCCGTTTGTCATGACAACATAAATGACTCTTTTCAAATACAGTTCCTAACTCACAAACCGCAACCTCCATGCTACATGGCTCCACCTGGTTCATAGAAAGAGTGTCAGCCATTTAAAGTGGCAGCAAATTAAACATGCCATGTACTGTTTATAAAAATGAAGCTTTCTTTATGACATTCGTCACGTTTAGACGGTTACTTGAGTACAAGGCACGAAACATTGTCTTGCCCAAGGACATTCCAGTGTTACATAATTGGCTTATCAGGAATCGAACTCTTGTCGTCAGGTCTTTTTCCTTCGACGCTTACCACTGAGCGACTTCATGACACAAATTTTTCCGACAGAGAGCGCTTGATAGATCATCAGTATGATAGAATTATGATATCGTCGCGTCGTCGTGTCTTTGACAAAACATAAGGACATTGTATGGTATCACATACTTACTTTCATACATGGTAATTTAGGAACGTTTATCCATGTTTTGCAGGGTATCGAATTCGTCTTGTCTTCAACAGTTATCTGAGCTTCAACACCGATCTGTAACACATTCGATCATATGAATAAGTTGCAATAGTTGCACTTAACATGGATTTTATTGAACGTTGTTATGATACCAGTCTTCTGTACATTAAAACAGCTTCAAAGAAAGAAAGAAAAGGTGATACTGCAATAAAAATGGACCCCATTCCTTAGAAGTTAATACCAAAGACAGGCATACTTAAGAGTATCTTTTTGGCAATAGTTTAAGTTGTGCTATGGTAAATGTGTTCGTCTTATAAACAATCTCTATGGCGTAGAGTTAAACGCCAGAAGTCAATATGTCTGTACACTCCTTTAAATTAGGCAATCTTTTGATAAGATCAGTCACGTCATAGAAAATTAGGCTAACAAAAGTTGTCACATATCTCCATCAATACAACCAGTTTTCATATTTCGGTCGATTCATGTAATGAAGTGTAAATATTTCAAAAGTCGTATGTATTTATCGAATGAATTCGACCATATACGGTATCGAATATTGCTTTCGTAACTTTTGATATAACGACTCCATATGATACATGTCCACTTAAATGCTGACTGTTTATGTGATAAGGAACATCTAACCTCGATACGTTAATAGATACATTAAGTTACCTCCATTTCACGTCTGCGCCTATCGCTCCTTTTGGACACATTAACATAGGCGAACTCTAGTATAGTGGCAAACACGAACAGCAAACAAATAAACATCCACACATCTATAGCCTTGACGTAGGAAACAGGCGGAAGTGTCTGCCGCACACCGGAAATCTGTGTTGTCATGGTGAGGACACACGTGACCCCTAGCGTCACACGAGCCGGGACGGCACTCGAGTCCACCCAAAATGACATCCATGAGAGGATGATCAATAACAAGCTTGGGACGAAAACTTCAAGCAGGAAAAATTCGATCTTTCGTTGTATACGGATCTCTGCTTGTAGACACGAAAAATGCCCAGCTGAAAAAGATACGTCCAAATGATATCTTCAACCTAGCTTATTAAACCGAAATAAAATAATAACGATATGTGTTCCAGTATCAAGTTGCCTGAATATCTGAGAGTTCATTTAAGAATGTCCTTCAAGAAACGATGAAAAATGTATCAGTCGTTTGGTACCTTGCAAATAGATACGCTTGTTCTGCAATAGCTAATAATAACAATAAACACTATTGCTTTGTCAGAAATTAGAGTCCGTACAAACAGAGCTTAAGTTATAATATTAATTTGATCGAAACTGTTAGACCTGTATAGCGTCTATAACCCAATTACAGAGCGCAATTACATTTGTCAATGATCAATGGCTACTTATTCGCCTATGTTTCAAACCAGTGTTTCATTTTTTACCAAGGTTATTCTTAAAGAGAATAACTCATAGATTTGTGCTCTGGGAGTAATTAACATGAGAAACATAATATGTACTATAAATGTCATTAAACCAAACACCATTTTTCATTTATTTACTCCTAAGTTGTTGAAACTCCGCGTTTTCGTTACGAAATGTAAAATGAGTCTCCGCCCCTGCTAGACACCGGAGTTCTCTTTCGTGCACCTTGCTAGCCTAACGTGACAAGATAATCTAAACGTTTCCAAAGACCCTCATGATAATGGGATAAAAATACAACCTCTTGTTCTAAATTTAGATCATTGTTTCCGATAAGTAACTGTTTAAACGGTTTGAAATATCTGCAATATAAATGTATTTTATCTCTTCTAAACGGTAACGAACAGTATTGGAAAGCCGTCCATAATCTAGTCTTATGTTACTTTAGGAAAATATGTTGTCATTTTAACGGTAGAAGACAGTTTATCTTAAAATGTTTAAGTCCCAATCTGTGAGATAGTCTTTTAAAAACTTACTTTGGTGATCAAATATCAATTTACTAGTCGTTACGTCTCTAGAGACATAGAACTGGGGTATCTCATCCATGTTTATAGATACTGGCTCGAACTGGCGCCAAAATAGGTCGATATTGTCCATTGTGTAGCCAACTGAAAAAGATGATATACCATGCACGAAATCAAAAAATAAAGAGAGTATTACCATAATTTAGGTTTATATGTTACTGTCGTGTATACTGTAATTTGCTCAACGTTCAACTAATTCACCAGATGATTAAAAGGTGCTTGTTCGAAGATTAGGGCCTTACATGCAACAAAATCAAATGCTTTCACGATATCAATGCCGTGTGTTCTTTATACATGAAGACGGTCTTTATTCAGTCAGTTCAATGGGGGCAATCAATCTCCCTAAAATCGCACACAGTTTTCATTGATCACGTGATACAAAACTGAGATAGATGTATATCTTAAGATTAAATCAAGATTCAAAAGCGATGCATTTGTTTTGCAATTGAAACTGCAATTGCGAAGACTGCATAAACAAACTTAGCTATTAATAACGATTTTCATTCCGTAAGTGCCAATATAGTAACCATTATGTTTTAATGTCCTTTTATCTTATTTTTCCATTTTCTCACCTGTAAACGAGCACCTTTCAAACTAGTTTACTGTAAATCCTGAAAGGTTCCCAGTCATGTCTTGGTAACATTTCCATACTACAATACTTGGGTCCAACCAGCTCTTCGATGAGAGTCCCATTACCAAGAATAACATCGGCAGAACTCATCTGATGTCATCGATGTATGGTCTTATGTATGACAAGATCCATATATCTTAATTCGGAGATTTCTCATAACTCGATGTTTCTATCTTAAAGCTAAATTGAGTATGATTAACAGATACTTTCGTACTTAAGTGGACAAAGTTATTTTTATATTAACATTTAGTATGTAACTTATAGGCACTGTGCTATTTTTCCTTTTTCCTTCGGCCATGTATTTCTATGTTTTATATGCCCAAGTCACTATAGTAACATATTTCTTATCTTATCTTGTATCATTAATCGATCTAGTACCATTGATTGATAGGTAACAATTATGAATATGTATATAACTTACAACTCTGCAATTGTATGAAACATTTCTGACTGTCAAATGGATACTTGTGTAATACCATTGAACAGGTCAAAGTCATCGCTAGCCTGGAAAATACACGAACGTATTCATTTCCTTATATCTAATTAGCAAAAGTTCATCAAAGAAAAGATCCCTTTTCGTTATCATTCGAATAAACAAAACCGATCATAATATATATTTCTATGTGTGTTGCTATTGTTAAAAACTTAAAAGCTATTGTATATAATAACTGTTCTGGCGGCATCATTAATAATAGGTTCCTAATAATATCTGCAAACTGGTTGTACATTGTACGAACGGCAAAGCAACGTCAAGTGTCTGGTATTTTGCGCGTAGATAAGATAGAATGTATTTGATGTTAAATATTGTCTCCATACTATCAAGAAAAGTCATTTTTTTCCCTAGGAAAAAATGCAAAAGTCGTCAATGTATTAAGCAAAATGGTAAGTATTTCGAATTTCTGACCATTGTAAAAGTTGCTATAAACTAATAATGTTTAAAATATAAAGTTGCAAACGTGAGCTATAGCAAATCCTTACTACTGTGAAACTATTTTACAAGTTCAATTTGAAAACTGTGACAAAACATTATATGATGACGTATATCATGCAAACCTCATGCTGAAAATGACCGATCCATTTTTGTAGATGTGCATGAGTTCGTTTACTGACGTGACGCTATGAATGGTGGCTTTCTTTTCGTTCCGGAAGTAGGTGTCAGGGCGCCATATATTGCTTATCCGTTTGGGATCAATCTCGAGTTTATCGAATGTTGTATTGTACATGGTAAAGTCGAGTCTTTCATCTCGCCAAAATTGGCGCAGAAACAGGTCAATCGAATAGTCCTGTCAGGAAATGAAAACAACACAACAAATCAAACCAACACGTATGGTACTGTTATAATGATTTGTAATTCCATACATTGAATGATTTGCTTCAACATTCCAGGTTATCTTGACCAATTATAAAATAGAATAATAACTAATTATTACTGAAAACAACCATTCCATGTGGATTGCGATCAAGTGCATTTTGTATTATGCATGGTCGGAGTTGCTATTATTGTATAAAGATCGTTATGAATGGCAAACTTGAATATCATGAATAACAACGTATGCTACTTTGAGAAATGAAACTCGTCCAAACTAAAGGGTAACGTATATTTCAAGCTATAGTACAGTACTTAATACGTTCGAAGCCGAAAACAACCAATAGCTAAAGCAACGATATGATTGCACTGTCCTATTCTGACTAATGTTTGTTCACATGCAATACATGCGTAATCTAATCAAATAGAGCAGGCCTACAATTTATCACACGTTTCCGGAACTGCAGGAAAAAGTTCATGTAAATTATAATGTGAATTGATTAGACATGCCCTAATTATAAGTAGACACCGTGGCCACGACAAAAGCTGACGTCTCAATACTACATCAGTATTTGAAGTACTACATGTACTTATTTTCTTATCATAAAATGTGTGGTGGCTTAACAATGGTGGCTTTCCCCTGCTTATTCAACGTAATGCTTTGATCTTTAAAATAGAGGTGAACGTTAAATCGAAAATGTCGTCGCAACTGAATTTGTCTGTACACGAACAAGACGATGGAATATATCAATGGCTATGTTAGAGTGCGAACAACAATATCTTGTACAGGATAAGTCGGCGTTTAAATGTATTTTATATTCAGCATTTAAACAGACGAATCGAACATCCGACTTTACGAGTATTCATTAGAGTACGACATATACTTTAGTATACAACAAAGAATTAAGCAAGTGGAATATGCCTCTTATTTGGACTTCTGCAGTATGTGTCAGTATTTGTCGACAGAATGAAATACAATATCAATATTACCATGTTTGTTTCACTGACAGAGTGCACATCGTGAACTGTAATCTGGATATGAACATCGGTGGCCGCATCTTAAAGTATACAAACTACACAGTACAAAAGAAACCTTCCAAAATGTCATAGTTCGAATAACTGGACAATAAAGGAAAGCAAAACTAGCAAAACAAAACACATAAAAGAAATTTAATCATACATAGTAATTACTGATTCTCTTTGATACCTATACCGCGTTAACTGTGAATAATTGAATATTAAGCATTTAGTCTTTAAACGAGCGATTGTACACATGATTGACCCTTTTAGACCGTACAGCATTGAGTCTTCCCCATCAAGTATGAACCTACATCGTAATATAATTGAAATACGCAATGTAAAACCCTAACAAATAAATAATCTAAACTAAAATTGATACTTAACCCTTTACCTAACGCCAAATTTTCGACCGTTCCAAATTGAAAGACTTTGCAGACGACATTTCAAAAGGGGTTGAAAATTGAAAACAATCTTCTGGTAGGGCAGAAAACATTTTGGGTAAAGAAGAAATTGCTCATTAAGAGCAATTTCTTCTTTTCCCACAATGTTTTTCATAGTTGTCTGCAACAAGCTGGTCAAATTTCGTTATTGTTTGGTAATGGGTTAAATTGTTGAAAGTTCAAAAGCTTCTTCTCATCGTGTGTGTTTACATGTAGGCATTCTTCTTTGGTCGAGGAATTTGGTTATCATTGGATCAAATGAAATCAGATTATCTCATGTAAACAATGCCGATGCCAGTTTACATTACTACACGTCAAAGCATGGCATACTATCTCTGTAGGACTAGATCGTAGTTCATTCATTTCATCGAGGGAAACACAAATTTATAGCTCAAAGCTGACTTTGGTCTAATAATGGATGGTTAAGAGAAGTATAAATGGAAGATAAATTTACGCATCTATGACAACCATGAATAACCATCTAGCAGTGCAGTGACATTCATGTTACTCAGCCCTTAGAATTTTGGGTAATTTTCTAAAAAAAGATTTTGGTGTCGTCTGCTTTCCAAAACCTTTGATATCTGCTTAATCCTGACGAGGCAAGATACCCAGAGTAGCAAACAGGTTAGTTTACCGGCCAGCCACCAATTTCCTTGGCGGCTGGCCAGGATCCTACCTGTTTGCATAGGCGTGAAGTCGGTTCCAGCATATAAGGGTTAACATTTGTTTGTCTTATACAAGCTTTGACTAGTTCATCAAAAACAATCTCAAACCAATCGGCAAACCAAACCTGGAATGGTATGTTAAAGATCACTGCTGTCTAGATTGACCACAACAAGAACGATAAGAATCGGAACTATTGAATTTAATGAGTAAGCGTTTCATACTCACTATTATAAAAAACGGATTCTTTTTGTTGAATTGAATCTTAGATATCGAAATATTCAAGTTTTCGTGTAGATTTGTGTAGGGAATTTTTCCAATAACCGTTTTAATTGACGAATCTAGAATTATTTCTCAGGAAAAAATAAATCACTTACCTTTGTTAAAGTTTGGCACAATGTGTGAATCATATCTCGATGTGTCCGTCATATATTCCATAATTCCTTGCCTTCAACACATAAACAAAAAGAGACTATTTAATTTCATGGTTGTTTAAATACTGAAAGTATTATAGTGTTAGACAACATGTTCATATTGACAATGACAAAGAAGTTAAAGAATACATTGTGGCAAAGAGAGGAATAAGACGTAAACAAATAAGTTTGTATCTTTTAACATTGATATCTGAATTGTTAAACGCTTTTATGGGTATTTTTCTAAAAATAGATTTTTGTGTCGTCTGCTTTTATAAACCTAAACGTCTGCTTAATTTCGATTAGCAAAGATACTCAAAGTAGCACACAGGTAAATTTACTTGGCGGTTGGCCTGGATCTGACCTTTCTGCATAAGCAGGAATTCTGTTCCAGCACTGTAAAGATTACCTTGTTTGATTGAATAAATTCGATAAAGTCAATATGATTAAGATAATAAAGCACTTTGTCAAGGCTCCACCAATACTTTTTGCAGAATGTGTATCGTTATCATAAACGGCTTTTGAAAAATATTTCCTCACGTCAGAGCCAATATACACAGATCTTATCATAAACATAAGTATAATATTATAATGTAACACGCCATTGAACGCTTCTTGGTGAGACAATTTTAATGGCGTGATACTTTGCAATGCTGCTTTTCCCAGCATTGAAATTTGAAGGAATGTTTTTGGTGTTATTCATGCAAGTTTTTAGTTCAATTTGCTTAATAGAACAGTTTCCAATTCCTTTTTGGACCTGAAGTTCACAACTCTTTAATAGGACAAAATTAACATCTTTTGGCAACACTAATCCCTAAAAGTTTATTGCAACATCGCTTCCTATTTATTTAAGCGTTGACCGATTTGACTGGAGTTTTCAGCCATTTTCAACATTATTCCAGTCATATTCCGGGATTCATCGCACCTTTCCATACTCCTGGTACCTCACCGCCAATACTTAACTTTATCATTTAAACCTTTCCCGAACAATAAGGAAATTTGGCCGTTTTGTTGCAGACGACTTTAGAAAACATTGTGGGAAAAGGAGAAATTGCTCGTAAGGAGCAATTTTTCCTTTTCTCACAATGTTTCCTGCCCTATCAGAAGATTATTTTCCAATTTCATCACATTTTGAAATGTCGTCTACAAACTCTTTCAATTTGGGACAGTAAGAAATTTGACGTTTGGTTAAGGGTTAAAGCCTTCGTCGGCTTTCCTCAGCTGAACAACAACTGTAAAGTACCGCCTTACGAACGATGCATTTCGCCTGAACTTAATTTAACGTCGGAGAGAAACTTGTTTCGAACATAGAACCCTTGAGTTTCAAGTCGTCGCGCTACTAACGACTAAAATTGTAAGGTAGGAAACCCATGATTCGCAATTTTGAAACTACTTCGTTCGTCCTCGGTAAACATCGGTCCGGGCCGGGACAATTCGCATTAGACCGACTATTTCCGGCCCAGACCGGTGTGTACCGAAAACGACTAAAGTAACCGACGGCAAAATGAGTTTCAAAATGGCAGGTTATGGGTATACTACCTTAAACCCTTGATACACTCAATCATGATGGTCAAGCTGTGGAAGCGATTTTGACAAGAGGGCTGTTTATAGTAGACTTTGTAAATTAGCCAGAATCTGAATTCTCTACGGTCAGTGTATCGAATACTGGTAAGGAGAACGACTGACCTATTGACCTCATAGGCCAATCAGTAATTCTCGTGTATTTCTGTGAGTTGAAAAATACACCTCGGATATAGACGTATGGTTAAAATATTTCGGGCAAATCGTCCCCGGCATATAACACATTTCCTCGAAGCGTTCACGATAAGTAGTTTAATGTATATGGAAGTGATTGACATCATTTGAACTTATACGGAATGGCGGAATTATTAGTTGTGATATATTTCCTAAACGACTTTTTAAGATTTCGCATGTAAGAGTTATGTAATAAAACGAAAGTAAAGTGACGTAACAATTTGGCGGCGAACATGATACCTTGCTATAAATCTTCATCGCATTTTCAAAAGGCATGTCTGCTTTTCATTCTCAAAATAAATTCTCTCTTGAGATTAATCGGTAACGATACTTTTATAAACATGGACGTTACGTTACGAATGGTTGCGAGACAGACCCTGGGACCAAATCGCATTGTACTTTCGACTACCTTCATCCCATTATATGTTTGTTTAGGTGTGCCTATGGTCGACTTCGGCAAGGAGTGCATTTAACCCTTATAGTGATGGAACCGATTATATACTAACGCAAACAGGTTGGGTCCAGACCAGCCGCCACGTAAATTGGCGGCTGGCCTCTGGTGTAACCTGTTTGCCCACTCTGAGTATCTTTCCTCACCAAAGTTACGTAGATATCTAAAGTTTTGGAGAGCAGACCACGCAAAAATCTTTTTTCTTTTTGTTTAGAAAACTACCAAAAATTCTTAGAATTAAAGGAAAAAATACCCTTGGCGAACAGTTCTCTTTTTTTCACTGAATTCAATATGTATATTGAGGTTGTTACACGTCACAATCAAGTCTTGGGGTAATACTTAAGTAACTATATCTTTGCGTGTATTTCTACTGTGATGCGGTGCTTAGGTTCACAAAAAGCCATATTATGCGTCGAAGTTCAGAGGTCGGTCGTTACAGATGATGTAGATCCCTGAACAGGATGATAACAATCAAATAATATGACAACAAGCTACGGGATATTGATGTGTGTTTGTGAATTGTTTTGCTGTAAAAACACTGCAAATGTTACAAAAGCTATGTGTACACATTTTATAGATTGGAGGTCATAGAAGTTAACGCATTGAATATCAATAAGTACATGTTATTGGAGAGAGCCCAATGGGTGCTTACAAATGTCAGCCCTCCCCAAGGTATTGTCTGTACAAACAGATCATAACCAGAAGCGACTTGTATACAATTTGTTTCCTCACTGGCCGTTCTAAAGATTCACTTTGTCATAGTTATTCGGTTTGGTTGTATTGAGTATTACTCCGTTTTCAACCGTATTTCAGTCATATCGCAGTCAGCGCCTCATCTGTACATGCCCATGTTATCATAAAAATATACTTCACAAGCATACGCCCGCTTTCCAACGAACATATATGATAATTGGAGAGGGACGAGATATTCGTTTCGCTTTGGCTACCTTAACCAATTACCAAACAAATACGACATTTGATTTCTTTGTTGCAGACGACTCTAGAAAATATTTCGCTATAGCTTCCTATACCCTTTGCCAAATGCCAAATTTTCGACTAACCCAAATTGAAAGACTTTGCAGACATCATTTCAAAATGTGATGAAATTGGAAAAGAATCTTCTGAAAGGCAGAAAACATTGTGGAAAAAGGGAAATTTGTTGTCTGCAACATAGAGGTCAAATTTCGTTATTGTTTGGTAATGGGTTATTATATGCACAATAAGCCTATGTCCGATTTCCCGTGAACATATATGATCAACGGTGAGGCACTACAAATTCTATTCGCATTGTCTTCCTTAAACCATTACCAAACAATAACATTTTACCACTTTGTAGGAGATGACTCTGGTAAACACTGTGGGGACAAGGGAAAATTTCTCGTAACGAGTAATTTCTCCTTTTCCCACAATGTTTCACACTCTGTCAGAAGAGTACTTTCCAATTTCATCACAATTTGAAATGTCGTCTGCAAGCTCTTTCAATTTGGATAGTTGAACTTTTGACGGTTGTTTAAGGGTTAAACCTCCGTAAAACTATTGGCTATGGCGGGTCTGGGACTCAAGTACCGTGTAGTTTAGTATCAACTGGCCTATTGAGGCATGGATATCACCTAATCGGAGCTGATTGTATAGTAACGATTCACATAATTAAAAGTTGGTGCCACTTTATTTCTTCAAAACGCGTTGATAGCATAGTTTTTAAATGTGTTTGATTTTCACTTGTCATCATTCAAACAACCCTATTGAAGCTATGACTTAAATGGAATATCCAGTTGAAAAAGAAATTTAAAGTCGTGTACATGTAAGAAGTGAAGCAATAGATAGAAAATGTCCACAATGCTCTTCACGCCTGCATTGAAATATGAAACTTACATTTTACAATTGAAAGCAGTCATAGCCTAATACTGGGCTAAATATTTTAAAACCTGTTCAAAAACGTACCTGATATATGTATACACCTAGCTCAAAAACGTACCTGATATATGTATACACCTAGCTCAAAAACGTACCTGATATATGTATACACCTAGCTCAAAAACGTATATATGTATACACCTAGCTCAAAAACGACCTGATATATGTATACACCTAGCTCAAAAACGTACCTGATATATGTATACACCTAGCTCAAAAACGTACCTGATATATGTATACACCTAGCTCAAAAACGAACCTGATATATGTATACACCTAGCTCAAAAACGAACCTGATATATGTATACACCTAGCTCAAAAACGTACCTGATATATGTATACACCTAGCTCAAAAACGTACCTGATATATGTATACACCTAGCTCAAAAACATACCTGATATATGTATACACCTAGCTCAAAAACGTCAGCAGAAGAAACATTTGTCCCTAGATTTGCTAACTGTTTTGGCACTGTTTTTCTCATGAAGAAACTGCACCCGACGTTTCTTAACCCAACTTATGTAATTTTAACATCGCGTTGACATTTTTCAGTTATATTGCAATGGTTGAGTCATTTACGATAGGATAAGGCGTCTTACAGGACTGAATATGAACGCCAGTCAAGACGACCAGAGACGTCGGCATTTCATTTGTAAACCGTAAGACCTGCTTAAAGGTGCTCGTTTACAGATCTGGGGATATTCGGAATTTTAAGATTAATTTCGTTAAAGAATGCACAAACATTGTGCTGTTATATAATGCACACTGCAAAATTGAAATTGGAAGCAGATTCAGATCGTTCTTAATTCTTTAAACTGTGTATACAGTGGACTTAACATGTATTTTAATCCGTAGCATCGCTTTTGAAAACTACCACCTATAAACTGTACATACCTAGATAAATTGACACTTCAGTCCTGAATAACTTATGCGTTCTATAGCTACTTTTGATTTTATATCAAACAGCAGTACACAAATTGTTTTGTTTCAACGACATTTGATTTTGACTTTCAAATCTTCATTTATAAAAAGCACATTTAAATCAAATACCAACGTGGAAAAACTATACATATTATATTTCATAAACGATAAGAAAGTATTGATATTAACAGCTTTGGATTCTGATCTGGACACTATATTTTCAAAGACATTCTTACATTAATTTATTTGAATCTTAAAAGTAATCTAAATGCAGCTTTTCGATAAAGTGCTGCAACTTACCTTGATGTATTTCCAAACCACCGGTTTATTCCATGCGTTCCAAATATTCCCGAAGTAAGAACAGCCACACGAATCATCCAGAGATGTGTTGAGATCATTTTCACATGGCAGACTGAGCAGGAACTGGAAACATATTGACGCACCCTCCTGATACACGAGCGACGTTGATACGTACAGTACAATATCTATAACTCGAACTTCTGAGTGTCGAACTTCCCTATACGTCGAAATGAAAACGGGGTCCAGAATTATATGTATTCTATTTCAATGTCTTTATATTCCAAACATCTTATACGTCGACCTCTCTCTATCGATATGGCGAACATGTATATGAGGGGGCGCGAACTTCGTGGTATAGAGATTCTACAGTACATATCTTCCCATTTCCGCACAATATTGGCATTTGTGACAATTTCAAATTGAATACATTTGCAGACGAACATTGTGAAGTGAAGTGATATGGTTCCGCTAAGCTATTTGGTAGAAACCATTGTGACAAAAAGATAAAATTGCTCCAAGGAGCAATTCGTCCATTGGTCAAAATGTTTTCTATATCGAGTCTACTGCGCCAGATCCGATCAAGTTTGATAACCTGGAGTAAGTGATAACTAAACTATAGATATGACTCATCAGTCTTAATCAGCCTATAGAATCTGGACAGGTTAATTATGTCCAACACTTTGAGCTGGCAGAATATAAAGATAAAGAATAATCATTCGCGAAAGAGCAAGGGTAGAGCGTCGGCTTCTGGACACGGGGGTTGCGGGTTCGAATCCCGTGAAAAGCGAGATCTGCCTTGCAACCTTTCATAAATCCACAATCCGTGCGAGTACTTAGTAATGGTTATGTATCCAGGAAGCAGAACCGAAAGTGATTAATCTAAGTTATAAAATCTTGCTTCACAATTGATGTTAAACACATAGGTTAAAACTAGAATTAACCCAGAGGGGACGTAAACACAGACACTAGTCAATACCTCTCGCACACGCAATGATGGTCACTTTTCCTGTGCCTGACCTTGTTCTATTGGTCGCGATGGGATTTGTCGCATATGTAAATACAGCCGCATACCATTCGTTAACCGATAATGCCAATAGATACCATCCAATAATCTGTGACAAACACGGGCACGTTATTAATATGAGCAATTTTTTCCCGGATACGGACCCTGTTCACTAATCTACGTGTATATGTACATCGATAGAGAAAGTCCGCTGTCATCCAGCATTGTGAATGAGTGGTTTAACCCTTTACCAAACATCAAATTTCCGACTGTCAAAAATTAAGAGTTTGCAGACGACATTTCAAAATGTGATTACATTGAAAAAAAAATGATCTTCTGATAGGGCAGAAAGCATTGTAGGAAAAGAAAAAAATGCTCCTTAAGAGCAATTACTCCTTTTGTTACACTGTTTTCCAGAGTCGTTAACTGCAACGAATTGGTTAAATGTCGTTTTTCTTTGGTAAGGGGTTAAAGTTAAAGCAAGAATATCGGTACATACAGTAAAATTTATTGTGTAAGTTCTAAAATAAATGGTGTTTCTTTTATGTTTTACTATATGGTTTTAAATTCATAATTTATAACTCATTTCGCCGAGTTGAGTAGCTTTTTTTCAGGCTTTAGATATTATTTATTGGTCTCTTTTTGTATTATAGCTAGTAGGCAGAGAGACAAATGAAGCTTGTATAAGCTTTCATGACCACCCAATTATAAAACTGATATTAAAGTGATTTACTGTTCCATGATTAAATCTGCGAACTTATAACAGAACAGAACAGAATAGACTTTTATCTAGAATTTTACAAAGTACATCAATATATCAGTATAACGCAGTATCTGAGACGGACACATGCTCACGTAATCTTCTTGGGTGGCCAAATGCATTTCAATCGCCTCTGCTTACCGAAGGCAATTATGCTTTTATAATTACCGTCGACATACTTCACTAGCAGTACAGCGTTATTTACATTCCTCTCCATGCTTATTAAATAATTTGATTCGCTGTAATTATTTGGCTTTCCAATATTGCCTTGGTCATTCTTCTAGAATTGGCATTTGAGGACTCTTCTAATTCTGTACAGACATTGTGTAATGTTGAAAGTACTGTTGATACGATGTTAAACACAACAAAACCCAATTTGTTTCAAAGAAAGGCACATCAAAGTTGACCTGAATTTAACAAAGCGGCTCTGAAAGTAACCTTCGATATTCCGTCCGTTCTGATGCATAACATGCCTAACAGGTGCTTCCAATCACTCCCCATGTTCTGGGCCAATCTGATCAATACTGGTTAAAACCCTTAGAATGAAGGGTAATTTTCTAAAAATAGAATTTTGTGTCGTCTGCTTTCCTAAACCATAACATATGCTTAATTTTGATGAGAAAATATACTCAGCGCAGCAAACATGTTGGATCCAGACCAGCCGCCTATTTACTTGGCGGCTGGCCTGGATCCAACCTGTTTGCACAAGCATGAAGTCGGTTTCAGCACTATAAGGGTTAATGCCAATCCTCGCTCTAACCAGTACGTGTAAATAATGAAAGTTGAAACAAAAACTAATTAAATGAAAATGCCGCTTTCAGTGATTTGTCAGCTTGCACCTAGGTACGTATCGATTCATATTTCCGTGTTGCTCTAAACGACATAAGAATGCGTCGAAACAATAGGGGAAATTGCTAACCTTTCATTTGGCACAGTGATGTCGTTTTGACGGTCAAATTACAAATTGCATTTCATCTATAATGTTGTTTTGGTTTGTTTACCTATCGGTCTGTTGTCTTTTGAATACTATATGACTATTAGTATCAGAACTACTTTATAAAGGTATGTCTTTTACTGGTATTTTCCTTAATTCTGCACGTTTTCTGATTTCCCCATATTGGTAAATATTGATGTATAGTTCACACATGCTTTTATTCCGGACAAATAATTCTCTGTAATCGGTAGTTTCTGATTTCTGAGAATGGTCTAGGTTTATTCTAGCATGCGTTTAGCAGGCATTAAACAGTGTCTCAGATAAAGAAGTATGTACAGGCTAATCTGGAAATAAATACGAGTAGCGTTTGGTAAAGGCTTAACATATCACCACCCATCGCGTAATAATCCAGTGTGATTGTGCTGACGTATGATGTAGATGTAGATCTCAGTCTGTGGACGTCCGACTTGAGCATTCCGACATATAGACTCCTGTCCGGCCAAATATTCTGTATGGCGTTAACCGAAATCGGTGCGACACGGTGTATCTACTGATCATAGATTAATTGTGTTCACATGGGAAAGAAGTCAGAGGTTTTGGGTATATTTATTGGCAGTACAGATATGAGCTCTGATTGAAGCAATATTACCGACATACTTTTGAAAAGACATAGAACTTCAATCGGGTCCAATTTCCAACGACACATTCATTATTAAAGGCGATATTTTTTACTTTTACGATGTTTAAATCCATTCAAGTTAATCGAAGAGAACATTTCTGTGAATGGTGTGAACAATCGGAATAATTCGGATATTTTCGTGAGCTGAAAAATACATCTCGGATATAACTGTACGTTTATAATGTAAGAAGGTGATATCCCCCTTTGTCTAAGAAGAAAAACCTAATGCCTCTAATGAAAAAAGATTGTGTAAACATTGCAATTTCGAGAATACATGGATAAACGTTAAATGGCATAGGAATTTATTACAAATTAGCCAATGAGAAGAGAATAAGCCAACTTAATACTCAAATTTCGTAAGTTAAATGTAATAATTAAGTCATTTTTGTCCTATATTGTATACTTTTATCTCTGATGTTTACATATTAAGCACTATTTTCGCATTACTTTTTTATGTTTATAAGTACATTTGTATGTATTTACATGTATTGCCCATTATTTCATGTATGTGTATATGTTGTAATGACGATGAACCTTAAGTGTTCAAGTCATGAAATAAACTTCTGTCCTATTCTGTTCTGTTCTGATAAATTGGGAAATGTTTAATCGGTGTACTTCCTTGGGATATTCCAACATTCAATCGCTCATGACGTTTGCAGAGGTGTCTAACTATATTTCGGACACCGGTTCAAAGGATTTAAGTGATTTTACATTGGAAATACTGCAAAATACTCTCAAAACAAGTACAATTAAAAAATGAAAACAATGGTTGAGAGGAACATTCTAATTACAAGTGTAGACTCTTCTGTGGAAAACATTGTAGGAAAAGGATAAATTGCTCGTTAAGAGCAATTTCTCCTTTTCCCACAATGTTTTCCAAAGTCATCTACAACAAACAGGTAAAATGTTGTAATTGTTTGGTAATGGGTTAAACAGGGATGTTCATTAGTTCAATAGTGTGACAGTTGAACAGTTCCTTGGGTCGGGGAGTAGAAAATAAAAAGCAAAATATAAATACGTCTCACAAAGGTTTCTTTTATTATCAAAGACCGACAATTCAATAACTGTTTACATTTTGATAAATGGCACTTCTATGATATGTTGGGTATTGGTGTAGTCATATCATTTAAAGCAATGAAGGGAATGCTGTGATTATTCAAAAAGTCTAAAAGTAATATGGCTATCTCTAGCACCGGGGGACTACTTTCTTAATGTAAGATAGTGATATCCCATTTTGTCTTTAAGGAGATACCCTTTATCTCTAAAGGAGAAATATTGTTCTCACTGCAATTTCGAAAATACACCGAGACATTGGTAAATGTTTGAGAGATGTTCTTAATGGGGAATGTCCGACCTGCAATCGCTCATGACGTTTTCAGAGGTATCTAACTATATTTCGGACAACTGTTAGAAGGATTTAAGCGATTGAATATTACAAATTTTGAAGAACTATTAAATCTTCCTTTTGTTTTGGAAGAGAACCTTTCTGTCTCTTAAGGTGACTAACCGTGTACTCATTGCAATTACGAGAATATATCTAGAAATCGGTAAAAATTAAATTGATGTACATGTACTTCATGTATAACAAGATGGATAATTTCCGACGTGCGATCGCTCATGACGTTTACAGAGGTGCTTTATTACATTTTAGACACCTGTTCAATGGATTGTAGCAATTTTACGTTGAAAACATTGCAGAATTAATATTACTTTGATACTACTTTTATTTCTTCTTTTTTTTTTTTTTTTTTTAACAATTTCGAGTTTCTATGGGTCTATTACAGCCTAAGGTAAAATTGACGAATTTTGAGATTTTGTTCATTCTAAAGTCTCATTTGCTCATGGTAGTTTCTGTTCTACTGGAAAGATAATTTTCAACTTGGGTTGCTTTCAGAATGGTCCTAACGACCTTCGTTTAATATCTTCTGTAGGGCGATCTTTCAGGTGTTGGTGGGGCAGCGGACGGGTCACAGGCTGAAATTATATTTGATAATGCTAGAAATAGTACGCTCGTTCATAAAACGCATTCATGTTACGTCTAACAAGCAGAAATTAGAAGGAAAAAAGCGCAGAAAAATAGATCAACTGTTCACATTAAAGAGTCAGTGAATGAGTGTCAGAAGAGGGTTCAATGACGTAAATTTTAAGTGAATGAAGGTTCAAAACGGGCATCTTTAGCACAAGTTAAGCTTATCGGGTTCGAAAAGGCGTCTCACGCTAGATATGGCGTGTTAACCAGAACAAGTGTCTCAAGCTCAATTTGTAAGAGTATTTGGGTAAGAGCATATCCCTTCAGATAAATGTACAAGCGCATGGGCTTGGAAAAGGCGTTTATAACTCTAGTAGTAAGCAGATGGGGCCAGCACATGTGCACGCAGCTAACCTTGTACGCGTATGGATTCGTATTTGAGCCAGGAGAGGTGTCTTTAGCTCCATTTGTAAGCGTATTTGGGTCATGAAAGGTATCTTAAACTCAATTTATTAGCGTATGGTTTAAGAACAGGCATATATAGCTCAATTTGTTATCAGATCATGTTGAGCACATGTGTCTGTGGCTGAATTTGAGCTAGATACTTCAGTTCTGACCACCACACTTTATCAACTACACCATCAAACATCTTGCAACACTGTTAAGACCGCATAACATTACAAATATTGAATGGTCCAAATTATCAATATCATGCTATTAACACATATCAGAAATAATCTACTGGTTAATTACTTACGCTGGTTATGGGGCACTCGGGTCAACTCGGACAGAGACATATCCCACAATTCAGCCAACTTCCTGCTGACCTTCTCCAGAGTACGTCTGTCGGGTTTGGGATTGCGGGTCTTCAAGCTGACGAAATAGTCGACGCATACATCACCGAGGTACTTAACACATCCCCATCTCAGTGCATAACGTTTCAGCCGTCTGTCTGCATCCACAATCACTACTTTACCGGACCACAAGTCACCTGAAAAGTATGGATTATGAGGAGAAATGTGTGAGGTAACCGAAATTGTACCGATACGATACTTGTCTGGAGTTTTCTCCCCTACCAGTAAGTTATATTCGCGAGTTTACCCCAAACGATGTTAGAATACTATGTAATCATGTTTCTCTAAATTCTTTGATGTGTCCTTTGCGCTGCAATGCCACCCATATTAAAGAATAAAGTAATCGAAGAAGTTTGGAGGTTACTTGTTAAACACATAATGTCTGATTTACGGTAACTGTTATTAAATTTTCTTCTTGAGTTTACAGATGATTGCACTTGTCTTGACTGGACCTTTTATTGTAACCGAACTAACAAACAATCTGTTACGCGATGTGAAAAGCAAACTAAAACACAATTAACAAACCAAAGAAGTAGTGTGATTCAGTCATAAGAATATTTCAATTCTATACTAGTATATTCCTGCTGGGTTAACTAATCATTGAGTCTTCTTAACCTTGAATTCATTCTTCGGGTATGCAGAATCTATTGGCAACAGTTTACGGCATAATAGCGATACCATACAAATCAATAAGTTAATTATCTTTTAACATGTATTCGAAAGTCCAAAATGCATTCAATCGTTTGAAGTAAAGATGGTATTATAGCTTAGAATAGATTCATGTGTGAGTCCTCAAGCAATTTTGTCTTCAAGACTTCCATGAAGTAGAAGAAATAGCAAGCCTTTCATTCTTTTGTCTTGGCAATTACTTACAGAACTTTTTATGATAAAGTATCTGAACACAAAGTTGCTAATGATATGACAGTTGGCTAAATTGAGAGTTTTTTTTTTTATCAAGGTCAAGTAACAAGGTCAACAAATACTATTATATTCGACAAGACTATAATTTACTTGATTTGTGAAAAAGCTAAGATATGCTGTTTTTGGAGTGTTAAGAGAAAAATTTAATGTTGAATACCATAAGTTGGCGTATACAGTGTAACAAAAACAACCTTACCAACTTGGTCTTCAATGGTATAACATCCCGGGGAAGTCGGTGTGCCAACAGCCATGGTGCTTGAACATGAGCCATCTTTTCTATAGGGAACAAAGATTGTAGGGTTATCTTAATGGCAAATGGCACATTAGCACACCAACATACACAACACAACAGTAACCTCTTAACAGCACAAGCGATATAACACGATAATAAGACTGTCGTTACGCGTTACCAGCACAACACAAAGTCGTTTGGCAGTTGTGCTGCTGTGCCTCTGTGTTGTATCGTTAGTCGCAGATATATTTGCATATAAGACATATTTTACCTAGCATTTTGATGGCTCCATTATGATAAAGTTCTACTATATAGTGGGTTTGGCTTTAAATCTACCTGCCGTAGAGTTTGATCTGAAATCCTATATATGTGATACAGAGGCACAATGAACGTCCAACATCTAAAAGATGGCGGGTGCAATACTGTGCCGGGACATTACATATTATCACCCAGTACAAATAAGATGCATTGTGCAAGTATATATCTGGCATACGCAAGTATATATCTGGCATAGGTTTTACACCAAGTTAAAGTTCAATTAGCTTTTCCAGTACTCTATCTTCTAGACCAAAATATAAAGATACATGGTTAAAAAGGTAAAACATTTTCTGATGAAAATCAGACCCAAATAAAAAGGACGTTAAAAAAGAATGAATCTTGTCTATAACCGTAATGCAAACAATGCGTTTCCTTACAATATGAATATTTATGTCGCAATGTAATGTATATTTTGATTCTCTTAAAACCACCTAGCAATCTGAGAGAGCATAATTTTGTTTTGTTTTATGCAATCCGCATACGCATATGGATTATTTAGAAAAACTGGAGATAATTTAGCCCCGTTGATATCTTGTCTCAAGTGTTTTTAAGTTCGATGTTCTCGTGTCAACTAAGATGAAGCTTTGTTAACTTTTTAGGCAAAAAACACAAAAACAACATTTTAGCCTGACAATAGTCTCTATAATTAAACAGAACAATTTTTTATTCCTACCCTTTTTAATTTTCATATATTATAACATTCCTTAGAAACCATTTGATACAATACTTTGTACAAACTATGTAAAATGTCCCATGTACTTGTTTAATATACTATTTTCTGTCTTTTCATTCTTTTTTACCCTTTTTTCTTACATATTATTTGTTAATATAATATATAATATACCTATTCCTTTTAGTTCTTCGACATAGCCGATTATGCTAGACGCCTATATGACCTACCTCCATTTATCGTCGACAGCGAACTGTGGGTTATTACTGGAATCCATCACGTGTGTATGGGACCAATCAGTGAAGGCCGCACCTCCGCTCCAGCTACAGGAATGTTTAATGGCGTAAAGATACCATCGTCCCATGTACTGCAAGAAATGGTGGGTAACTCGTTTACATGTAAAATTGACGCAAATTGATGCCGCTTGAATAGTCGACAACACGCCACAAAACGCATATTTATCCCAGTTCAACCAATCAAATTGTGTATGAAACTTATATCCATATCCATGTTTTGTATAAGACATTGTATACCTGTTTTTACCAACAAATTCAAGTATGTACTGGTCACTAGTCTCAACCTATAAAGGTGTTATAGCTACAATTGAGTTAACCCAAAACATAGGCATACATTTTTTACTGTCCTTGGATTATATATTTTTTTTTATTATCAACTAATTCAAAATTATAAAGACGTGTAATCAAAAAATTGTCTCAGTAAAGTTTTCCAAAGACTCAGGCCCCACCTCAAAAACAAGTGTCTGTGTTGTATTTTTCAAAAGAACTTATACCCAGATTAAAAGTTTATATGAACTGTCCTATCAGTTGTATAAAGTTTGCTAATGTTATCAAAAATATCAAATGATTATTATCCAAAGGCCATATCTAAATCACCTTTTAGTCTAACGACACTAGTTTGAGGATAGAGCTTATAGTTTCAAAGTATATCTCAATCTTCTATCTAAAAATAAAAAAGGCAAGCTGCGAGAAAATGTTTTTCTTTGTGAGTGCACCAATTTGTCATATTCATACATGATATCAACATAGAACACTATTGAATAAAAGCATCATAAAGAAAGAAAACTTCAATGTATGATTGCACACTCATAGTAGTAGAGTTGACTTTCAAAATGGTCCATAATCAACTAAGCAAAAGCATCAACAGGTAAAAAACTTCAAAATACAAAAACAGGTAAAAGAAAAAAACAAATCTACAGCAAAATTTAAAGAAATAAGGCAAAAAACCTTGGGTCAAAAATGTATTTGTATGAAACTTCGTCAAAACAAATGTGTTCACGTGGATATTGATTTCAAAAGCCCTTTTCGCTAAGGTAGAATACCCATAGTCCGCCGTTTTGAAACTCATAATTTCGTCGGATTACTTCGGTCGTTCTCGGGTTTCCTCGGTCTAGGCCGAAGCTATAAGCATTGAACCGAAAAGTTCCGAACCCCGACCGAGATTCACCTAGAACTTCATAAGTAATCCGATGGCGAAATGGACAGCTTCGACAATTGTCAGGACGGGGTTTTGTTAACTTGGTCAATTACAAAGTGCAAAACAAAGACATTGCAGAGTAAGGAGATATCCATCTTGATATACGGAGAAGTTGTCGTTACTGCACATGTGTTAAGCTTTTCACATGCTATCACATAGCGTCTACAACTTTCAGTTACATTACTTTCTCTAACTCGCTGATAATGAAGGAAGGCTGGGTTTGCCAAAATATTGACCAAAGAACATCTGAGAACAACAATCGACCTTCGATCAACCAACTCGGAGACTTCCCCTCATTGAGCAAGTATCGATGTAAAGGCGTATCCTTAAGTATTATGCATCATAAGGTATTTTATACAATTCGTTAACTCCTATGGGGTCGGTACCTATCAGAAACGTCTTGTTCACATTTTAAGAAATAAAAGTCCAATGACCTCATACCCATTATCCGTGACAATATCTCCTTTTCTGACTTACGTAAGGTATACAGTCGAAAGCATTAGGATCATACTACACTTAATTTCGAACTAAAAGAAAAGTAACCCTTTCCTACCTATCTTGTCATATATTAAATACATAGGGTATGTAAGTCAATTGTCAATACTGCACATACATTATTTCAATTTGATATCTGAGTGTGACGGGATTTCAATTAAACCTATATAGTCCATTGTAATTGCATGGACAACACGAATACACCAACCTTTTTATTCGAGGGTTCATTGAAAAACGGGAGCCAAATTCTGGATCTTTGTAAGTCACAGATAAACATGATTGACTCACCATAGTCATTTCTTCTTCTTTTCAGGGGTTCAACAAAAGACAATGATAAGCCCTTCACTAACATGAAAGACTCTTAATAGTCTTGCATTGAACTCTCAAAAATTAACTTCATATGTTCATCAATCCAATCCAGAGTCTGGATACATTTGACGAGGGTTCAATGCAGTGGATGTAGTGTAAGCCTTTTACAAACACCAATTATTTACTATAGTATTGCATTGAACTCTAAAATTTATCGTCGAGCATACATCGTTCCAATCCGAAAAGTAGTACTCTTGGACTAACATCAAATTCCAGATCATTGTAAGTCCATGACAAACACGATTGACTCACCATAGTTATTTCGTTTTCTATTTACGGGTTCAATGAAAGACTATGATAAGCCCTTCCCTAACATGAAGGACTTTCAATAGTCTTGCATTGAACTCTCAAAAAAAATTAACTTCATACGTACATCAATCCAATCCAGAGTATGGATACCCTTCGACGGAGGTTCAATGTAATGACTGACTAGTGTTAGCCCTTTTTTAAACGCCAAGAGTTTACAATACTCTTGCATTGAACTCTTAAAAAATTATTTCGTACGTACGTCATTCCAATCCGAAATCTGGATACCCTGTGGAGTTCTCTTCAACTTGCGTATGTCTGCCGTGTGTACGGCCACAAAAAGAGCCAAGCATAGGAACACTGCCACGTACTGCATCTTGACGTGTAGTTGTCGTAACACTACCCAGAGTTTGCGCTCGTCTGGTTATATAACTACCATTATATACGGCATATTGGGCATAATGGGCCGAGTCATCAGCAAATCGGCTGATCGACATTCTGTACACGTGGCCTTCAACCCATTACCAAACAATAACGACATTTAACCAGATTGTCGCAGACGACTCTGGAAAATAAAATTGTGGGGAAAAGGAGAAATTGCTAAAAGAGCAATTTTTCCTTTTCCCACAATGTTTTCTGCCCTATCAGAAGATTCCTTTTTCAATTTCATCACATTTGGAAATGCCCTTTGCAAACTCTTTCAATATGGAACAGTCGAGACTTTGTTGTTTGGTAAAGGATTAAATTGATATAGAAGAACTCCTTTTTTGTTATGTTTAGCAATTAAAATGAAGCGTTTTCATAATCATCATTGTGTTAATAATACAAACACTTCTAAAGCATATAAGCACAGACGCACACACTAACACATATATAAATATGTACAGTTATATGTACGTATGTGTGTTACGACTAGATATCTAAGATAAAAAACGTAACTGTTGAGAAAGACAAGTAATAAATGTAAGTACAATACACAGTACTTCCATTGTTACAGCGTTAAAATGCACCTGTTCCCATGCCGCACAAAGGACAATTAATCGTAATATAGTCAATGTGTTTTAATGCATCTTATTGATGAAGTGATTCCGGTTCTCATTGTTCAAAACTCATTACAAACCGTTACATGTTGAAGGTTTATGCTGTTTGATGGTGAAAACATGCCGTTGACAAAAAAAAAAAGAAAAAAAAAACACAGACAAGGTCATGTAAATATCTTAACGAACCTTTATAAAGCTTGTCGTTTATTTAGTTATATATATTCATATGGGTTTGCATCTCGTCAACATTATTTCAGTTAAATTGCGATGCCTGACTCCTAATGATGGAGAAATACCCCATACTCAATTGCCCATGAGGGCTGGTCAAGCCTGGTAGAACCATCGGCATTCCGTATGTCGATCGGAAGACCATCTCTCATGAAAATCCAAATGCCGTCACCGGTATTTGAGCCAAAGCCATATGATTTCGAGTTCTGTACTCTAACAACTAGGCCACGAAGGCCACGAAGGCTGGCCGTAAAGCATGTTTTTTTTCATGGATGTATCATTTGATATTGTAAGTATGGCGTTAGACATGAATTCGTGGATTTCTTCTCCATCTATACTGACCTTATTCTAACTTTTATGTGGGAAACCCTTTTTACCTTAGGATTTATACATTATTTATCCTTTATACAAGACGAAGGAATATTACATTCAATTCCTTTTACACAAATATACATTGAACAGTACAACTATAGAAAAAATATAACGAAAACAGATTGATATTGAATATCAATATTGAAGCACATGAAAGAACAAAATACAGGATAAGGAATATAGGTCTCACAAATGTATGAATAAGTGATCGAGTAACCAAATTGTAGTGGAAAGCATCATAAAGAACTTTAATGTATGATTGCACACTCATAGTAGTAGAGTTAACTTTCAAAATGGTCTATAATCAACTAAGCAAAAACATAAACAGGTAAAAAACTTCAAAATACAAAAACAGGTAAAAGAAAAAAACAAATCTACAGCAAAATTTAAAGAAATAAGGGACAAAAACCATGGGTCAAAAATTTATTTGTATGAAACTTCGTCAAAACAAATGTGTTCACGTGGATATTGATTTCAAAAGCCCTTTTCGCTAAGGTAGAATACCCATAGTCCGCCGTTTTGAAACTCATAATTTCGTCGGATTACTTCGGTCGTTCTCGGTTTTCCTCGGTCCAGGCCGAAGCTATAAGAATTAAACCGAAAAGTTCCGAACCCCGACCGAGATTCACCGAGAACTTCATAAGTAATCCGATGGCAAAATGGACAGCTTCGACAATTGTCAGGACGGGGTTTTGTTAACTTGGTCAATTACAAAGTACAAAACAAAGACATTGCAGAGTAAGGAGATATCCATCTTGATATACGGAGAAGTTGTCGTTAAAGGGGAAACCCTTTTTACCTAAGGATTTATACATTATTTATCCTTTATACATGACGAAGGAATATTACATTCAATTCCTTTTACACAAATATACATTGAACAGTACAACTATAGAAAAAATATAACGAAAACAGATTGATATTGAATATCAATATTGAAGCACATGAAAGTACAAAATACAGAATAAGGAATATAGGTCTCACAAATGCATGAATAAGTGATCGAGTAACCAAATTGTAGTGGAAAGTGAAGTTAATGAATGGGAAAATAAATCGTGAAACCGTTTGCAAACAGATGAGACAGTAAACGATTTAGCCAGAATCATTACCGAAACGAATTATAACGACAATTGTGCAAAACGAGAGATGAAGTGCTGACTTTGTAGAGCACTTACAGTTTGAAATTAACATGCATCCGACATAATTGAAGATTTTCATGAAATGGGGAAATGTCTAATGCAGGGTGTGTAAGTCATATGTACTTTACAAGATCGTAAATGCTTTTTTGACAAGTAAGGAATAATACGTCTTGGAAACCACAACGTTGTATCTCCACGTTAGAATGAATGAGGATCGAACCTTCAATTCAAAGAATGGTAGTGCTGAGAAAAGGACATACATACACATACCAATATCTAACTGCAGAGTAAACTAATGTTCTATCTGACAGAACATGGAAGTAAACTGCATGTGTTAACATCTTGGCTCTGGTCGTGTGTTTCATACAAAGATAGCCATGTGGGGCAATCATGTATTTATGGACAAGTTTCCTTTTTGATACAACTCCTTCTAAGTTATTACGTATATGAAGAATGGATGGTGGGTGTTTTCAATCGGAAATGTTATCAGGCAATGCGTAGAGAAGACATACGGCGAGCCTAATGGATAACTTTCTTAAACCTAGCTTAGTTATGGCTAGAATGAGTTAGTAATTGCCAAACGATGACACTTTTATCAGGTTGGAATGGGAAAAAAAAACCAGATTATTTGAATAAATGTAAAATTTTCTTCGTGATATTAGATAGAAACAATCGCGACAAGATGTGATATTTCTCGTAAAGAGCAAGTTCTCCTTTTGTCTTTAAAGCAATGATATAAAAACCAAAATGCGCATAGACGCGAGTATGGAGACGTAACGTAAGAATCAATTACAGGAGAACACGTCATCTTTTTCAAACAAAAGAAGTAGTGTGTTGAAACAAATGTGAATAAGGTCACGTCGGTTAATTTCAGCGATACGTTATGTCATTACTTGGACACAGCATCAAACTAAACAATTATTTGTGACAGATCGATTTACGTATAGTAAGCAGTTTTATATTTTAGCAACAAAAAACAACATTTGACATAAAAGGGCTATGCAAATTACACTAAATGAGACATCCTGTCTGTCAATACTTTACAATAAACGAGCAATTATCCCGGGTTATGTAAAACAGAATATTTTTTTCATTGGTTATATACAGCGGTTGTTGTGCAATAATTGAACACGTTAAGATAATAAAAGCAGACTTTCTGTCTCCCTGCCGCAATATAAATGAACATTAGAAATGTGTTGTCGTCCTGGTGATTCTTGGAAGCAATCAGTAAAGAGTAATACGTCTTGGAAACCTAAACATTGCATTTCCATGTTAGAATGAACGAGGATCGAACTATCAACGAGTGTTAGTGCATAAAAAGATATTCGGTGAGCCGAAGGCAAAATGGATACCATTATGAAACCTCGCCTAGTTATGACGATTACACATAAGTACTTTCCAAACGAGAACATCTTTGTCTGGTTGGATTAAACGAAATTACCGTCTCACTGCTGAAATATTTATAATGTGTTGTCGTCCCGTAATACTTGGAAGCAGCCCTCAAAACGTATTGTAAAACAACTGGTTATTAATACAAAACGACGTACAATTTATGATCAGTTAAGAAATTACTGTTAATTACGTAGTCCCGTTTGAACAGCTGATAAAACTGTTATTAGAATCCTTTTTTTACAACACCAGCGCTCTACCACTACGATAAAGAAGTGTAAAACAGACCATCGTTTGCCAAATGCATCTACAAAGACGAATAGCTATATCAATATTTACAACACATACTATGACATATTGACAAAACGCAATTAGGTAGGTGTAACTATTTAAAGTTTTAGAGTGTCCATGAAGAAGAAGTCGGTATGAGAACACAATATATTTCCCATCCAATAATTGTTCAATGATACCTTTGTTCTTCATAATAGACAGAATAACTACCATGCCAAAATTCGCAGTAGCATCCAAATTGTCTGTAACTTGAAATTGAACTAGCATCGGTAAATTCAATAATACTCTAGGTAATTATGCATTTTGCCTTCTTGTAATCGACAAACAAAAGGCAATTCGGGTAATAATAGATGTATGAGTTAAAAGGAATACCTCAGAATATGCACGAACACACGCTTATATTCGTTTAAGGTCAATCGTACAATGAACGATTATGTAAATTTGGGAACCTAATGCATTGTGATAGAGAACGTGCAGATACATAATAAGACAACAGAACTAATCAGTGGACGACAGTGCTTTTTACTGATCGGATGTGAATGGGTCTTTTAACCCATTACCAGACAATAACGACATTTGCCAGTTTGTTGCAGACGACTCTGCAAAACGTTATGCGAAAAGGAGAAATTGCTTGCTATGAGCAATTTCTTCTTTTCCAACAATTTTTTCTACCCTATAAGAAGATTATTTTTGAATTTCATCACATTTTATAAAATTGTCTGCATACTCTTCCAATTTGGGACAGTCAAAATTTTGCGTTTGGTAAAGGCTCAAAAGGTTCATTTGCTTAGTTTGTTACATTGGTGGCAGCGGTGGGATGAAGCCTCGTCCATATATCCCATTTGCATTTCCATTGTATCTCCTAGGGGTAACAAGACTCGGGACATGTCTTCACGGGGTAGGAGGTATATACCGATTGTAGAACATATGTGCTAATATGGGAACCAAATACATTGTTATAGAGAACATACAGGTATATAATTAGACAACACGACTTATCAGTGGATGACTGTGTTTTTTACTGTTCATTTTTAAGATGAAAACAATAAAATAAAAGTGTTTTCGATTAGTTGAATGCAGAAAGATAGATATGTATATATCTAAATAAGTAATCACCACGTATTTGCTCCCTTGGTCGTACGTTATTTTTTATTGGGTTGACTGGGTTGACGTTTTATTGCGGTTGTACGAATTGTCTTTGGAACAAACACAGTGAACTTTGGTATGACTGGTAACAGTTGACGCAGGTTTTCCTTATAGTTTATCCTATTCAATTTACAAAAGCGTTGCCTCCAGTGAGGTTTGAACTCACGACCCCTGGTTTACAAGACCAGTGCTCTACCACTGAGCTATAGAGGCTATATACCTTGGATCGAAACTATGAGTTTCAATTCTTTATCTTCCAAACAAGGACGCTACACCATTGAAAGATAACGACCACTATGCTTACTTTTATTTTGTATGAATACGGAACATCATAAACATAGCCCCCCATATTCAGACTGGGGGCATATATACTTGCCCCAATATTCACAATGGCAAATGAAGATATTTACAAAGAAAAATGAAAGAAACGAAATTCAACAGCAGAATAAAGGTAAATGTGTATTTTTGTGCTTTATCCAATACCACTTCGCCTTTTGTTACGAACAATAACCAAAATCTTTTTGACGTCATCATCGTAAATGGCAACCTGAACACATCGGGTTTATCAAATGAAACTCAGCTCACAAAAATCCCCAGGAAGTTTTGATTGACGAAAACCGCGGTGTAAAACGTGTTCTAAGGAGTCAGACTCAATTTTGTCTTCAATTGCTAGCTATATAAAGCTTGAACAATAATATAATTCTTTAACTCTTCTTATGTATGAATCCGTGGCTGTGAGAGCCTGGTCGCTTGCACTTTTTGTTTAGATCAATACATTTGATGACCGCGTGAGTTCGAGACCTGGCATATCCTTTTTTCTTTTTTTTTTTATCAAAGATACACATTTTCATACGCTTTCTTTTAATTCTTATTATGTTATTGAATTTGTAAAAGCATGAATAGTCATGAAAAAGTTTAGGAACATTTATTCTTAGACCGTTCCTCATCTGAAGTTGGCCCCCCCAATGTTGAAAACGCTCCTACGCCTATGATAAAGTAATCTATATTCAGAAGCTTGAATTTGCTTCGAATTTCGTGAGAAAAATACGTGTTTTGCAAAATCTTTTTCTCACGCAAGGAGAAGCAAACACAAACCTTGCAAACATTATACACCATGAAGATGTCGATTGTTCAAAGCTCAACATTATAAAGTGACTATATTGTGTGATGCATATTTCAGGTCAGACTGTTTCAGGTTTAGACACTTTTGGCATTCGCTTACTCACTAGGAGAAACGTTTTACATAGCGGGTTTAAAGCAATGTATTAGATGAAAAAGAGTGCTTTAGATGTGTATCTCTCGAGACATTTTTCTCACGTAATTAGAAGCAAATACAAACCTTGCGAAGAGTACTCCACCACGAATTTCCCTTCTTATATGCATATACCAGATCGCCACCCAAACACGGTTCGTGATCATTGTTTTTTTTAAGATGAAAACAATGAAATACAATTGTTTTCGATTATCAAATGCAGAAAGATATATATATATATACACCACGTATTTGCTCCCTTGGTCGTACGTTATTTTTTATTGGTTTGACGTTTTATTGCGGTTGTACGAATTGTCTTTGGAAAAAACACGTTGAACTTTGGTATGACTGGTAACAGCTGACGTAGAGTTCCCTTACAGTATCTTCTATTCAATTTATAAAATGATTGCCTCCAGTGAGGTTTGAACTCACGACTCCTGGTTTACAAGACCAGTGTTCTACCACTGAGCTATAGAGGCGGTGGATATGTTGAAGAAAGTCGATACACTTTCAATTACTTTCTATCTCTAACACGGACGATACAACAGCACAAGGTAACGTCTAGTAAGCTGTACTTCAACCCATTACCAAACAATAACGACATTTAACCACTTTATTGCAGAGGACTCTGGAAAACATTGCTGGAAAAGGCGAAATTGCTCAAGACGAGCATTTTCTCCTTTTCCAACAATGTTTTTTGTCAGAAGATTATTTTTCAATTTTATCAAATTTGTATATGTTGTCAACAAATTCTTTCAATTTTGGACAGTCTAAAATTGGGCATTTGGTAAAGGGTAAGGGTTGTATGAATACTGAAAATAATGGTTAAGTGTCTTACCCGAGGCTTGCATTTGCTACGAAGTGTGTGAGAAAAGTGTATCTCGTGAGACCTAGGGAAGAGGCGCAAAGTAAATCTCACAGGTGATGTCACGTTTTTGGATTACGACACATGTTAATTCACTTTATGTACGCAATTCTTTGTTTTTAGTGCTTGGATTCATGTCCTAAACAATATAACGTTATGTGCACAATAGTGTGTTGTTCGTGATCAGATTCTTGTCCTTAACAATAAAACGTTATGTGAACAATACTAAGTTGTCAGTGTTTGGATGCATGTCCTTTACAATACAAAGTTGTCAGTGTTTGGATGCATGTCCTTTACAACTAAGTTGTCAGTGTTTTGATGCATGTCCTTTACAATGCTAAGTTGTCAGTGTTGGGATGCATGTCCTTTACAATACTAAGTTGTCAGTGTTTGGATGCATATCCTTTACAATACTAAGTTGTCAGTGTTTGGATGCATGTCCTTTACAATACTAAGTTGTCAGTGTTTGGATGCATGTCCTTTACAATACAAAGTTGTCAGTGTTTGGATGCATGTCCTTTACAATACTAAGTTGTCAGTGTTTGGATGCATGTCCTTTACAATACTAAGTTGTCAGTGTTTGGATGCATGTCCTTTACAATACTAAGTTGTCAGTGTTTGGATGCATGTCCTTTACAATACTTAGTTGTCAGTGTTTGGATGCATGTCCTTTACAATACTAAGTTGTCAGTGTTTGGATGCATGTCCTTTACAATACTAAGTTGTCAGTGTTTGGATGCATGTCCTTTACAATACAAAGTTGTCAGTGTTTGGATGCATGTCCTTTACAATACTTAGTTGTCAGTGTTTGGATGCATGTCCTTTACAATATTAAGTTGTCAGTGTTTGGATGCATGTCCTTTACAATACTAAGTTGTCAGTGTTTGGATGCATGTCCTTTACAATACTAAGTTGTCAGTGTTTGGATGCATGTCCTTTACAATACTAAGTTGTCAGTGTTTGGATGCATGTCCTTTACAATACTAAGTTGTCAGTGTTTGGATGCATGTCCTTTACAATACTAAGTTGTCAGTGTTTGGATGCATGTCCTTTACAATACTAAGTTGTCAGTGTTTGGATGCATGTCCTTTACAATACTAAGTTGTCAGTGTTTGGATGCATGTCCTTTACAATACTTAGTTGTCAGTGTTTGGATGCATGTCCTTTACAATACTAAGTTGTCAGTGTTTGGATGCATGTCCTTTACAATACTAAGTTGTCAGTGTTTGGATGCATGTCCTTTACAATACTAAGTTGTCAGTGTTTGGATGCATGTCCTTTACAATACTAAGTTGTCAGTGTTTGGATGCATGTCCTTTACAATACTAAGTTGTCAGT
Organism: Cerastoderma edule; assembly: GCA_947846245.1. NCBI lineage: Eukaryota > Metazoa > Mollusca > Bivalvia > Cardiida > Cardiidae > Cerastoderma > Cerastoderma edule. The sequence continues at coordinate 43,260,107 of OX401408.1, forward strand.
GTTTGGATGCATGTCCTTTACAATACTAAGTTGTCAGTGTTTGGATGCATGTCCTTTACAATACTAAGTTGTCAGTGTTTGGATGCATGTCCTTTACAATACTTAGTTGTCAGTGTTTGGATGCATGTCCTTTACAATATTAAGTTGTCAGTGTTTGGATGCATGTCCTTTACAATACTAAGTTGTCAGTGTTTGGATGCATGTCCTTTACAATACTAAGTTGTCAGAGTTTGGATGCATGTCCTTTACAATACTAAGTTGTCAGTGTTTGGATGCATGTCCTTTACAATACTAAGTTGTCAGTGTTTGGATGCATGCCCTTTACAATGCTAAGTTGTAGTGTTTAGATTCTTGTCCTAAACAATATAATGTAATGTGCACAAAAGTAGATTTCAGTATTTGATTCATGGCCTAAACAAAATGATTTTAAGTTCAACAAAACTCTGTTGTTATGTTGAGTTAGCTCATCATGTCCGTGTCCACCTGTTGTACGCCCAATCTATCAGGTCGAGATATCACTTCGCATTGTATTACACTTACTACTACATTAATCTCTGATAATAATATCTATATCAATATACGCTTCGGTTTTATTTCAATGTTATTGTATATCTAATATTACTTGTTGATCGATATATACGGGACATAGGGAAATTGTGTTGCATTTTCTCTTTTGATTTCCCCCTGTCATCAGCTATGGGTTCCGAGATAAAGAGCGCAATAAACACATAAAGTACGTCCAAGAGGCGGTAAAATCAGAGACCACTGAGGAATTAGTTCCAGAAGTTGTTGTACAAGAAGTTCATGAAAATTTAGAATGTTACTTTGTATGTTAATTATATACTTTTAGGACAGAAGAGAGGGCCTTTTGACTGTTTTTGATCTTTGTGGGTGTTGGCCATGTTTTATACCTTGGATTTGTTGCTCTTTTCCTGAATTACTTTCTCGGAAGGCAAGGCGATAAACCCAGCACTTTTGGATGCGATTTTTGAGGGTGGTAAAAAGAGAATGCCGATAGCGAAAAAAGATCTTTGGCACGTTTGTTCGTGAAATTTTAATAGGGTACCGAGTGTTGAATAGTGAAACAAGAAGGATTTACTCTGAATCTTGCTATGGAAGGTACTGTGAAGGCTCCAAAATGGCCGTTTTATATAGAATAAAGAAATGCCAAAAGTTAGCGACATACGACCGTAGGCGAAACATTGTCCGACGGCTGGTTTTCTGCCCTACAATCTCAGCAACAGGAAACCAATTGCAGGGCAGTTGATGGCGTCTTGCCTCTTGGTCGCACCACGGAATTAATGGGAGAAATTGGCTCAATTCTTCGAAATCGGACTAGCAAAACCAGTTCAAAGAAAATAAAGACACTTCTGGATCACATCAAGGGGAATAGATGTACTCTGTACATGAATTGGTAACAACTTAGAGTTATCTATCACTACTGCTTGTAAATAAGGTTCTAAGCCGTTGGGAATAAACGAAAAAGGAAGTTTTCCAACAATTTTGCTTTAGCGACTAGCAGTTGAGTTTGTTTCTATTTGACAATCAATACACTCTTGTTTAATCATTATATGTTTGTCCAAGGGAATACAAACCAACGCAGTTTGTATTAACTCATTAAAACAAGACCTTATGTTGACAGTCTTTTCCGAGTGACGACTTGTACTTCAACATTATATTTCCCCTTTCGTTTGTCAAAAGATCTAGTGCACGTGTCATGAAGTTAAGTACAGCACGAACATTTCAGTTGCCATGTTACGCTGACCGAATGCTTAACCCATTACCAAACAATGACGGCATTTGCCCACTTTGTTGCAGACAACTCTTGAAAACATTGTGGGAAAAGGAGAAATTGATCTTGTCGAGCAATTTCTCTACATGCGATTTTCTCCCACAAAGTTTTCATCACATTTTGAAATGTCGTCTTCAAACACTCTTTCAATTTGGGATAGTCAAAAATTTGGCGTTTGGTTAAGGGTTAAAATAATAAGGACAGCAACTAGAATGGATACGATAGCGATGTACTGTGTTCTAGCTATTATTTAACCAGTTTATTTACGGTCGGTACGTGTATGCTACAGAACACTTTTGGGATACATTATTAGAGAAGAATTTCATAAGCTTAGAAAAGATTTAAAAGATAAACCTCCATATCTAACTGAGTAGGAAGTACATGCACTTTAATTTCATCTCAATTTTATTTGTAACTGTATTTGTCAACTAATTACCCTTTTTATACAGGGCGGTCGAACAACAACTGATTGTGAAAGAGTTAAAATTTGTCGAATATTAGAACATGGATGACCTGTATTTATCTTACCTTCTTTACAAATACTTTAACCAGATCCCATAAGTGAGATTTTGGACTTGTCCAAATTGTATAACCAAACGAAAAAAAAAACATGAATAAATATGTCTTCTGAACTCCTTTGGGTAAACCATTATGGCAAAAGGAATAATTGCTAATCAAGACTAATGAATCACTAAGCCAGAGTGGCTAAACGGTCGGCAGATGTAGATATGTCAAAATGAGGTAAGTAGAGTAAAGGGTTAAACGGGCAAGTGCCAACATTCAAAATATAGTTTAAAAACGGTCAAAACGAAACTAAAGGAACATAAATGAGAATGAAATTATCTTGGTAAAGAGTATTTCATATTTGGCAGGCAAATTTGAAATGATAATGTCACGAATATATTCGAAACATACATCTGATGAGGCCAATGGGTCATAGGGTATAAACCTTAGAATGCTGGGTATCTTTTTAAAAGTATATTTTTGTGTCGTCTGCTTTTCAAAACCTTAAATTTCTGCTTAATTCTGATGAGGAAATATACTCAGAGTAGCAAACAGGTTAGATCACAGGACAGTCGCCAATTTACTTGGCGGCTGGCCTGGATCTAACCTGCTTACATAAGCATCAAGTCAGTTCCAACACTATAAGGGTTAAAGTATTTCAAATCGAATAAAGGGTCGGAGCAGGTGTGATAACGTGTCCTCTTTACTCATATTCATTCATTCCTCGTTTGGACGAACAGTATAACATATCCTAGTGAGAGTAAACTACTAACAGTGAACGATGGTGAGGATATTTTTGGCTTGTTACGTTGCCATAGTTATATGTGTTCAATGGATGGTTGCGATGGAATACATCACTGTGCATACGAAGGTGGGAGAAATCGAGGGATTTGGCGACACGGTTACCGTCGATGGTGATACGCTTTCACTTGTCAAGTTTCTCGGTGTACCGTATGCAGAATCCACTGGGGGAAGTAACCGTTTTCAAAAGCCGATCCCAAAAGCTCCATTCAAGAGTAAATATTCCGCGCTTAGTTATCCGCCATCTTGTTACCAAGTGACCGAAGCGCGAGCACCTCTGTCTGAAGATTGTCTGTTTATGAATATATATGTCCCTTACAATGCGCGAAAACCACTTCCGGTTATGATATGGATTCATGGCGGAGCTTTTCTAAATGGCGCCGCTAGTTCATACAAGGCTGAGGCTATAAGTGCTCGTGGTAATGTCATTGTGGTAACGATTAACTATCGTTTGGAAATGTTCGGATTTCTACGCTCTAAAGATGGTGGATTAATCGGTAACCAAGGGTTATGGGATCAGCACCTAGCGATCAAATGGGTGCATGATAACATTGCTAGTTTTACAGGAGACCCGAACGAAGTGACAATATTTGGAGAGTCAGCAGGTTCTGCTTCTGTCCTTCTCCAAGCACTCTACCCAGGAAATGTGGGTCTGTTCAAACGAGTCATAGCTGAAAGTGGGGCGGCACTGGGCTACTGGGCTGTAACATCGCCGAAGGGCGAGTTGACAATAGGACTATCCGGCTGTGGCAATGCAAGCGATCAGGTCATGTGTTTAAGAGGGCTATCACCGTTGGATTTACAGACTAGAGCTTTCACATATCGTGGTCAGCGAATACAATATACCCCGAGTATAGACAACGATTTTCTAATGGAGAGCCCAGAAGATATAATCTACGGAAACAACACCATATCCGACAAGGCACGGGCATTCTTTGCCTCGTTGGACATCCTTACAGGAGTAAACAGCGTCGATGGTGCCTATTACATGTACGCCGTTTGGCCCGCTGTGCTGAACGAAACTTTTCCAAACATCCACATCAACCTGACTACATTCCTCAATGTCGTTGTTCCGTTAACGGTGCAAGACGTTCTGAAACCAAAATGCCAGAAGATCAGAGAGCGATTACAGGACGCCTTGGCGTATGAATACACACCTTGGTCTGATCCCAACAATGACACGCTTGTGAGAGAGCGACTTCTCGATCTGTCATCCGACATCGTGTTCTTCACGCCGGCAGTTAACACCGTCCAGGGACATTCGAGGCTTGCTAACGGTAGAACGTATCTGTACGAATTTGCTCTGGACCTCCCGAGGCATGCTCTCCCAACACCTTCATTCGTTAAAGGTACTACATATGCATTTGCTTTTACTTCGCCACAAACATTTTTCAAAACATCGAACAATGTTTCATTAGAAACTATATTTCTAAAATCATTTCCAAATTATCTTTTTGACTTTCGTGCATTTACTGCTTTTTTAAGGTTCAACAAAGTTTTCAACACGTTGTCTAACCATTCTTCTCTATATACAATCGTGAACTACAGTATTTCGACACAGAACTGGTTTTCCAGTGGTTATTCTTTTCCGGTTATTCTGTATGTCATTGGGATAAGTCAGTGTCATACTGTTTGGGTATTACAATGTACCATGTGCGGCCTCTCCGACCACATGATTGACTCTCTACCTCTGAGGCACTGTGATAACGTAACGGTAAATAAATTCAAACTTTAGATTGGGTGTTCATGAGAGAAAGATTTAAGGCGTTTCAAGATCAAGCCATGTAGACGAGATAATATTTGGTTTTTGGATATCCAATCGTTGACGCATACCTTACAAACATTACATTTGATTTATTATAACATTTTATTGGGTCATCTATTACAAATGAAAGAATACATATATCTCTAGTAAATGGTTAATGTATTACAGGATCTAGCCATGCGGACGAGATAGCGTTTGTATTTGGATACCCAATCAGTAATGCCTACCCGACTAACTTAACGTTTACGGAACAGCTGAAGAACGTGTCCAGGGCTATGATGGGAATGTGGACCAACTTTGCGAAGACAAGGTGCGTGTTTTAATTTACCCATACGTCGTTAAAGGCCTTGATTGGTCAGCCAGCATGTAAAAGAAATCACTGTTCAATCGGTTATACTAACACTTGGTGTTGCATTTTCGTCTCGGTTGAAGAAATCACAGACAAATGGTATTGCAAGGAAAGTTTGCTTTCCTGTAAATAGTGCAATTTGTCTAATGTGGTCTTGAAATATAAGGACCGATAAGCAGGGCCGTTCATTATTGTGTTGTCTGTCACTATATGATATGATCGTTACGCACCCTTTCAGTATTAATTTTCTGTATTCTTACCTCTTTTTCGTTTTTTATTTGAAAATCGGTCTAAGGTAGCAGGTAGAATAGATGTTTGGCTTCCGATTTCTAATTTTTCTTCGCCTTGCCGATAAAATTTCTGATTCAAGGCACTAACCAGTCACTTTTCATTTATATCAAATGTAGGCTTTTCCAGCAATAGGTTATTTTACATGAACACTTTCAACACACTGCTTTCATCTTCTTTTTAACATCTTTATTTCCTCGTCCGCGGCAGTCATTGATAATGTATAGAACGGAAAAAGGTTTAGGTTTCATGGATCAGACATTTATAGTGTCGGCATTAAGTGTCCCAGTGATCCGATTCACCGTTTAATAATTCTTTTATAGGTTACACGCTCATGATATGTCCATTGTGTATTTCAGTGATCCGAATTGGCCAATGGACGTCCAGCAGTACACCGGGTTACCATGGCCACAGTACACAAAGGAAGGTCAAGGATACCTACAGTTCACCGATCTTCTGGACACGTACAAGGTCAAACGGGGTTTCCAGGCTAGACGGATGGCGTTCTGGCTGAATTATCTCCCTTCTATAATGAACACACAATGTCCTTGATGGCAAGACTGTAGATCAAGAAGTTGACATCATTTTATTCCACATTCTACTTTCACCGCAAGGTATTGATGCATGTTGGTTATGTATGCTGATCAATGAGCGAATAAATGTTGACCCGGCCTCCGCGTTCTCATTATACCCACCCAATATTGAATATATTTTACTTCTAATGCACCTAGAGGAAATAACCTATAAATACGTGTACAGATAATAAATCACTCGAGATGAGCAATATCTTCTTGTGTCGCCCAACACGACACACCAAACCTTATCGTTCCTACTTTATTAGTGTTGCTTACTCGGGCTTTTAATTTGAACCAGGTTAAAAAAGCCAAAAGAAGGATAACCTTTTGATTTCTTCATATATATATATATATTCCAATCCAAATCAGTTTATATCATAAAGAACGCCCTATGACAATACAAGACTAACATTTCCAATAGCAAGACGAGGGTTCAATGCAAGACTGTAGTAAGTGCTTCACAAACGTGAAGCACTTACTATAGTCTTGCGCTTAACCATCGAAGAGTTGGCATAATTGAGAGATTTTTTCAGGCAAATCATTCAAAGCGAATTTTAAGTATGGCGTCTAAACTCATTTATGACATTTAAGTTCGTGGAAGCTATGAAATCAATATGGGTGACACAGATAGTCAAACACAAACTAGAAAAGCGGGGATGAAAAAATACCAGATATATTCTATGTTTTTTGATAGTTTATTTCATTTCATTATAAAAATAATCACATTTCACAGTTATACATTGATAAAGAACGTGACGAAATACTAGTTTAATGATGAAGTGAATTTATGATATACACATAAGCCATATATCAACAACTACCATCAAGAAGTGTTTCTCCCACACATCATACTACACACATTTTTCCTATGGTGAATTGCAAAATCATAGAAACTTTCAAATTCCATAACATTGGAAAATAACAATATTTCCCAATGTAATGATATTTGACACTTGTGCTGTGTCTCCAACTAAGCAAAACTGAGCCTGTAAACCCGTCAGATTTATTCTACAGAATACATATGACGGATAGCCTGGGTTTTACTAAACAACTTAAGGAAAATATTTGCGTAAGTAAAAAATGATTAACCTGGATAGTATCTTCAATGAAAGTACAATATTGCAATGTGACACATCATTGGAAGCGTCTCGGAGAGACGATTCCAATGATGTGTTACTTTGCAAAATTGCTCAACCCAATATTGAAATAAGCGGAATTATTGTTTAAGACTTATGCAAATCCTAGCGTAAACTGTTTAGTAAAACGATACACTGGTCTGTGCATATACCCCTAGTGCGAGGTTTGAGCACGGGCAAGGAGACCAAGATATTAACAGGGTAACAGCCTAATATGCTGTACAGAGGTTCATACAAATTTGCAAGAATGCTTTTTTTTGTTATAAGGTTTAACAAAAGCCAAATATTGTTGGTATTTAAAGTCCAAATCAATACATCAAGTGTACCCTTTTGTAAACTGGTAGGTATAACACTGTGCATAAATAGTTTGATAGTCCCAGAACAAAACCTTTATCTACAGAGGCATACAAACAAAGACAAACCCCATCGATTAATAACTTACATAAAACGCTTAGTCTTGAATATAAGTGTATATGTAACCATTCTATATCCTAATTGAACAACAGTTGGTCAAGTCCTATACTAGTAATTAAAAAAAGACCGAACAAAGAACCCAGACAAGATCTACTGGAGTAGCCACATCATACATTTACATAGACTACAGGTGATGATCCTCTAGTCTAAGTCATTGCATCCTCTAGTCTAAGTCATTGCGAAAGCGCCAGTACAGTTACACTTTACAGTATGAATATTGTTTAATCCCCTTATTCTATGAACCCACTAAGACAAAACGATGGGTTGCTCCTTATGACCAATTCACTCATTTGTTAAAATGGTATCTACAGAATTCCATTAAAAACATTTTGCTAATTTTTGTCTTCTACTTTTCATCTTGATTTGACATTTCGCAAGTTAAGGGGAGTATGTTTATGGGTAGCATGTTTATATACTATCTGCAAATGAGGCAACTATAAGAGAAGGATTAATATTCAAATCAATCAATAAAAAAATATTTTAAATCAAGCTTTCCTCTCAAAATCTAAAAGAACGTGCAGTTATTAAAGTTTGCAATTGTCGTCTGATGAGGCTGTCAAGTTGGAACAATCACAACATTCAATATTAAGCAGTTTGTTTATAGATCAGTAAACAACATAATGTCCGCTCCTCTAAGCTGCCACTCTACAAACATTTTAAAGCTACCTCTTTTTTTTCTTACATCACACTCTCCCGATGTGTATAAAAAACAAAGATCTAACAATGACTATAAGGTCTTTGTGAAAACACATGTTCAAACAACAAAATGTCTTTAATACTTTTATATAAATTATAAATGATACAACATTCTTTTAAAACATTAAGCTATTTTTTTCTAGTTTAACTATGAAAACATTTAAAGCAATACACATTATGTAAAACAACTTAAAAACAAACATGAAGTAATTATTTGGCACAAAAGCACATATCTATCTAAAAACGATATTCCCAAAGGGAGGTAACTTGGTAGTATAATCTAGAATACACAGCAAGAGTGTTTTCCCTTAGATTCAATTAAAGTAAATGAATAAATCTATTTTTGTAAGAAATGCAAAATAGATGCAAAAAGAATGACAGGACTATGAATATGGCTAAATACATAGATAATATCAAAGATAATATCAATAAACAATAAAGTCTTTGTTAAGAACACATCTTTGTTGGTTAATTTTTGTCCAAGTCACAATGCTTCCTCCCAAATGCAATTTTCAAATTCCTTGTAAGTCTCATAATTGTTTGAACATGAGGCAATTTTTTCATTATTTGCTAAAGTTTTGAGTTACATCAACTGTATTTTAGTTTTATTGCAATGCCCAAATCATAGTCAAAGGAAAAATATCAAAATTCTACTGCCAGCACCAAGGGCATTGTTTAACCCTTTACCAAACAGCAAATTTTCGAATGTCCCAATTTGAAAGAGTTTGCAAACGACATTTAAAAATGTTATGAAATTGGAAAGTAATCTTTAAAGGAGCAGAAAACCTTGTGGGAAAAGGAAAGATTGCTCATTACTAGCAAATTCTCCTTTTCCCACATTGTTTTCTAAAGTCGTCTGCAACAAAGTCGTCAAATGTCGTTATTGTTTGGGAAAGGGTTAAGTAAGCTGGGTGACAAACTTCTCATGAAAATAGAAATCAACCACTATCATGATTTGAACAACCCTGGGGTCCTGGCCCCTGGGTATACCCCACACTAGGGATATAGGCATTGGTCAGGACGCCAGACCGAACCTGAACCTAGGCAGAAAGGGGTCATGCCATGAATACCAGGCCAAAGCAGAAATAGAACAACATTGCTGATTCATTGTATATTGTATTATGAAGCAGACACAATATGAAAAAGAGCACATTGTTTTGATACCTAACACAATGATACGAATTGATATAATAATTGATACACAGTGAAGTTTGGTCCCAACATAACATTTCTTAAGGCAGTGAAGACAGGGGAACTACTAGTTGTATCTTATGAATAGCCCTGAACAATTTTGCCATGATTACTCTAAAACAAACAGTCTACAACTACCTCGACTATCATCATTTTGATTTTTATCTGGAAAATCTCTAAATATCCAATTTACCATGCTTATTTCATTGTTTGTTGTATTGGAGTTTTGCATTGTGTTATCCTTTCAGAAATATTGCAAATATATTACAAATCATGGATGGAGGAAGACTCTTTACTTCACTATGTGTTCACTATGTAAAAGGGCTGTTGAACATGCATAGAACCATCTTCATTTGGTTAGTCAGCAAGGGGACCTTTCATTTACAGAAAGCAGATGGTTCAACCAAGCTTGACCAGCCCTTATGAGCCATATAGGTTGGGTTCTTCCTCCATTGATAATGAGCTGGGCATTGGAGTATAACTGAAATATTGTTGACATGATGTAAAACCCTAATAAACAAACCATAGCTACATTACTATATAACTTTTTAGCACTGATATAAACAAAGACATATGAACATATAACATTTGATATAACACATTTACACTCAATTTCAAATAGAAATCAGTCCCTTATTGCTCATTCACTTTTGGACACAATTCTTTAATGGTGCAATAGATAAATAGTTGTAGCTTGAAAATGTAATTTATGAAAAAGTCTTCCAAGTTCAATGCATCACTGAAGTTAGTTCTTCACAAAAGGTGAAGGACTTTTCAGCTGGTCCCAACATAACATTTCTTAAGGCAGTGAAGACAGGGGAACTACTAGTTGTATCTTATGAATAGCCCTGAACAATTTTGCCATGATTACTCTAAAACAAACAGTCTACAACTACCTCGACTATCATCATTTTGATTTTTATCTGGAAAATCTCTAAATATCCAATTTACCATGCTTATTTCATTGTTTGTTGTATTGGAGTTTTGCATTCCTCCATTGATAATGAGCTGGGCATTGGAGTATAACTGAAATATTGTTGACATGATGTAAAACCCTAATAAACAAACCATAGCTACATTACTATATAACTTTTTAGCACTGATATAAACAAAGACATATGAACACATAACATTTGATATAACACATTTACACTCAATTTCAAATAGAAATCAGTCCCTTATTGCTCATTCACTTTTGGACACAATTCTTTAATGGTGCAATAGATAAATAGTTGTAGCTTGAAAATGTAATTTATGAAAAAGTCTTCCAAGTTCAATGCATCACTGAAGTTAGTTCTTCACAAAAGGTGAAGGACTTTTCAGCTGTCCCAAATTTAAGGAGATTGCAGATGAATTTTAAAATGTGATGACGTTGAAAAATAGTCTTCTAATAGGGTAAAAAACATTGAAAGAAAAGGAGAAAATGCTCATTAAGAGCAATTTTTCCTTTTCCTACAATGTTTCCCAGAATTGTCTGCAAAATACTGGTCAAATGTCGTAATTGTTTGGTAATGGGTTTATATAGTCTTACTTTCAACCCATGCTTAATTAGGAGTTCAGTACAGTACAATTGTAAGTCTCAAAGAAAAGTGAAGGAATCAATATAGTTGTATATAAAGAATCATATTTTGAACCTATGATAAAAGATTGAAAAAAAGTTATATCTGATTGTTAAAGCCACACAAATGAAGCTTATTTTACTAACACATACACATGAACACATTTAACATAATCACACATAGGAAGCTGAATCCCATTCTGTCAGAGGTTCAGGCGTGTTATTCATGTTTCTACTCGGAGCGTATTCCTGTGGGTTGAACAACGCTGCACGACTATTCGGCCTGGGCGCGTAATGTGTAACACTTGCACGATTCTCTGAACGACAAGTTAGTGGTTCATCACTGACGGGACTATTTGGCGAAGGAATTTTTAAATCGTCAAAGTTTATGTCACAAGCTTTTCGTTGTAGACTACCCTGTCGTCGGAATTCAGGTGCGACATAGTGATGTGTTTTTAGTTTATTTGGTGTGGAACACTGACCCTTGAATCCTTTGTCTGAAATTAAAACAAATTTGAAATGTCAAGATCAGGATAGTTTACTTGATAACCATTAAATATACATGTATTTTGTTACAAACCTAAATGGAAAAATGAAAGTTCCAGCAGCAACAGTAATAACAAGTTTTAGAGGAAGTACAACTTTTCGTAAATAATTGATCTAATAAAATTTACCTTTGTACTTTATCATGTATTTTCTGTAATTTCCTTTTAAAGGTCAGACACAAATTCAATTTGAAAGAAAGGCTTAAAAGACTTTATTGTGTAAATAATATCAATAATTCTTATGAACTTGATGAATTCACATTCACTATATTCTAGTGCAAGACAAAATTGGGAAAAAGCTCTGAACCGTCAGTGTATATAATTAATTATTCAATTAAAATAGGTATAAAAAATGAAATTACACTCTCACTAAAAATAATTACTATTTACAATGGTTTCACAATATATTTCAGTTTTAACATTTCCCTAAATAAACAGAAATCTCAACTTGACAACTGTTACAATAGACAAGTCTGCTCATGATGAGTAATTTTCATTCAATGACCATAACAAACAATTATACCATCCAATACAATTACATTTCATTAAAAACTACACTCTCTCATCACTTTGTCCATGATCTAAGTTTAGATGAAATCTCAAAACTAGAAACAGTGAAATGAATTTTGTAAGGTTTTATCAAATAAATCAAATCAATGCAATAGATTAAATACAACCAAAATTTTCTGTATTGAAATTCTCAACTTGACAGATATTGAAGAAACTGTATATAGACAACAAACAATAACATTTGAAAGAAAACATTTTCTTCATAACTCCATAGAAACAATTGTGGCAAAAGGATAATAATAATAATTAAGGAGCGATTTCACTTTTTCCCACAATGTTTTCTGCCCTATCAGAAGATTATTTTTCAATTTCATCACATTTTGAAATGTCGTCTGCAAACTCTTTCAATTTGGGACAGTCAAAAAATGTTGGCGTTTGGTAAAGGGTTAAAGCCATGTAATTTGGTGTGATGTGAGAGTGTCTTGAGACCGTACTGATATTTCCTCAAACACAGAGGCAGTCAGCTTGGATTCGTCAACTATTAATCTAATAGACCCCCTAATGAATGAGGCAAATAGCTTCATAAGGACAAGCATGAAAAATTTAGCAAGTTAATTAAAGTTCAGGCAGTTTTCAATCTTTCATGACAGTACCCATTAAACTCACTTTAAAGGAATAAAACTATTTCCACGGCAACCAAATGAAAATAAAACAATTATCTAGAGTGCATGGGCCATGCATTTTACCCAAGAATCCCTCCGCAGAACTCTGCAATATTTCACAGAAATCACATTAAAGCAGCGCGCTGTTTCTCTCATTTCAAGTCCAAAAGCGGTACTCATGACTCTTTGCTCACCATGTAACCCAAGCCCCTTCACTCTCAAAAACATTTTTTAACCCTTATAGCGCTGGAACCGACTTCATGCTTGTGCAAACAGGTTAGCTCAAGGCCATCCACCAAGTAAATTGGTGACTGGCCTGTGATCTAACCTGTTTGCTACTCTGAGTATCTTTCCTCATCAAAATTAAGCAAAATGTTAAGGTTTTGGAAAGCAGATGACACAAAATCTATTTTTAGAAAATTACCCAGCATTCTAAGGGTAAACTCATCACTCACTAACAGTAATTACTTAACAAATACCAATACTACAGAAAAGGAAAGTTTGAATCAAGATGAGGCCCTCCATATTTTCAGTCTGATCTTTGTCCACTGTGCTTGCCACACAGGAACAAGTTTGTCAAAATTCACCGCTTGTGATTAAAGAGTTAAACCGAGTGAGGTTTTTAACTTGCTAATTTGTCACCAAATTTAGTGCTAATATCGTAAAGTCTAATTGTATCAAGGGGAGAAGAAGATGAGCATTCCCGTAATTAATTGGTAAATATCGTCTATTGAGACTGCTTAAACAAAGAGTAATGTGGTTTCAACTAAAACGAGTATTCACCTTCAGTTAGGGAACGTGGGAAACTTGGATAAATGTGATGAAATTCTGTGCAACTTGACGAAACATTTAACACCTATTTTGCCCACAAATCTATAAATGTTGAGAAAAGAGACATCTTATTTCTCTCTGTAGAAGCCATGGTAAGGCAAACATTTCATCTAAATGATCAAGTAATCATGAAGCTCGAAATATCTGCTTGGTTCCAACTCTTTGCCAACATTTATAATGCTTTATAATGCCAAATAAAGAATGAAGAAGTCATTTGTCATTATCAATGTCTGTTTGAGATTTAAATGCACCACAAAGTTTCAAAAGATGTGATTTGTGCACTTCTCATCACTGATTAAGTGCGAGTTCATGTTCATGGAACAGTACTGTAACCCTTTACCAAACGCCAAATGTTTGCCTATCCCAAATTGAAAGAGTTTGCAGAAGACATTTCAAAATGTGATGAAATTGGAAAATTATCTTTTGATGGTAGGGAAAACATTGTGGGAAAATCACATGTTTTTAAGAGTTATCTGCAAAAAAGTTGTTAATTAAATGTCGTTATTATTTGGTAATGGGTTAAGAAAGTACCAGGAGAACGGTTCTGTGCACAGACCATCATATCAGGTGTGACAACACTGTTAAATTACTTTTGGCAGTCAAAGTACAGTTAGAAGTAGTCCTTAAAAATTTAAAAGCAGTATTTTATGCTAAACATTGGCCCATTAGATAAATGAGTATGCCTTATTGAATGAATTTGATATTTTGTGGGTGTTGGCCATAGTTTAAAACCTATTCTTTGTTCATTATTTACAAACTATTTCCTCTAGAGGATGAAGAAAAGATGGCAGAAAACTGCAGCGTCCTCCCCGTGTTGGTAGGTGAAAAAAGAGGCTGATAGAAAAATCAAGATGGTCATGCCTTGGTTTCTTAAATGTTTAAGAACAAAGCATTAACAGTACATTCATGAAAAAAATAAGGATTAAGACTGAATCTTCCTGTGGAAGGCACTTTAAATGGGCCAACATGACTATTTTTGTATTGAACAAAGAATGGTGCCGCGATGCCTAACAGAGAGCTCTCACCATCATGACAGAAACACTGCTGAAAACAGACAACCATTTTGAGACATCAGAAACTGATCACTCATACCTTTGGAATTGTTGGATGGAATATCATCTTCACTGCCACCTTTACCACTGTCGCTAGCGGTAACCTCTTCAGATGTATCACTATATTTGTCGTCTGGTAATGTGACATCAAAACTGCTGCTTTCCTAGAAAAACAAAAAGGAAAGTACAGACAAAGCAAACTCACAAAAAAGCCATGCATTTTTTAACTAAAGGATCCCATTAGTTCCCGAATCTGTTATTAATGGCTTTCGGAATCATTTTGAGAAAATATCTAACCAATTTCTGTTTTATCCAAAACAGTTGTTTGAACTAACAGAAAGACATCTTCCAAGTTGGTACAGTCAAAAACATGCATACTACAGAGATATTGAATCCAAGTTTAACTCAATTAGGATTCTTTTTTGAAAAAAGGCACATCAACACAAACAAAACAATAACTACCAGGGTGAGGGAAGAGGTTTTCAATGCCAAAAGTTTAATAAGTAAGGTAAAAAAAGACTATTTATTCGTATTTCCTGTATTATTAATCAAGACTTGGCTAATAGAAGGTCCTTGCCAATGGACACGGCACAATCCAATGTTTAGTTCCATGCAAGGATCACACTTTGAAAGATTGGTTTCAAATTCCTGACGCTTACCAATATACCTCTGAAGATTTCAATGACCTTTTGTTGGATTTATCTAATCTTTATAAATTGTCTTATTGCAAAACTATACAATAAACACCTTTCATTAATCAACATTTGCTTGATTTTCTTAGTTACTGGTTATGTCTCAAGGAAGCAGTCACAATATAAATTATAAAGGTTGCTTTATAATCGTAAAATAAATTAATTTAAAGTGAACTATAGTCACCTTAATGCAGAATATCATGGGTTCATTTTCTTAGTAAAAAACCAACAGAAGTATTTAGTAATGAGTAGGTTCACTTTTCAATTAAATATTTCAAATAAAGGGGTACTGGTAAAAAAGTGGTAAACATTTCTAAACTTAAAAGTAATCGTTAAAGGTTCATATGACAATAGCAAGAAATCAAAAGAGCTGCTCTTCTAATTGAGAATATCAAGGTTTCGCTATTTAACCCCATTAAGCCTTGTGTCAAGTATACAGGAGTTTGAATTTACAAAAAATTCTTAATTTTGTTTTTTTTGTTTGTTTTTATTTCCAATTTAAAAAAGAGGAAATCATCTTTCTGCAACTCAAGTTATCAATTTATGATGTTGTAAATCTCAAAAGACTTAATCTATTCATAAATTTCTTTTAATTCTCATGTGAAAGGTAACTTCAGAAATGAAAATAACAAAACAAATGTTTTGTTACAAAATTTCAACATACCAATCAGGGATGGTAAAATCAATTGATATACTGGTAATTGAATTAAGCTGAATTATGCATGGATGAATGAAAAAAAACAGAAAAAAAAAATGTTTTGCATTTAACAGCACAAAAATGTGTTCACATATCTTAAAGTAAAAAAAAAAGGGTTAAATAGCTACCTCATTAATGTCTTGTGACTGTAACCAGGCTCGAGTCTGTGACTCCAGGACTGCCTGGTGGAATTGTAGCAGCTGTAGCTTATTAAGACGACCTTGTTTTACAATTTCCTCGGCTTCTTCAGGACTTGGGGGAGGGGGTAGCTGAAGGGAAGGACATAATAGGATAGATCAAACACGACTTAACCCATGACCAAACAATTACGACATTTGACCAGTTTGTTGCACACAGCCCTGGAAAACATTGTGGGAAAAGCAGAAATTGCTCTCAACGCAATTTCTCCTTTACCCACAATTTTTTTGCCCTATCAGATGGTTATTTTTCAATTTCGTCACATTTTGAAATGTAATCTGCAAACTCTTTCAATGAGGGACAGTCGAAAATTTGGTGTTTGGTAAAGGGTTAATGAATTTCCCCTTATGGGAATTGTTGACAGGTCCGAGTTAAAAGTATCTGCAGACCAAAAAGAAAAAAAAGTGAAAAAATATGGTTTCTATCAGATAGAAACCACTGTGATAAAAAGATAGAATGCCCTTTATTGGCAATTCCTCCTTTTTTCATGATGGTCTCTAACCAATGCCACAACGAAAAAGTATTTTCTTGTGCTTTCTTTTAAGGTCTGCTGTTGTTTTCAATTTGGACTTGGCAAAATTTCAATTTGCAGAAATAGGTTGATGAATCACAAACTAAAAATAAAAGAATGGAAAGAATCATAAAGTCTTTTGTTCTACCACTTGTGCATCTAAAATTGATTACTATGGCCTCTATTTTTCTTGTTTAACATCATTTTCAACAATATTTTATAAAAGAATTTTTTCCTTTTGTGACTATAGTTTCTACTCAGTATGGTAAAGAAAATGTCTTTTTTAATCCTTGATCATCTTCTGCAGTCTTTATTATTGACCAGATGTATAATTCTTATTGCAGAATTCCCCTGAAATGCCAAACCATGACTAACTAACTGTATGGATCAATTTCCTCATTACAGCTTATACTGACCAATTGCCCATCATTAATGTTGCCAATCATGACATAATGTCAACAAATCTCGTATTCTGCCTGATCCAACATGATGACAGATGGCCAAACTGATAAGCCCTGATAGGCAAACACCTCATATAACCACTAATCCCTGAATCAATACTAGAAATCTGAATGTCAGCCCCAGTTTGGTGATAACCGACTACTGACCAGGCTACTACTCTTGCCTCATGAATACAGAACTGAGCTCATAATTCATCCGTATATTGGCAAAGTCTGGGAGAAAAAGATCAAAGAAGTCCAGAAATGAATTAACTCTTAGAATGCTGGGTAATTTTCTAAGAATAAGTTTTTGAGTCGTCTGCTTTCAAAAACATTAAATATCTCCTTAATTCTGATGAGGAAAGATACTCATAGTAGCAAACAGGTTAGATCACAGGCCAGCCGCCAATTTACTTGGCGGCTGGCCTGTATCTAACCTGTTTGCATAAGCATTAAGCTGGTTCCAGCACTTTAAGGGTTAAAATGAGCCCTTCCATCATATGGTCAAATATCATTTTACTTCTTAAAGTGGGGTGTTGATCATATTTAATGTCTTATTTGTAAGTTTTTATTAATGCCTTTGTATAGGGAGTACATTTTAGTAAATCTTTATTTGTAAAACAATCTTTTGAAATGAATACTGTCTAAATGGGCTGATAAGACACGGAATTAATTTCATGATGTTCATGAATGCTCTCTTAATCTTTTTATTCAATTCGTAATTGAAATCACCAGCAGGCATCAAATATGAAATGTACATTTCCTTTTTTATAATGAGTAAAAACTATTGTAACAGGAGAAAAATTTGTTCTTAATGAGGAATTTCTCCATATTTCGCATACTTTCTAGAGTAAGCTTCTCCAAAAGAGTTTTATTCATAATTATGAAGGAAAATGTTGGAGTCTGTATTATGACTAGGCATATAACTACTATCAGGATAAAGGTTTATTTCCTTAAGGGAAAAGTTGAATGGTCCAAATTCAAGGCAACAACATGCAAGACAAAATATTAACGAAAATACAATTTCCATATCATATTAAAATAACACGGTGACAAATCTTAAATTGCTCATCATAATCAACCTATTCTTTTGTCACAGTGGTTTCTAAAGTCGTTCACAGCAGACATGTCATAGTGAGTGGTATAATTATGGAGTAAGGGGTTTAAATGATTATTATCAATTAATCCAATATATGGCCCAACACTATTTACGATTACTATCAGACATGTTACTGATAACCTTCCAGATACCGATGTGAAAAGTAAACTTTGCTTTAATTGAATATAAACCTTCTACAAGATATCACTGATTGACACATGGGGACCAGCAATGGCCTTTATTGAGACACCTGCTGCAGCTGAACCTAACTTTTTTAACCCTTTTCCAAATGCCAAATGTTTGACTGTCCCAAATTCAAAGAGTTTGCAGAAGACATTTCAAAATGTGAAGAAATTGAAAATTAATCTTCTGCATAGGGCAGAAAACATTGTGGGAAAAGGAGAAATTGCTCGTTATAGCTTATCTTAAACCTACATGGTTGGTACTCATTGAATCATCTCGAGGAGACTGCTCAAAAGAATATTTATTAAGAATAAAGTACAGCATGAAGAAGACAGCCTTATCCAGGTTGTTCAAAATGAAGTGCAACCTTCTTGCTTACTTTCCTTAACCCTTTCCAAAACAATAACGACATTTGACCACTTTGTTTCAGCTACTTCAGAAAACATTGTTGGAAAAGGATTTATTGCTCGTAACAAGCAATTTTTCCTTTTCCCACAATGTTTTCTGCCCTATCAGAAGATTATTTTCCAATTTGATCACATTTTGAAATGTTGTCTGCAAACTTTTTCAATCTGGGATAGTCGAAAATTTGTTGTTTGGGAAATGGTTAATCAAACCATTCATGGTGAGAACTGATTTGAGTCTTCTCCATGAATACCTGCTGAGAATAAAGAAATAAAGCTATCATTTTAAAACATGCATTAATCAAAGATTACTTGTTGGCAAAACTAATGTCTTAATGAAGCAAAGGTTGACCATCACACAGAGACAGAAATATGAAAAATTGTATTTCTCCCTATAGGCCTTTTCAGAAACTGTTGTTATCTTTTCTTGAATACTCTTAATCGGAGATACGAAATTTTCGGTAGCTTCCGGTTTAAGACTTCCGGGTATTAAATAATAACAGCTGACATTGAGAAACATAGATAAACTGCTGCGGGTATTTTAACAATGCCGTCGAAAGTCGTGTTTGTAAAAACTACATTGGAAAGATTGTTGAAGAGGGGAAATATCAAAGTATATCCTTACTTTCTGTTTACTCTTTAGCGGACAATTTACCCAGTTTCCCGAGATAAAACACTGCATACCAACGCGGTTACAAAGTTGCGATTCATTTTTAGTGAGAAGAGTCGATCCTCTGCTAAAACATTAATTAAAGTATAGAATACGATGATGAAGATCTGTTTGATTATTGCCTTAACTTATGATAACATAATTTAAAATCCATTTTGCAATCTAACATTTTCAAACGATTTTGTACCATGTAAATGCAAACACAATGAACAGATGATATGATGCAAGCTGATCAAACCTACTTAATAAATGTTCCACTTATTTATGGGACATTCCATCAAATTATGTCCAATAAGAGTGACAAATAAATGTTAACTTATAAGAGATTATGGAAATGATTATATTCATGTTTAATTATCGGACTTCAACAATAATTACACCTACCGAGTCAACGTTAGATTCCTCTGATTTAAAACATGTCCATACCATTCACTCTACTTAGAATTACTGTTTTCAAGACCCTTCAAGCAGAACGATTTACCCTAATCTGACTTTGCAACGCCAATCAAAATATGATTCCGTCATTATATAGCAACCAATGGCATGCCTCGAAGCCATAAAACACACAACTATGTGTCAACGAAGCATGATGTGATGCGCGCCTGTGTATTTCGGCAAGCTTCAAAAGATGCATATCTTTCATGTCGAGGGTTTTATTGCTTCTTTTTTGGTCAACTGCATAACGTAGGAAATAACATATACGATCTTTTTTTACCCTCTATATTCGACCAAATACGCATCAACCCTTTATGAGTAATTCCCTATGTTACTGAGTGTCAGGTCGTTTTGTTATGTACAAGGTTTATTCCCATTTTGTCTAAATTCCATTTTACCAATTTTCACATCATTTCAGACAGAAGTTCCATCTCACCTACACGGAAAAATTTGGTTGTTTTTGACACTAACTGAGTAGAAAATCAATCCAACCTATAATCACTTTTTCTATGGAGGGTTGGTGGGAAAGAAAAATATGTATAAAGTGTAGATCCAGAAAAGAAAATTTTTCTTATGTTGGTCTACACTATTTTTCGTAATATGCTTCTAACAAATTATGCAGATTCAGAAAAATCTAAATCTTTTAAAGATATTTTAATCAATTAAAAATGAAATGAAAATATTTCTTTAAACTGTAGATCTTTTGGCAATTTAATCTATAGACAACGTGGGAATTGAAACCTTTATGGGATGTAGACTAAATGGGAAGTCCTTATGTAGAAAATTCATTTGCCAATGTACTATGTTTCATATTTGTTGAACCCGTATGTCTTGATCTGCCGACATGTATGTTTAGTTTGTTCTGTTTTACCCCAAATAGTTATGACTTTATGGTTCATGCGATGTAATACAGAATTACATTATGTAAAATGAGGCTTCTCTTAAGCAACGAAAAAAAAAAAAAACTGGTCTTTGAAGTAAACTTTTATACAGACTTAAGAGCCAGATTCGGCAATAAGGGTTTATTTGGAACATTTCACTTACTTTGTTGACGACTTTTTGCCTTGTAATCATATTGATAAATAGTTCAAAGATTTGCTAGAAAATATTGTTTCTCTTACTTTGAACTTTAATTAATTGCGTAGTAATCTTTTGATTAAACGTCTCTTATAATTGTTGTTTAACAAGAACGATTGTGTTTTTGTTTCAGTTTGTTTTGTAATTATATATCATTAAAATGATAATTTACACATTTGTAATCTCTTTTCAATTCAATGGATTGTTGCCAGTTTTCCTTCTTAATTACATTCAAAGGGTCAATTAACAAACTTTGGCTATCACAGGGATTAAGAGTGTTGATGCAAATTAACACCAATCTGCCACGTTTGCACCATATGTTCTAGTCACACCCTTTATTGTTTAGCCAATCGAGAGATAGAGTAATTAACCATCGGCAATCTGAGGTCCTTTATGAAAGATCTCCACAACCCTGTGTCCCTCGTTATTTAGTAAGCGTTATTTGAATGTAGTTTCAACAGGTGGAAAAAATGGACTTGGACTGTTTTCATAGCCCGTAATATTTGGATACGATACATCATCAAAGGTAGGCTGACAGAGAACCTCATATAACAACTAATTCTATATTTTAGGTACAAATTTCAATTTTAAGAAAAAATATATATTTATTGGAGAAACATAACCTCTATACATTATTGACAAAAATGCTGATTTTTGTTCTATCTTATTTGAAATCCGTAAATTGAACTTAATGCAAATTTGTAATAACATTCTAGAAATATGTGTTCCATTCATTCTTTCCGTCCATCAACCAGCCGATTAACACATTTTTGATCTGTCAAAGCATTTCATTCAGACAAAAACATATACTTATTTGCCTTTTTTTCACATGGAATGTCATGTTTTAACTGAACTGCGGTGCGCTATTCGGGTCTCATTAAATACAATTTAATCTAATTTCCTTTTATAACGAGACTTTTATAACAGCCAACAACAAATCTTTCTGTTGATGTTTTCGTATGTAAATCTCTGATTTTGGTACATGAAGCTTATAAATTTCAAAATCCGATCGATAGCGATCGTTTTCTTTGACTTTGCCCACATTCTTCTTTCGAAATTAATACCCGGAAGTGAAGGTATTCCGAATGTGGCCCGATTTTTCAAAGGGAGACAAACCACGTTTCTGAAAAGGCCTATACAAATGTTGGTTTAACCCTTTCCCAAACAACACATTTTCGACTCTCCCAAATTGAAAGAGTTTGCAGACGATATTTCAAAATATGATGCAATTATTTTCTTATAAGGGAGAAAACATTGTGGAAAAAGGAAATAATTGCCCGTTACGAGCAATTTCTCCTTATCCCACAATGTTTTCTAAAGTCGTCTGCAACAAAGTGGTCAAATGTCGTTATTGTTTGGGAAAGGGTTAAAAATGGAATCTATAGTTCATTACTTCATTTTAAAGGGACTATCTCACAGAATGTGTTATGTGAATCAAAAATGATAGAAAGATGATTTAAAAGCTCCTTATCACTAGGTAAACGACCATTTTTCAATATCTTCACTTTAATTATGCTGGAAACCTGTGTTTTCATCAAAAAGTTGATAAACCAGCATTAGAGCCCTCAACACTTTGATTAAAAAGCTTGGCCATGTGTTGCTCTTAGACACACCTTGTTAGCATCACATGATTAGAGTGTTAACCCTCTTACCTATTTCATTCATTTTGCAGGTTGGAAACAAAAGATTATTGTTTACAAAATAAACTGTTTAAATGGTTTTCCAAATCTGTCAGATAAATGTGCTATTGATCCACTTTATCAAAGGTAATGAGAACTGTATCAGTTATCTAGTTTTATGTACTTTAAAAAATCTGTCGTTTGAATTCATTCATGGAAGAGATTTTACTTTTATAAACATTAAAATCTCAATCTGTGAGATAGTTGATTTAATGAAAGCCCTAGTAGAGTCTTGCGTGTCAGCCCTGTAAAACACAGACCTTTCAAGATTATCAGGGGAGGAGGTATCTTTTTGCATTGATCCATAGCCGTAAACTGTGCATCTCAATATTTTGAATCATAAACCAGGAAAATCACAGGCTGTTTAAACCATTATTGCATGGGAACATACTCCATTACTTTTAAACCGATAACTTTAAGAAAATTCATCACAAAATATATTTGTGACATGCATCAAAGTGAGGGAAATATTGTTTGACTACCAGTTCTCCAAAAGAGTTAAGAAACCAATATTACAAAAAAATAAATAACTCCTTACAAGCAATACATTCTTTTGTCAGAATGGTTTCAATCTTATACTAATAATACTTCTTTTTTATTTCTTGCTTATATTTCATGATATAGATTTGCTGTTCACCATCACATTCCTCAAAATGAACTTAAGCAATTTCTGAAATTCCCAGCAGATAACTATTTCAAATTAGGTAAAAGGTTGACATGGAAATAAAGCCACTGTGACAAAATGAAGAGATGTTTACTTGTTGTTGGCAAAATTAATTTCACATCACTTGGTTAAATTGCTTTAAATCTTTTAACTAAAATTGGCATTGAGTTAATTGCATCTTCTATTGTAAGCAGAGAAAAAGTTTTGAAGTGGTTTTATCACAGAGTGTCTTGGAGACAAGTGTTTAACCTTCCTATCATAAATTCAATACACTTTATCAATTTCTCACTTTTCTATTTACTTAGTTGATTTCCATTGGCCCATTCAAATATAATCTGTAAGAGGGACTTGTGAAATATCTAACAAATGAATGGGAAGTTCTCCCAGTTTCCTCACATCTCCTGTTCAAATGGCACTGATAAAACTGGTGAGTTGTTCGTTCTGTAACAGAATAAATTGCTTGCCTCATTTTCACTCAAAACTGGTTTTCAAGAGTTTGAAAAAAAGTGACAGCATTGTTTTAATTTTTTATCTTTTTTCTTTCTTTAAGATATGTTATGTCCAAAAGAATCTATTCATTTTTTTTTTATAAAGAACGACCAAAAATTGAACTTCAAAAACTGAATTTGCCTCTGAAATAAGTGGCTCAACATGAAGAGATTTATAAAACCATTTCCCCATTTTTTAATTCATTTTTCTAGTTTCTTTTTCTAAAGAGAAAAAATGGTTCATGTTCTTTCTTAGAAGCCTTTTTTCATTGAGTCATCAAAAAAATAACATTCAATTATAAAAAGTTTTAAGGCCTAAAATTACTATTGTTAAGTTTCTTCATGTTACATAATCCATTCTTTTTAACCCTTTACCAAAATACAAATTTTCGACTGTTCCAAATTGAAAGAGTTTGCAGACTACAATCATTTCAAAATGTGATGAAATTGGAAATTAATCTTCTGATAGGGAAAAAAACATGGGAAAAGGAGAAATTGCTCGTAGGGAGCAATTTCTCCTTTTCCCTCAATGTTTTCCAGAGTTGTCTGCAACAAATTGGTTAAATGTCGTTATTATTTGGTTATGGATTACGGACAACCATGATGATTTTCTACAATAAATGTAGGCCTATACTTGTACCAACTTCTGTTATTACCAGAGCAGAATCTGATGTTCAGAAAATCATATCAAAATTCCTTGGAAAAGGCATAAATTAAGGAGATTCATCATTTGTTGAGTTATATACTTTTCCAATTTTATTCATAAAGAAGACTTATTAAAGTGGAAAGCTCAACTTGATGTTTGCCGTGGCTTTGGACTGGGATATGCAAGCATCACTTGTCAATTGGATCCATTTCATTGGCCTTTGAAGGATTCAAGAGCTGTGTTCATGAACAGACATCAACAAGAAATAGTTGTTCATGATAAACAAAGTTGTTCATAAAATACTCAAGTCAATCATGTTATTTCTTAATCCTTTCAGTACAGTACCAACTTCATATTGACACAAACAGGTTGGAACCAAGCAAGCCAATGATCTAACCTGTTGGCTACTTGAGTATCTTTTCTAATCAAAATTAATCAGATATTTAATGTTTTGGAAAGCAGACGCCACAAAAATTTATTTCAAGAAAATTACCCTGCATTCTAAGGGTTTATGCTATCCTTATCAGGATTATCTGCCACAGGGTGTTCAATTATGACTGAAGGAAGGAAGGAGATTTTATCCTGCGACATTTCCATCAAGATACCAACACTGCAACATTTCCATCAAGATACCAACACTGCAGCAAAATACGAGCAGTCATAACACTTTCTCATTTCCTCTAACTTGATTTAGCTCTGTCCATCTTTAAAACACATCCATAAATTTCATCCATCTATCATGTGAACATGGCTCCCAGTTTCCCCAATTTTTGCTCCCCGTACATAATAAATGCAGTCATCTCCCTTAATTAAAGGGAACCAATTTTCAGGAGAATTTATCACCAGTTAAAGCCGCAGAAAAAGTTCTAATATCTTTTAATTTGGAAAAATGATCGGTAAATGGCAATAAGTGATTTGGAGTAAATTGGATTACAAGAAAGATCTTATTCAACCCTTTTCCTCAAATGTACTTGTTTTATTCCACTTAAAGTAGAAGAAACTAATTTGGCAAACAAATGAATTGAAACAAACAAGTATTTCATATTCCACCATTTCTAATACCCCACATCACAATTAAAGTGCCCTTTTTGCACTGTTCCGAAGGCCTCTAATGCTTCAATTAGAACAACCTATAACATTTCATATGTAGTAATAACTAATGAAGCAAAACCGGATGACTTGTAATCGGAAATACGAAATAAGGATTTGCTTATAGACATTATAGGGAGAAACTCATCATGATAGGCAATATCTCCTTTTATCACAATAGTTTCTTTAATCATATGCTGTAGGTACTCTTAACCATTCCCAATTTTGAAATTTATGATGGGTCATATCATTATAAGCATGTGCAGATGACAAGAACTACCGTATATCATTCATTTTGATAGAACTAGTTTTGACAAAAGGTTAAAATGACAAGAACTACCGTATATCATTCATTTTGATAGAACTAGTTTTGACAAAAGGTTAAAATGACAAGAACTACAGTATATCATTCATTTTGATAGAACTAGTTTTGACAAAAGGTTAAAATGACAAGAACTACCGTATATCATTCATTTTGATAGAACTAGTTTTGACAAAAGGTTAAAATGACAAGAACTACCGTATATCATTCATTTTGATAGAACTTGTTTTGACAAAAGGTTAAAATGACAAGAACTACCGTATATCATTCATTTTGATAGAACTTGTTTTGACAAAAGGTTAAAATGACAAGAACTACCGTATATCATTCATTTTGATAGAACTTGTTTTGACAAAAGGTTAAAATGACAAGAACTACCGTATATCATTCATTTTGATAGAACTAGTTTTGACAAAAGGTTAAAATGACAAGAACTACCGTATATCATTCATTTTGATAGAACTAGTTTTGACAAAAGGTTATAAATAGTTTTGACAAAAGGTTAAAATGACAAGAACTACCGTAAATCATTCATTTTGATAGAACTAGTTTTGACAAAAGGTTAAAATGACAAGAACTACCGTATATCATTCATTTTGATAGAACTAGTTTTGACAAAAGGTTAAAATGACAAGAACTACCGTATATCATTCATTTTGATAGAACTAGTTTTGACAAAAGGTTAAAATGACAAGAACTACCGTATATCATTCATTTTGATAGAACTAGTTTTGACAAAAGGTTAAAATGACAAGAACTACCGTATATCATTCATTTTGATAGAACTAGTTTTGACAAAAGGTTAAAATGACAAGAACTACCGTATATCATTCATTTTGATAGAACTAGTTTTGACAAAAGGTTAAAATGACAAGAACTACCGTATATCATTCATTTTGATAGAACTAGTTTTGACAAAAGGTTAAAATGACAAGAACTACCGTATATCATTCATTTTGATAGAACTAGTTTTGACAAAAGGTTAAAATGACAAGAACTACCGTATATCATTCATTTTGATAGAACTAGTTTTGACAAAAGGTTAAAATGACAAGAACTACCGTATATCATTCATTTTGATAGAACTAGTTTTGACAAAAGGTTAAAATGACAAGAACTACAGTATATCATTCATTTTGATAGAACTAGTTTTGACAAAAGGTTAAAATGACAAGAACTACCGTATATCATTCATTTTGATAGAACTAGTTTTGACAAAAGGTTGAAATGACAAGAACTACCGTATATCATTCATTTTGATAGAACTAGTTTTGACAAAAGGTTAAAATGACAAGAACTACAGTATATCATTCATTTTGATAGAACTAGTTTTGACAAAAGGTTAAAATGACAAGAACTACCGTAAATCATTCATTTTGATAGAACTAGTTTTGACAAAAGGTTAAAATGACAAGAACTACCATACATCATTCATTTTGATAGAACTAGTTTTGACAAAAGGTTAAAATGACAAGAACTACCGTATATAGAACTAGTTTTGACAAAAGGTTAAAATTTATAGATAGAACTAGTTTTGACAAAAGGTTAAAATGACAAGAACTTATCATGATAGAACTAGTTTTGACAAAAGGTTAAAATGACAAGAACTATTTCATTCATCTAGTTTTGACCATTATTCATTCATTTTGATAGAACTAGTTTTGACAAAAGGTTAAAATGACAAGAACTACCGTATATCATGATAGAACTAGTTTTGACAACATGAGCAATAATTATTGTTCTCATTTTCACATCAGTTCCTTATAATGTATACAACCTATGTGAGGAAATATGGAGTGAGGGATTAAATCATGAGCAATAATTATTGTTCTCATTTTCACATCAGTTCCTTATAATGTATACAGCCTATGTGAGGAAATATGGAGTGAGGGATTAAATCACATGTAAAGATATCATGAGCAATAATTATTGGTCTCATTTTCACATCAGTTCCTTATAATGTATACAACCTATGTGAGGAAATAGGGAGTGAGGGATTAAATCACATGTAAAGAAGAAATAACCTCAGGCTCCAATGATCAATAATGTTGATGTGGGAAAGCAGTCAGCATTGAGAATAATGTGCAGTTCTCATGAGGAAGTATCAAGAACAGAAGCGGTGCACTGACCACTGTAAAACGATTGAAATACTGTTGATAAGGCATTTAACCCTAATCCCACCAACCAATTGTATGAAAAAGGTGAAAAATTGAAAGAAGTATGATAAAAGCGGGAAAACAACAAACAAGTTTTTTAAAATTTCAAAGAAGCTGTATAAAGCTCTGAAAAGTTTATTGAACAAAACTGTAAAACATAAATATTCAATTCAACAAATAAGTATTATAAAGGTTTGAAAACATCTTATATAAAGCGCTCACAAAAAAACAGATATGATTTAGAGAAAGTAAAGAGAGTCTTGATGTGTTTGGAATGTGCACTTCTAAAAAGTTTCTGTAATGCAAACAAATTCAGTATAACCGTATATAACAAAATGTTTTGACTCCAAAACAACCAGACCGTACACGAAACTCAAATACAATTTTCGATGAAAAATTAAATAACAACAAAAAGACAAAATTTAAATTAAATGACAACAAAAAGAAGAAAATTTGTAAGTGTAATACAACAAAGATTTAATTTTTCCCTTTTGTACCAATGGTTTGTACTCATTTTTATGACATTTATTTACTTCCTTCTGTGAGAAAAGCATCAATACACATTAGTCAAGCACTTGCAGATACAAAACTGATTCACATACAAATTGTTTTCTTATTTCCCTCCCTCTTTGCTATGTGATTCAATTAACGACAAGAGATTTATTCATCCATGAAAAATTAAACAACTGTGAAATCTTTCAGGGCTGTTTTTTCTTTGTCTTTGTTTTTCTTGGTTCTTCATCACACTCCCTTTACTGTGAGCTTCATGAGTTCATTCTTCTATAATCCTAAATCACTTCTCACAACAGTTTGGCAAAGATCTTTTAAATGGAGTTTGAAAATGTAGCCATTGAGAAAAATTTAGCAGCAGATCTTTATTAATAATGAAATGGGAGAGTTTCATGCAATGGTAAGTTCAGCTGTTCATTTGTGTGACACATTCACCATAGTCTTGCACTGAGTCATCAACATTAACCGTATACTCCATCTCGATAACTCGCTTCACCACATCTGCTATAGATTTAGAAACCATTGTGACAAAAGCATAAATTGCTCATGTTGAGCAATTTATCCTTTTGACACAATGGTTTCTTCCTAATATTTAAGAGAAAAATGCTTTTCTCTTTTTGCTAATTTTGACATCTGCTATTGCTTTCAATTTGGACCAGTAACAAATTATAATAATTTATAGGGAAATGAGTTGGTGTGTTAAAAGCAAGTAAATTTTATCCACTATGCTATTCATTAAAGTTATACTAATAGTTATATATTATTTTTAAATTTGTTTACTTGTTTCAATGGCTTCATTTTACATCTTCACATTCTAAAATAAAAATATAAGTTCTACATACTTTTTCCAGTTCTAATGTTGGTGTAGAAAACGTTGACATAGTTGAATTGTGTATTTCCCTCACATCTTGGAGAGTATTTTGATCATCTACATCGAAACTGACCTCTTTCTTCTTCGTGGTTGTTGTAATATTTGACATGGGATCATATGTGATTGTCAGACGGTCATGACTACCGTTACTGTTGTCAAGGTAACGAGAATTGTCCTCAAGAAAACACGCTGGGTACTTTTCATCGGGTGCAACAATCTTTAGATGCTTCCTTGCCTTGTTTCGCTGATCAAACTTTCTAAGGAAGCAAATCACTAATATCATGATTATTGATAAAACTATGGTCAAAATAACGACAATCACTACTATAACGGTATTGTTTGAGCCATCATTTTCACTAATGCTTAAAGCGGATGCATTTGTTGTACGAATTATGATGTTCAAGTCTGCTTCGGCAGAAAGCTGTGGAGTCCCTCCATCCTTAACTGCTATCTTAAGTCGGAATGTTTTATTCTGTTTCATGTTCACCTCTCGTGTGAGATATATTCCTCCTAGCTTTCTATCCATGACAAACAAGTTCTCGTCATTTCCTGATTGAATTTCGTAGGATGCTATTGCATTTTCTGCTTCATCTAAGTCTTCTGCTTCTATCTGTGCCACTTTTTTACCAATTTGAGCATTATTGAACACATTGACAGTCTTGTTTCCGGTTCTGGGAAATTTCACTTTTGGAGCATTATCATTCTCGTCCTTAACTAACACTGTCACATTTGCTGAGCTGCTTAATCTCGGTGCACCCTTGTCAAACACAACAACTGTAAACTCATATCTACTCTGAACCTCGCGATCCAATTGTCTGTTTGTCTTTATAACACCATCTGGGAACACAACAAAAGGAACTTTATTCTCGTAATCTTCTTGTATAAGGAACATTACAGCTGCATTCTCACCTTCATCCAGATCCGAGGCATTTAACTTTTGTACAAAGGTATCAGAGATCCTGTTCTCTCTCACCTCAAAAGTTGTTGGTTGCACCACCCTTGGAATATTATCGTTTTTATCTGAGATTTTAAGCTTGACTATCGCCATACTTGATAAGGATGGTGTACCCCTGTCTTTTGCTATGACTCTGAAAGTGATTTCTGGGGTTGTCTCCCTATCAAACATTTGGTTAGCTCTCAGGTTACCCGATAACTCATCAATCACAAATTTGAAATGTGTGCTTTGTTCATCA
Organism: Cerastoderma edule; assembly: GCA_947846245.1. Classification (NCBI taxonomy): domain Eukaryota; kingdom Metazoa; phylum Mollusca; class Bivalvia; order Cardiida; family Cardiidae; genus Cerastoderma; species Cerastoderma edule. The sequence continues at coordinate 43,290,860 of OX401408.1, forward strand.
ATGAAATATCGCACCTCACCATTCTCTTCCAAATCCTCATCAAATGCGATGATTTGTGCAAATGTTCTAAAATCCTTATAGTTTTCTGGTATTGTACCTGTGAAGAAAGGTTGTGTGAATTCCGGGGCACAGTCATTTTCATCCGCAAGGGACACCATGAACCCTGCTGAGGTACTCAAAGATGGGGAACCAAAATCACGGCAGATAACACGAATCTGATGTAAATCTTGCTTTTCTCGATCTAGTTTAGCTCCAACAACAACTTTGTATCCCTTGCCTGCCATTCTCTGCAATTCAAATCTGTGGTCAGAAATGTCACATTCAACTTCTCCATTTTCTCCTGTATCTTTGTCAATCACATTGATATGGGCAACAAATGTTCCAGGACTGGCAGACTCTGACATGTTCTTGATACGCGAGTTGCCCGATGACAGTAGATTAATCTCCATAATGGGTGGATTGTTACCAACATCGATCACATCAACTCTAGCCAAGGCCTGGGTCACATGGGGCTGATTACCATTATCCGCAGCCTCGATGATTATCTTATAAAACGTCCCAGATTCATACACCAGCTTACTCTTGAGAAGGATGTCACCGCTGTTTGGAGACATTTCAAACAGGTCACTGACCCTCGGATCAAGTTGATTCTGGCTGAATCTGTACGTAATTCTTCCATTATCACCTATATCAGAATCCAATGCAGTCACCCTGAGAATTGTTGTTCCGATTGTAATATTTTCCCGTACAGTAACTTCGTAACTTTGCTGTGTAAAGACTGGGCTGTTATCATTGACATCAGTTACAGTGATGTTTATAAACACGGCACCAATCTTCTTAGGATCTCCACCATCCATGGCTATAACCATCACATTATAGTGGTCCTTAATCTCACGGTCTATTGGGGAATTCAACACCAGTTTAACTGTGAAACTGCCATCCAATTTTCTCACAACATCAAGTCCAAAATCACCATCCTGTTCTCGAATTTCATACCCTTGAACTGAATATTTTCCGGTGTCAAGATCGGAAGCACTTTTGATTTGAAATGATGTACCAACAATGGTGGATTCTGAGATGGCAAGATTGAGAACATTGGTTGGAAAGGATGGAGCATTATCATTGATATCTATGACAACCAAGGTCACGGAGATGATGGCAAAGAATGAGCTCTGTGGCCTTGATGATCGCACAGCAATGTCAAAGGTCAAGCTGCAGAAAGTCTTGGAGTGACAAACGCTCTTTGATTCCCTATCAATCACAACAGCAGTGTAGAGCACTCCTGTGTTTTCATTCAAAGACAACAATGTTTGGACATAGCTCTGCTGCAAGAAGCTGTATTTGATATATCCATACTCTTCTGAAGGGACATCCCCTAGAAACTGGAAACTGGTGGAAACATTCCCAACAAATGTGTCTGTTGGAGATTGTTCTGTGATGGAGAAAGTCACCTGATAGTTTTGTGCAGTTACAGATGAGGTAAAGACGATCAGCAGACACACTACTTGGAAGATCTGCACTTTTCCCGCCATTTTGGTATCAGCTTGATAATTCAAACGCATTTTCTGTAAACTGATGTCCTGTCATGTATACCTGAAAATATACAATGTAAAACTAACATTAACTCTTGAATGGCAGCATATCATTATGGATTAGAAAGTAAAGACTTTAAAAGCATTCTTTTGGTTCTTTGGAATCTGCTGTTCAGTTAGTTATCTGTTTCTAACACATATTTTCATGATCAAAAGCATCTTTAACATAAAATTCTTGAAACGACACAATAGTTTGTATCAAAAAAGAATAAAATCTTCCTAATAAATGCATTGATAGGCATTTGTTAATCCTTTCAATTCGGACCATGGGCAAAACCCCCGCATGAAGGAAAGTGTTAATCAGTAAAATCCAGGGCAGTGAGCATAGTTAAATCAAGCTGCCTCCTTTCCAATACCAAGTACAACAAATGAAGTCCATTTGTTGTACAAGTATGCAAATAAAAGCAGAAATGATTTAGCAGTTTTTCAAAAGGATATGAATAAAGATATTAAGTGAAAGAAAACACTTGTTCCTAACAACATGACGGAGCATAAAATACTAGAGTACTGTGCTAAAGGTGTGACACTCGAATTTAAACAATCAATAGTCTCTAGTACTACTTCAAACAAAATAGGTCCATTTTAACTATGCTCTCTATCATAAAGTATCAAAAATACACTCTACTTAAAACGTTTTTTGTTCAGATTTCAAACTTATTGCAAATTAGATGAAACTTAATAAAATTAAATGAAGTATCAATCTGTTTCAACTTTCTTTTAGAGAAATGTAAATGATAACTTGACAATTAAACCATTGTGACAAAATGACTGTTTGATAACATAATCCGATTCTCTCTTTGTCAAAATGCTTTGAAATTTTAATCAATTAAGAGTTTAAAGATGTTTGAACTGTTGGAAGGGTTAAAGTTTCCAATTATGAAAATAATACCATGTCCCTCTGTAGCACCATTTTGGAAACCCTAACACAGGCATAAGGCAGGAGCTGTTTATCCCTTTACCAAACGCTGGATTGTCAACAATCTCAAATTGAAATAGTTTGCAGACAACATTTCAAAATATGATTAAATTGAAAAATAATTTTTGATAGGGAAGAAAACATTGTGGAAAAATGAGAACTTGCTCGTTATAATCAATTTCTCCTTTTCCAACAATGTTTTCCAGAGTCGTCTGCAACAAACTGGTCAAATATCAATATTGTTTGGTAATGAGTTAAACTATCTAATGTCTCACTTTTACATTCCCTACATTCTCCTGGTTTCTAAATGTTAAATCCATAAAACCATGCTGCCTTTCATTAGGGTTTGAATGACTTGAGAAAAGCGTCAGTAACAAAATATCAATAACAGTAATCATGATTCTAATAAAGACCTTATGAAAACAGCTCTTTTCATGTGGTGCAATATTATTTGCTTAACTTTCAGAAACCCTTTCTCATGTTCAATACAATGAATTATTTCATTCTTCTGCATGATAGTTCCTGTTTTTCATTACCATATGTTTGATTTCTTTTCATTTCTATAAATTGTGGTTTTGTCAGTATGCATTTATTGAAGAACTACCACAAATTCTTATCATCTACAACTAGCATCTTAAAATCATGTAACAGTATAATATCTAGGTCACATTATTTCTATTCCAACAAAAAATCTTCAAATACTCTTTTGATTTAGTTGTTGCAAATATTTTGTCAGCTCTTTCAATTTTGGATGACAAAAGCAAATTCTTTATTTCTTATCATATAAAAGCAAATAGATTCAGCATATGAAAATTAAAACTTAATAAGTCTTAAGCTAAAAGGGGAGCAACTATTGATATGAACAAACTGTCATATTTCCAAAACAATTCCCTGCATGTTCTCTAATAGAAACAGAAACAAGTTTTGTAGGACAGAACCAGAGTTCAGTTCAATACTATAGTAAGCGTTCACATGTGAAAGACTTATGCAAGTCTTGCATTGAAACCTCCATTTGCAAATCTAAATTGTCAAACTTCTGTAAACACAAACCCATTTGTAATGCGACATAATTCAACCCATTCTAACATATTATATCATGTGATCAATTCAAATCAAAAGCAACTGAAGAACAATTATACAGTATGATAATATTTATATTCCTTGTAATGATGATGTAGAAACCATGACTTTTTACAAAAGCGTTGCTCAAATCAATATGAGCGATTTCTTCTTTTGATGTAATTGTTTAGTGCACCTTCTGCTACAAAAATGTATATATAAAGAAATGCCAAAACATTCTAATATTTTGATTCCCCTCACTAAAATATTCCTGTATGAAACCATGACTTTTTACAAAAGAAGTGTTTCTCAAACCAATATGAGCGATTTCTTCTTTTGAAGCATTTGTTTATTGCGCCTTCTGCTACAAAAATGTATATGTAAAGAAATGCCCAAACATTCTAATATTTTGTTTCCCCTTACTTATTTCTGTATGAAGTAATGGGTGAAATAAGTCTATAAAACATCCTAAACTAGTTATCAATTAACTAACACCTTTTTGTGAGAGTACTATGGCTATTGAAAACCACAAAAACATTTGACCATTTCTTAAGAATGGTCAATAAATATATAGGGCTCAAAGACCAAACATTGCAGTCGGTCAATTTAGCCAATTGTTTCCTTTATTAATAACGTCTAATTGAGTTGTGAAAAACGAAATCCCTTACTATTGTGCCATGAGTAAACATGGCTTTTGAAATTCTAGTTTACCATTCACATTAGAAATTTATATGACTAGAATAACTCTTTCCCTATTTCAAGTAATTTAAAACAGACAAAATAAAACCAATGTTCAAAATGAGGGTTCAATGAGAGATTATAGAAGTCATTCACATATGTAAAGCACTTACTATGAAGTATTGTATTAAACCCTTGATACTGACAAACTTCTATGAATAAGTAGAAAAATTGATATGTCAAAGACAATCTAAACATGATGAATAAATTCTCCTTTAGTAATGTTACAAAAAGTCATTGGCAGCTAATGTGTTATAATTAAGGGTTGATTAATTCAATTCTTTCCTATTAAATACTTTCATTTGGTAACATAGGCAAGATGAAATACTGGTAAGCAATGAGTCTCGTATTCAATACAAGTGTTTCTTTTCAACCTTTTTCATTATATAAAGAATCTAAAAACATCTGCAGCAAAAATTTAAGAAACCATTGTGACTAAAGGAGAAATTGCTTAAGATGAGCAATTTCTCCTTTAGTCACAATGGTTTCTACGCAAAACCACAAAAAAATAATGCATTCTTCAAATGAGATAATTCATTTAATAATTATCACCTACTGTTCCTTTTTCATTGGACCATACATATAATATTATATGAGGAAACTTGTGAACCCATAGATCGTTATCTAGTACAGAATAGCTGCCAAACTCGTTTATACGTCTCTCGAGATCTGACAGAAGTTTAGCACAACAAAAGTTATTAATTGAATATTATAACCACAGTGATTAACAGATAAGCCTACAATAATCATACCAATTATTAAGAAGAGTATTACCCCTTTTCTTTTTATTACATATTCATTGCTTATAAACAATGAAATATAGTAGCATGTGATATAATTTGCAAATAAGACTTTTAGAAAAAGCATTAATTAAATTTACTAAGGACACAATGTGTCTGATTCACATAAAATAGCAAATTATTCTGAGAGCAAAAAGACTAGCATTAGCTTGTGATGTGTTCAGAAAAAGTAAGATATTTTCCTTTTTGATGAAAGCAAGAGTTGACTTCATACCAAAGTCTATAGTCTGCAACTCAGATCTTTGAGATATGCGTGTTACTTGGTTTCTTTCATTTATTCAGTAAACTAATGTCAACAACAGTTAATTGCACTATTTTTGTGAATGACCTTCAGATATTGAGTGCTTTACAATTCACAATCATAGCGTAAAATTGTGCATAGAATTATTATAATGAATGAAGTATTTTACAACTTTGGTCAATGAGTGCTTTTTCTGACACCCTCTGTAGGCTCTATAATGTTCTAGTTAAATTCATGCGATCCTTGGCAAAATATCTGCTAGCTGTACCAAGCCTAATTAACCCATTTATTGAAAAATGTAACAAACCTTTTAAATTCACCTCCATAATGATAAAGAATTGAAAACCATTTGGGTAAAAGGAGGTTGAAGCAGATCTAAGAAACAATAGCAAGCTACTTATTCTAAAGTTATAATGAATTCTAGCTGATACTTGTCAGCATATTAGAGTCTTTATAAAGAGCATGCATGGGGAAATATAATGAGACAACAGAATGAACTAAATCATCTGTCAAATCATTCTTCCATCAATAAAACACAAATGTTGGGCTCTAAACCCGGCCCCAAATCATTCTTCCATCAATAAAACACAAATGTTGGGCTCTAAACCGGGGCTCTAAACCCGGCCCCAAATCATTCTTCCATCAATAAAACACAAATGTTGGGCTCTAAACCCGGGCTCTAAACCCGGCCCATTTCATGATGGACTTTTAAATGCTGAACCGCCTTTTTTGACACCCATAGATTCCCCAAAACACATGCTTGAAATCTAAAAGATTAAGAAAACCCCATGCAATCTTTACCTTTTTCTTTCTTTTACATTATCTACCATTCCATCTATTGACAATTAAACAAGTGGTTGCTTTCTTTACACTCAAAGTAAGACATACATCTATAAACATGAATGAAAATATGGTATGCTAAGTTTCAATTTGATAACCAGTTTTTATTTAAGAGAAAAGAACATAACTTAATCCTTTCTGCAGGTCAAAGCTGTTTGTCAAGCATAGGATACGCAAGAATAATAAACTTCCATGTGGTCATTAAACATAATTGAAGGTAATGAACTGAGTCTGCTTGCGCACTTGGCATACAGTTTTACAGGCGACCAGCCATCCCACATGTTGGTTGTGTCCCATGTTCCTACGGTAACAGAAGCAGTGTTCAAGGGCTTACAGATCCTGTTTTGTTAAATTTGAAATAAGTCCTAAAAGTCTGATGCTCTACCGACTTAGCTGACCGGGCTTCATAAGTCCAAAGGTAGATTGTTTAACCTTTTCCCTTTATCTTACCTGAGCCAGATGACTTAAGAAACAATAGTATTTACAAACAATCTTAACAAATAATTGTAATAAAAGAGAAATTGCTTGTGACAACCAATTTCTCCTTTTATTACAATGGTTTCATATCAAACCATTATACAATTGCTCATACTTTTATCACAAAGGTTTCTTCCTTCCATCCAAAAATAAGTGTCAACTTATATGCTTAAGATTCCAAATCCAAATCCATTTCTATAATCATGTGATAAGACATCATCATTAGTAAAATAAGTGCTTTTAGCCTTTCCCTGTATAAAGTATTTTCGGTGTTATTTAGATGTTTTGGCTTATATATACACCTTAACATGCCCTTACTGCAAATAAAGTATATAGAACTGTGTAACAAAAGGATAATTATTCGTCATCATCAAATTTTGCTTTTGTCACATTCAATTTAAATTCTAATACTCACTAGTTTATTGATCTTTGATATCATTATTGCTTTGACATTTGGTTTGAATGTCACTAACTGAACATCACTCACAATAATCAAAACTTATAATTTAGCAACACCATCATCAGCACCAGCAAATAGACTGATGTGAAGTGTTGGAAGCAACAATAAAGATAATGCATGTATTTTGTTCAACACCTATAATGAAAAATATATATATATACAAAGAAACTATGACAGGTTATTGTATTTCTACAACAAACAAATATTTCTTTAAATTGCAATCAAATTAACTTACTTTAAAATTCAATTACAATCTAAAGAGAATAACTTTAATGTAACAATTCTGGTAAATCCACACAATGAGTAATGTCCTTTTTATTCACACTGTATTTTCCAACTTATTTATTCCTTTTTACTGTTTCTACTTGAAGCTCAAGAGGATGAATGCAATGTCATTATGATATATCACATAATATATATAGCACCAAGTCCTACATCTCAAAAAATTGCATCCAATATTGTCTACCATACAGAAGCCATAATGAGGGTGTCAAAGGTTAATCTGATTTTGAGAACCAATCAGATTGCAGGAAATATCTTATCCAGCCAATAAAATAAATACGACTGCACTAAATTAAGCCTTTACAGGGTGATAAGTAAATAAGATAAAAGACAGTTACAATCTAGCCCAAAGCACTTTACAGCATTACTCCTCTAAAATAAACACTTTTTTTAATCTTTAAATCATTTGCACATGGAACATATTATTAGCCTTCTGTTGCCTGAATGAAAGCCTTTTTGATGCATTAAATCTCAATTCTATTTACATTTTATTGCAACACAAAATAATTGGGTACATCCTTCCAAGGTTTAAGTTGTTTCAATTGAATTAGAGTAGCCCCTCTAGTACTAGCTTTTCGCCATAGTTCACCAAACAAAGTTTGACATTTTTAGGGGGAAACTAAAAAAATGTTTGTAAAGTATTTGATTCAATTAGGTAGAGAATGTATAATGGACCACAACCTCACAAAAGGGGTCAGGCAGTGAATCCTACACAATGCAGATTAGACAGTGAATAATACACACTGTAGATCAGACAGTGAATGAATTGTACACAATGCAGATCGGACAGCACTTATTGAAATAATCTGGGCTAATCTGAATATTCACAAAGAGCAGTTATCGAATAGGGTTGTACCGATAACCATTCTAATATGTACCTACAATATAGATTTCAGAAAAAAAAAAAAAAAAAAATTGCTGGCAAAATACCTCCCTTATCAAGACAGCTGACTCATAATTCAATTTCATCACCATAGAAGGGTCAAAGCTGGGCGCACAACAATTCAATTATCGTGTACAATAGGACTTACGCAATGATATTATAGGGGAGGGGGAAAGTCGCTGTAACCTGGTTACCCATTCACAAAAGAAGTTTACTGTCACTCCCATCATCATGCCCATAACTATGACAATATAAATTGAAAATGATCAATGTACCCAAGCAAGTATTTATTAACCCTTTCCCAAACACCAAATTTTTGACAGTCCAAAATTGAAAGAGTTTGCAGACAAAATTTCAAAATGTGATGAAATTGGAAAATGATCTTCAGATAGGGCAGTTAAGAGCAATTTCTCCTTTTCCCGCAATGTTTTTCTTGAGTCGTCTGCAATAAAGTGGTCAAATGTTATTGTTTGGTAATGGATATAAAGGACAGTCAATGTTTGAGGGGGTCCAATGCAAGACTAATAGCAAGTCAGTCACAAAAGTGCACAACTTGCCATAGTCTTTCATTTCACCTTTGATCAGTGTTCTTGTTACATTAGCTGATTTATCTGTAAAACTCTTTCTCCAATGTTTGTCTGTGGGTGGTGCAAGATAAATAATGGGATAAAATTGGAAAGTGCTCTTCTTCCTTTTTATCTCTCTCTCTAAGTGTGCATGACAACTTTTATTAAAGATTTATTGACATGTCATTTTTGAGTAAGTCCTTCACATGTATGTATTGTACTAAACCATGGGTCTATAATATTGTCTTTCTTGGACCAGGGTGTCACACAATCTTTTATCCTTTACCAAATGTTAAATTTTCTCTCTAAATTTGGTGTTTGGTAAAGGGTTAATAAAATGGTGAGAGCTAATACTATACATTAGGACATGTCTCAAAACCCCATATGGGATATTGGGTTAAGCTCTGAGCTCAAAGCTTCATTATTTCCCAACTTGGAATTACATCTTGTGTGACCATCCCCCTCTGGGGATGGTATATAATTAGAAAGTAAAGTAAAATTGGTGACTTAATTTAGAAATCATGATTTTTATCTGACTAGATCATGTTTCTACAACCAGCCAGACTTCAACTTGAGGTAGGCATGACTAATTGCAATTTAAAAGGGTAGCAGGAACACCTAATTGCTAATATCAGATTAATTAGTGGCCATTAACACATTATGCTGAAAGATTTACTGCATTAAACAGTGGGGAGTTTGATTTGAAATATCATATTATGAAATGCCATTTATATCAAATGAATTCAAAATGTCAATGATTTTAATCAAAACACACCATGATTAACCCATTTCCCTCATACAGAACATTGGGACCAATCAGAATTGAATCTAGACAGCAGACAACCAAACAGCAAGAAAAGGGCATTTTCTTTGGTATAATGAGCTGTCCATAATCCTTCTTGCCACAGTGGTTTCTAAAGCATTCTATAGCAGAGTGGTCAAAGTGAGGTATTTTGGAGTTATTAGCTCCTAAAATCTGATCCCAATGGTTCATTTCCCTCATAAGAAATGAATGCGATTTTCTTTATGGATGTCAATCATGATATAAAAAACAATATATTTCATATAAAATGCAGAAATAAAAGACAAGTATGGTACGTTACCCTGGTGAAACCAATCTTTTGTTACTTAATCCATTACCAAGCAATAATGACATTCGACCAGTTTGTTGCAGACGACTCTGGAAAACATTTTAACGAGCATTTTTCCTTTTCCCACAATTTTTTCTGCCCTGTCAAAAGACTATTTTCCAATTTCATCACATTTTGAAATGATGTATGCAAACTCTTTCAACTTGGGACAGTCGAAAATGTGGCGTTTGGTAAAGGGTTAAAGATTGCATCCATATCAGATGTATAGCTGAATCTTATTTCACCTTATATTTCAGTATACCTAGATTTACAATTACTGCTGCAGAAGACTGTAGAAACCACATTGACAAAAGATTATATTGCTCATAATGGTCAATTTAGCCTTTAGTCATAAAAACGATAAAAAACAACTTTATCTCCTTTTTTCATCTACCAATGTTTGAATTTTGCCCAGTCACAAATTATCATACAGAAGAATTTGTTGAATCAAACAATTGAGAAACATCAAGAAAAGTTGGTTGTGATGGGTATTATCTTCTACAACAGTTCATCCAAATCTTCCATTAATAGTGAAATTGTTTTCAATTTGAGCAGGTCACAAAATCCCATACCTTGGAATAGATTTACTGCTGCACAGAAACAATGACCCAAAAGTGTTGCAATAGTTAGGACATATTAAAACCTGTCATAAATTAGCTCTTGATCACTTGAGACCAAATACCTCATAGAAAACAAAAATGTGTTGCTAGGTAAACATTTAATGAAAACATTGTAAAAAAGAAATTGAGTTTCACATTAACTTTGTGCCACAGAATAATATAAATGTTTTCCCAATTGACCAAATGGCACTTTAGAGTAAAGAAGGATTGAAGGTCCTTGCTCACAGAAGAGAAAATTTGAAAGGCAACATAAAATGTTGCTGAAACCATAAAGCTTTTTATACTGTTGCTTGATATATTATTTTAAAAGTAGCTAGTGCATGAAAGCATAAATTGATTCGGGAAGCATCAATTTATCTAAGTACGAATGGTTTATATGGTATAGCTCAAGAGCAATGTCATACTTTTGGATTAAAATAAATGTCAATTCACTGTATACACACTTTAAAGAATTAAAAGTTATCCTGCTAAAATGGTTCCAATGACTATTCTTCAGTGCATATAATATAACAGTACAGCTGTTCTGCAGTTTTAAAGAAATTAATTTTCAACTTCTAAAATTCCTAATTTCTGTGAACAAGCACCTTTGAAGGTATATGTCTTTTTTATGCCATATTAAACAACTTTCAACAATTCTAAATGAAATTAAAGATTTTTTTTTATAAATATATATATATATATATAAGAATACATTATGCTCACCTTTTTTCTAAGCAAGATAAATGCAAAAAGAATAAAGCTATGTTACATCTAATCAATTACCTCTTTAGCAAATAATCCGTGGTTGATACAGAAATATGTTTCAGTTATTATCAAACAATTAGCCTACTTCCTCTTGTTTGAGTTCCCAGTTAAATAAATATCCCCTCAGTAAGCACTTCCATTGAACAAGAGGAATCAAATGCCAGTCCCTCATAGATATAGCCCACTTAAAGACACCATACATACAATTATGAAACCTTAAAACAAGATGTTCAAAATATCTAATAAGTTCACTCTTTTAATATCGTGGAAACTCCTTTAAAACCTTTTCAGATCCCATCCAAAACCCCTTTAATAGGGCTCCCGCACACTTAACTGCTGGAGATTACCACTCCAACATTAAGCCACGCCCCCTTCCAAGTTTCCCCGTTAGTTTGTAAAATGTTCTTAACCACATCATAAAAGACCCAGCAGTTGTTTTTACATTTGAATTAATTTCGCTTATTTCTCTTTCTTCAGCAGTTCACTTCGTCAGCTGAGAGAAAACACTTCATCAGTTCTCAAACTGCCTCGTAAAAAACCATTGAAGACGTATAAAACGCACAGAAGTGAGCCAAGATGAAACATTCTTTTTCTACCCCCTACCAAGGGAAGCATTGTACATCCATCATCAATCCAAGACAAAAATGACATCTTTTGATTTTCTTTGGATCAAAACGTAGAGCATCATTTGTTGTTTCATTCCTTAATGCCACATGGTGTGTAATTGTGTTAGAGGACAATAATAGGGGTACGGTCAACCCACTGACTACACAACTCAAACATTATAGTGATGGACAAATATCAGTCCTTTAGACAGTTCCCCATTCAGACCGTACTGACATGCCAATGTTGACGCTATCGAAAGAAGACACTTGATTTTTCTGATCTTTTAAGTTATATCTATATTTCAATTGTTAAACCCATTACCAAACAATAACGACATTTGACCAGTTTGTTGCAGACAACTCTGGAAAACATTGTGGAAAAAGGGGAAATTGCTCTTAACGAGCAATTTCTCTTTTTCAAACAATGTTTCTTCCCATCAGAAGATTATTTTTCAATTTCACCACATTTTGGAATGTAGTCTGAAAACTCTTTCAATTTTGGACAGTCAAACATTTGGCTTTTGGTAAAGGGTTTTTAAAAATTCAGTTAATTCCAGGTAAAAAAATGAGTTTTATTCATGCTTCATGTGATCTATATGACAAACCAGGTTAGGAAATGGTGTCTTACCTGAGGACACTGCCCTAGGAAAACATTTGGGCACCAATAGAAAACAATCTAAATAATATTTCTATAATCCCCGACGCAATATCCATTACACCACTGCAGAACCAAGTAAATAACCTAACATTATCATTGACAGACAAATAAAAATTGATCAACTTGAATATATAGTCTTTCACCCATGCCCCCCATATAAAAATTTATGAATAGTGTATGAAAATTGCAATAAAAGGATAAATTCTCATTGCAAGAAACTTATAGTTTGTCACAATGGTTTTAAAGCAGATACAGAAAAGATGGTGTTTATCCAACATAAATCTCCTGTATTTCTTGAAAAATCAAATAAACGTTTACTTCATTTTTTTCTCATTTAAATGAATAGATGCAAGCAGAAACAAATACAAATGTAGTAAAAAGAGATTCCTCATGATGGGCAATTTCCCCTTTGGTCACAATGTTTCTACCTAAAACAACAAACAAAGCAATTTCTTTTCATACTTCACAATTAAGATATGTTTTCCTTTCAATTTTGACATGTTACCAAAGCCTGTATGTATGTATGTATGAAGGTTAACCCGTTATATAATTATACCTCAATTGAAGGTTCGATGCCAGACTATAATAGCAGTCTTGCATTGAACCTTTGATTTTGTCACATCTGCTCCAGAGGTCTGTAGAAACTACTTTGACTGTGACCAATATGAGCAGTTTATTCTTTTAGTCACATCCCTTTCTTACCCACATCATCAAGAAAATATTTTTTGTGCTATTTTTTATCGCCTACTTTTGCTTTGAATTTTGACCGTTCCCAAAACCTAGTATAGAGGAATGGTCTGATAAAGTGCTGCCCTTAAGCCTCTGGCCTATGAGATGATCTCTGGTTGCACGAAGATCTTCCCTTTCTCAAACAACTTCAATATCTCCTAACCTTTTCCCAAACAACAAAATTTCAACTGTCCCAAATTGAAAGAGTTTGCAGACGACATTTCAAAAGGTGATGAAATTGGAATATAATCTTCTGATAGGGCAGAAAACATTGTGGAAAAGGAAAAATTGCTCATTATGAGCAATTTCTCCTTTTCCCACAATGTTTTCTAAGGTCGTCTGCAACAAAGTGGTCAAATGTCGTTATTGTTTGGGAAAGGGTTAAAGCAGAAGACATTTACAAATATTGTAGCAGAAGTAGAATAAAGTCTGCAAACTACTCTTCTTTTTTTCACAATAATTGATTTATAAATATCATCCATTTTTATACCCATTCATATAAATTCTTGTTCAAATTTCTTATTTTTGGAGGGTTCAGTGCAAGACCATAGTAAATGTTTCAAATCTATGAAGGAATTGCAATAGTCTTGCATCGAACCTTTAATTTGATCTCATCTGCTACAAATTAGACAGAACAAGAAAATCATTAAAGAAAATTCTTCTTTCAAGACATCTTCAAACAAATAAATAAAATGACAGACAGCTGAGAAGTAATATCCCGCATTCTAATTAATCATATTAAGTGGTCATTAATTTTGGAAGTATCTTTAGGTTTTGAGCATCCGCTCAAAAGGTCGACCCCAGATATCATTCAAGGCCGCTTCCATGACAACAGAGTAGAATGAAAGATGACATGCCAATAGTCATATTAATTTCATCCAGAGACGAATGTAATAAAGGCTTATGGTCAATACTCAATCTGTCATATTTATAACATTTATGCATTAGACCACTTTCCTTTTGACTTTATGCAGAAATATTTTGTTGTTAATGTAATGACAATGGAATAAAAGTAGAATATAATCCATATCTGGAAGTTGGCATATACAGATCTGGGTTTTTTTCCATACCTGCATTTGGATTAACCCTTTCCCAAACGGCAAATTGTCGACTGTCCCAAATTGAAAGAGTTTGCAGGCGACATTTCAAAATGTGATGAAATTAAAAAATATTCTTCAATTAGAGCAGAAAACCTTGTTGGAAAAGGAGAAATTGCTCTTAGCAAGCAATTTTTCCTTTTTCCACAATGTTTTCCAGAGTAGTCTGCAACAAAGTGGTCAAATGTCGTCATTGTTTGGCAACGGGTTAAAGAGACTTATAGTACTTACCGATTCACCCTTTTTTAATGGTCCAAATTAAATACAGTGCCTAAAGCCAATCACAAAGTATGAAAACTATGGTATACTTTGAAATGATGGAAAGAAAACATTTCCAAAAAAAAGAAAAGAATTTATGAATTTTCTTCAAAAAGCATAATTCAACTCTTTGATTCCTTTTTTTTACCTCGTATACTTTAGAATTCTTAAGAAAGTATAACAATAGGAGAAATATGTTCTCGCTTATATCACGAAGCAAACCTACAGTCATCATTATTCCTTTATCTTACTTGTTTTCTATTGCTGCTTTCAGTTTGGACCAGTCACAACTCCATTATGAGGGAATGGGTTAAAACAATTACAAACTTGGAAGCCCTTTTTCCCCAAATATATATGCATCAGAGTCCGTCATGAATTTGGAGCTACAAATCAGACGTGTTGTTAATCAGACCATGTTGTTACCATGCAGGTAAGCTCTTGCTCATTTTCAAAGCACAGGGTCACTCTAATTGATTTCAAAGTTGATTTACAGAATTGAATAGTAAACCAGGGAGAAAAAGGTTCCGGAAATAAGAACGGGCATTGTCATTTCACCATTGCAGAGGTGTAACTTTTGATGGCATTCAAATTCTCATCTTGACAGGATACAAATGTCTTCCCTTTATGATAGAATGTAACATGACACCATCTCCTGTTAATTAATATTATGAATAAAAAGCAATTTCTAATCAAGACATGTGTTATACCCTCATTTCCTGAGATCTGTAATAAAACAGATTTTCCATGGGCAAGTTCTAGCAGAAATAATTAAAACTTGTAAGAATTGTCTCAATACATTAATGATATGACAACCCATTCCCCTTTATGTGGGTTTGCGACTGATCCAAATCGAAATCTACAATGACAGACAATAATTTATTATGCAAAAGAATTTCTATGTGATATTTGGAAGAAACCATTGTGACAAATACATACTTTTCTCATCAGGAGTAAAAAAATAAAGATATAAAATCATTCCATCCTTCTTTTTTGACAGGTCATATTTATAGCTAAAGCTTATAAAATGCCAATCTGTTTCCTGAGTAACCTCTTGGGTTAGTGCCTCAAATTGTCCCAAATTGCGCGCACCTAAATAACATAGCACGAGGGACTGGAGAAAAATTACCCATCAAATCTACTGGAAATACGATAAAGACCATATAACCTGGTTAGCTCGCAATCTAAGACAAATGATCTGGATCAATTCTAGCAAATAATAACATCTCCAGCGAGTCAAGGCAAGGGGCCGGTTCCCACTACAGAACACAAATGATTGAGGTTAGTGTCGATATCCGTTACAAGCTTCAAATCAATTGACCTTTTGGATTTTGACCATTCTGCCAGAAATAAAGAGTCAGTGGTCTCGACATAGGGCCTATTTGGGTCAATGACAAACATTGTTTCAAAGTCAGACGAAGACATTTTGTTTGTACTAATAAAAAAATGTCACTGTGATTCTAATGAGGACCAACAATTTAAAAGGACTATATCACAAGAACTGTTGGGTTCATGAATGTATTCATGAACAGATTCTTGATGTTCATGAATGTGATCTTGAAAATTATTAAAGTGTATTCAGGAACAAGTCCAAGAACAGCTTTGTGTTCATGATTGGCCGTTTGTCATTCATGTTCGTTCATATAATACATGAGCACAGTTCTTCTACCTTTTGCATGGATACTAACACCAGTATCAAAAGGTGCATGCAGTTGTTTCATTGAATCCCCAGGCTGGCTTAGTGAAGGGTTATGACAATATTGTTTTAGTTTCCGTCAACACTAGTAGCCGAGTAGCCTGAAGAATACATCATTGAAACCCGAGTTCACCATATTTGGTATTCAAGGCTGTAAATTTGTAGAAAGATACATTACTGTTTTAAATGTGCTACTTGCAACTTTTAACCTTATCATTTTAGATCAAGCATTACCCACTAGTGTTAGCCAAATTATTCACAAAATAGGTTTTTGCTTTAAAAAAATAATATAATCTAAATGTCTCAATATTCCTTTATAATTACTTTGCCGAAGATTCTACATATTTTCCACTTCCCAGAATTTTTCATATGATATAGGGATAAAAAATGTCATACCAAAGGCCACTCCCACATAACCACTGATATGGATAAGGATCAAGCCCGAGACCCCTGGCTCGAATCCACCACCTATACACCTGGGCAAAGCAGGACTGCTCAATACAAAAGATCAACAGGAATCCAGATCAGATATCTAACCCTATGATCCAGTGGCTAACTTTTTAACCCTTATAGTTTCTAATATATGTTTATTCAGTCAAAGGCCTCTGGCCCATAATACAATTTACATGTTAAAATATACAAATGTGTAAGCGTTATAAAACATGCTAACATCAAATGGTTGTATATTCGGCCCATTTCTTATTCTGGGCCCTAGACTTTTTTACCCTAGAACCGACTTCATCCTTATGCAAACAGGTTGGATCCAGGCCAGCCACCAAGTAAATTGGCGGCTGGCCTGTGATTTAACCTGTTTGCTACTCAGAGTATATTTTCTCATAAAAAAAAGCAGATATTTAAGGTTTTGGAAAGCAGACGACACAAAAATTATTTTTAGAGAATTTACCCAGCATTCTAAGGGTAAAAAACCTCTCTGGAACCTTTATTGTCTCAACAAAACCATTGAGTTCCTACAAGCAAGGATTTGGCTATTATCATCATAAGTACTCTGTGTAATGCTTAGATTAACTTGGCAGCTGACCTAGATCCAACCTGTTTGCATAAGCATGGAGCCAGGTCCAGCACTATAAGTGGTAAAACACCCTCAGATACCCACTTATCTTGACTACTGACTGATCAAACTCGCAAAAGAAGCAAGGGATAGAGGAGGAGTTAAGGAGTCTATTTCTATTCAGTAAGCAGAACTTGCAGAAAATTGAACAGAGACAGTTTGTGCGATGACCCCTAAAATGCCTTCCAGTAGATTGCCTTTTTGGCCGAGACAACATACACAACAGATAATGTTGCAATTAAGATAGCGGGTACAGCATCTCAATTTGTGGCATACAATGTGCCATCATTTCCTCCTATATGTTCAGTTAACATTTCCAGGGTGAAATGCAGGATGAGGGTTCAATGCAAGACTATAGTAAGTGTTTCATAAACATGAAGCACGTACTATAGTCTTGCATTGAATTCTTGAAGAATTACTAAAGTTAATAACTATATTATAGTCTTGCATTGAAACCTTGCATTTACTTACTTATTCAATCCTATTTACAGAACAAATTCTTCATTTATTTTGTCTGTTGTTGATTGCTTTTAGAACATTGTGGGAAAAAAGGAAAAAGGTCATGTGAGTGTTTATCTTTTTGCTCTAGAGTTTACTATATTCAAAAGAAAAAATATTTTCCATACTTACCACAATTTGTCTTTCTTATCTCATAATACGTTGATCAATTAGTAGTAAGGAATTACTCTGTAAAAATTCTTATTATATTCAAACTGATGTAACAGTAAACATAGATGAAAGATCATGGAAAGATGAGAGGTGATCTTTTCTGGTTTGTATAAATCACAGCGGCAAACAAAGATGTAAATGAAATGCAAGAAATTAGCATGTCCTTCACAAAATTGAAGTAATTATAAAAGCCATGCATAGAACCTTTGATATCAAACATAACAATCAGTTCATACTCTCGTAACAATAAGTGTAAAATGTGTCCACACCCATCACCTGATCAAGGCCATTCCAATAGTAACCTACCATCTCTTGAGTTTCTATTTATTTGTTCAGGTAGATAAAGAAAGTCATTTAGATGTTCAATGCTTTGAACCCCTGGCCCCCCTGTGCTGAGATTTCAAAGACATTCCCAGGTCTGTCAAAAATGTTATATAGAAATTGTTAGTGGCTGAAAGATGGTTATATTACAAAACAAAATGGCTTTTGCGAGTGATTACTTTAACAAATGATCAGAGCTGCACGACATAGATGTATCTATATGAAGTCCCAGGATTGCCTCCTGCTGTGTGACCACTTGGATTGAGAATTATTAACTTTATCCTTAGAATGCTGGGTAATCTTTTGAAAATAGATTTTTGCGTCATCTGCTTTCCAAAACCTTAAATACCTGCTTATTTTTGATAAGGAAAGATACTCAGAGTATCAAACAGGTAAGATCACAGGCCAGCCGCCAATTTACTTGATGGCTGGCCTGGATCCAACATGTTTGCATTAGCGTAAAATTCTTTCCAGCACTATAAGGATAAATCCTTGATGAATATTTTTAAACTCACCTACATGGCGCATATATAAAGATTTCAGACACCACTGTGACAAAAAGAAAAATTGCTCATAATGAGCAATTTTTCTTTTTGTCAAATTGGTTTCTTTAAAATATCAAGCAAAAAAGGGATATTTCTTATACTCGTCCATTATCATTGGCAGTTACATTAAAAAACAGACAAGCCAAAAACTTCAACACAATTTATAAAGACATGGGCTGCATGAACTTCAGGGAACAAATAGGTTAATTTGCTCTATGTTTATAAACTTAATTGCCCTGTATCTTAAGTTCCAGTAAGGATCCTAATTGGAAGCATCAGTTGGCAGTCACATGTAACGAGAAGACAACACTGTGACAACAAGAGAAACTGTGCTATTGTACGATTTTCAAACTTAATCAGAGATAATCCTATTATGAATCAATGAATTATTATTAGAAAACAACTGGGCTATAGATAAAATCTACACATTTAAAAAAAAAATCTTGGTTTTGGGAAGGCTATGAAGTGTCAAGATTGCAAAGATCCCCTGCAGATCCTGAAGAATTTAACCCTCACTCCACAATGCCCCACAAACCACATCTGCTGCAGAACACTATTAGAGAAGGATAAAATTCTCTTCATAAGCAAGTTGACCTTTTTTCACAATAGTTTCTCCCACATTAACATAAAAGTCTATTTTTCTTGGTATAATTTAACATCTGCATCAACATTTGTTTCCCAAACAGACACAGAATTCCCATACCAAGGATGGGTTAAACTACCTCAAGCCTGCCAGAGCAGTGAAACTAACCAGTAACAGGACAACAATTGTCAGAAAGTGTTTTTTAGATTAAATGGCTCATTACAAGATTGGCTGATAAGATTTCCATTTATTACCTGATCTTTTAGGAGCCGTGCAATCACTACAAAGTCAGCTAGCTCTAAACGGAATTCCAGCAAGATGTAAATAAACACTAAACCATTATTGTTTTAGGAGTCCCCAGACATTAGGGGAAACAAATAAAAAGGAGGCAATTAGGAATGGATGCAAACAAAAACTAATTACCATGGGGAAAGACAAAAGATGTTCATCATGTGTTGCAACAGAGGTGGGAGGAGAATATGCATCAAAGTATTTTTTTCTAACACTTGTGCCTTGAATCGTATACCTGTATATATACAAGTGCAACTTGTTTGGATGTAAAAAGAATTGTTGTAAGATTTAATTCTGTAATTCAATGATAGATTTAGAATATCTTTAAATGCTATTTTACGGAACATAATACAAATTAATGGCATGTTGTATTATATAATTTATATGTATGCAAGTCCTTAACAAAGTGATAAACTAAGTCATTAAGTCTTATTGATATTGATATAAATCAGTTATGGATAAATAAAGCTATATAAATTAAACAAAACATTTTGTATTCTTTTTTCTAATTATCTGCTTCGCTGTGTCTCAAAATAATTTCACATAGATAAAAGTAAACAAAGACAAGTCAGACAGTTGGGATACCATACATTTTTCATTTCTATATCTTCACATAAAAGTTTTAATTATCAAACTTACTTGATAGGCAGGCCACACATACAATAATCCGACTTCAATACCCATACAATCACCAAACAGTAACACCACCACAAGCAATAACCTACTGTAACTGAGTACAATTTATCATTCACCACCCTCCAGAATTGCTTATCCAAAGGCAAAAGGCATCCTTGACTTTATGACACAACCGTTAATTACCATCTAATGGCTCGCTAATAATGTAGCATACCTGAGCCGAGTACACCAATAGTACTGGAGGCTGGATCCATCATCTATCTCATGATTCCATTCTCCACCTACCCATAATGCCCTCTTCAACCAATAACACCTCCATCTGAATTGTTCACTGATCTTACTTTGATCTTTTTTGGAGCTATGTCAAGGATTCACTTCTAATTTAACCCTTTACCAATCGCCAATTTTTCGACTGTCCCAAATTGAAAGAGTTTGCAGACAACATTTCAAAATGTGATGATATTGGAAAATAATCTTCTGATAGGGTAGAAAACATTGTTGGAAAAGGAAAGATTGCTTGTTATGAGCAATTTCTCCTTTTCCCACAATGTTTTCCAGTCATCTGCAACAAACTGGTCCAATGTCATTATTGTTTGGTAATGGGTTAATCAACGTTTTCTTAATTGTTTTCAGAAAGTATTATTGTAGAGACATATGTGCATATGATTGAAATGTTCTCTACAAAAGTTACTGAAGATATTCTTTAGTAATTGTTTCTTATTTACAGGTGAAGTTTCATTAACTTCAATGATAAGAGCATGCAATGTTAAACTTACATTCATAATGACGTTTTACAAATTCATTAATAGTTTCCAGGATAATAAAATTCTCTCAACTAAAGCAACAATCAACAACTTTTTAATCTTTACATAACAATTTCCAATAATGTAGCTTACACATTTATAAAAAGTACCAACAACATTGAATTCTCTGAGGAAGTACTGATGTACCGTCCGAAAATGTTTTACCATGTCCATGAGCTACATCATTTTTACATGTTATTAAAGGACACATTTATGTTCATTCCATTGAATATGATTTCAGTTGTCAACTTTATATCAGTATTGAATAACCCCTTCCCCCATTCAGAAACATGTGACATGTCCAAATTGAAAGCGGCAGAAAGCTACATAGAAAGGCAAGAAAAAATACATTTTCTGCATAACAATAGATAGAAACCATTGCGATAAAAGTTTATCATTCTCTATAGAAGAAATTACTTTCAATCCCTTTGTCACAGAGACTTTTTCAAAATCTTCTGCAGTGTATTTGATTAATTGAGATTTTATTGAGTGAGGGGTTTAGACAAGATATGTTTGGAGAGTATTACGCCAATTTTACAAGGAAAATTTTAGCTAAATCATAATCATCAGTTGAAAAACACCTGGATTCTTTTTTTACTTGTATTGCTCATCTCTTTTCAATCACAGGCTTGATTACTTACAAAAACACTAGTGTTAAGTGATCAGGTGTGAATAAAATCATGTACAATTGCTACACTTACATCAAGAATAATATTGTCATAGCTCAATCAGAGGTTTGAAACTATAGGTAACTGTATATTAACCCTTTCCCAAACGCCAAATTTTCAAATGTCCCAAATTGAAAGAGTTTGCAGATGACATTTCATAATGTAATGAAATTGAAAAACAATCCCCTATTGGGGCAGAAAACATTGTGAGAAAAGGATAAATTGCTCATTACGAGCAATTTCTCCTTTTCCCAAAATGTTTTCCAGAGTTGTCTACAACAAGGAGGTTAAATGTCATTATCTTTTGGTAGTGGGTTAAAGGTTCTTATTCACAGATGTAAGGAAATTTTATTTAAAAATTAATTCTTTAAAATCCACAACAGCTTTACTGTTAAATGATATGGTTTTGAGAATTATCGCATATGAACTGTACATACTTAGATAAATTGATATTACCTGAATTAATCATGCTTTCAATATCTTATTTTATTTGCATATCAAACAACAATTCAAAACTGTATAAATTCAACAACATTTTATTTTGCCTTTCAAATTTTCTCTTCTGTGAAGAACTTAGTAAGTTTTAGTCAAACTTGCTACTGAGTGAGCAATTGTCAGGCTTGTTCCTGATGTTACCCTGAATCTTGTATTTATTCTTACAACGTGTAATTACTCTCACCAATTAACCATGAAACACTTTCCTTCAAATACAGATGGATCATTTATTCCATTATTATTAGAAGCTGACAGTTTAAAGCATTGTGACTAAAAAAGAATTAGCTCAATAAATGGATATTCCCACCTGGTGCCTTGATCAAAATGTCTTTTAATCAATCAAACAATCAAAGAGTTGTTTGTGTAAATGTTAGTCACTTCGAAAATCTGTCATAAAATAACTTCCTGCATTATACTCTGTAGCAATGCTTTTTGTTTAAGCTGAAGCAGACTCGTACAGTAACCAAAGTAGAAAAGGAAGAAATTGCTCAATATAAACAGTTTTTTTGTTCAAAATCATTTAAAGAAAAAGCCTCATGAATTCACAAGAACTTATGGAGTAAAAGGTTAACAAGAGCAGCTCCCCTTAACACATTACCATGGTTGTGTAAGTGATTGGGCGCAAATTGGTCAAAAATGCACACTCATTATGACTAATTAGTACCCATTAATGCAATGCATTATTGGCAAAAAGCTTTTAATACTCTGGATTGCCAGCAATAACGTAATCTCTAAACTTGTTAGTCATGTGATCTTCATTAGCATATGTAGCAATAACGTAATCTCTAAACTTGTTAGTCATGTGATCCTCATTAACATATGTAGCAATAACGTAATCTCTAAACTTGTTAGTCATGTGATCCTCATTAGCATATGTAGCAATAACGTAATCTCTAAACTTGTTAGTCATGTGATCCTCATTAGCATATGTAGCAATAACGTAATCTCTAAACTTGTTAGTCATGTGATCCTCATTAACATATGTAGCAATAACGTAATCTCTAAACGGTGGTAAAATATTGGGTTTATGTAGATGAAGTATCAATTCTAGTCACATAACCATCATGCATTTCAAGGTCATTTCATAATGAAATTCTTGACCCAATTAGTTCTTATTGCATTTTTAATTGAACAAAATGTAATGGAATACATTAAAGGGATAACTTAAAAAGTTCATGAACAAGCTTAATTTTGTTCAAAGTGTTTGGTGGAAACAACTCTGACAAAAATAAAGACAAATTGCTCATCATAAGCAACTCATCCTTGATAAGTCAAAGATATGTTTTAGTAAAAAATTAGGGAGTTGCTGATAAAAAGAGTTTTTTTAATCAAACAGTGGAATAAAAATGAAGAAAATGTTTCATTTATCTCGAAGCCTCTCTATCTGCTCAGTAAAGTAAAGGCAATACAATGTCCAATACTTTTTATTTTCATGAATTGATACTTTTAATTTAAACTCGGGGCCTCAGTGGCTCCTTAGGAAGTGGTAGATATAAATTTCCATAATAGGTAGTATCCTTGCTAACAGAATGGTCAGGTATCACCCTTCAGGTATCACCCTTCAGGTATCACCCTTCAGGTATCACCCTTCAGGTATCACCCTTCAGGTATCACCCTTCAGGTATCACCCTTCAGGTATCATCCTTCAGGTATCACCCTTCAGGTATCACCCTTCAGGTATCACCCTTCATGTATCACCCTTCAGGTATCACCCTTCATGTATCACCCTTCATGTATCACCCTTAAGGTATCACCCTTCAGGTATCATCCTTCAGGTATCACCCTTCAGGTATCACCCTTCAGGTATCACCCTTCAGGTATCATCCTTCAGGTATCAACCCTGTGAAGGATTGAGGAACTGTCTTCATAAATTTCATGAACAGTCATGAACAAAAAATGGTCATTCACAAACACAAACTTGTTCTTAATCATGTTCATGAATCTCAGGTACATATTCATGAACATCAAGAGCATGTGCATGAATGAATACATTCATGAACATGTTCTTGAAGTATATGAACAAGTTTAAGACCAACTTTGAATGCATAGACACCCATTTTTCGCTCATGTCTGTTATTGAAGTTAATTGACACTGTTCTTGAATCCTCCACAAAGGATGTTTTGACCACTCTGTATTATAGGTTTTCCTCCATCAATGATCAGCCAATGTTGATGCAAAAAAAAACAAAAAACAATACAATGTAAAGGAACAAATATTTTGGAAAAGTCCCAAACATCCAAAATGTTACAAAGACTAAAATCAAATACTTTCCACATAAACAACACACACAAGCATTTAACTGTTTTCTTTGAAATGGTCCTGCCTAGTTGAATACAGCGAAATGCCATACTCAATTACTCTCAAGGTCTTTGAAAGCCATTTGTTTCAAAAGTCGTATTTAATCTTGCCAATTCTCTGCCCTAACTCATTATCTTGCAGCCACCATATCCATGCAATAGTCTTCATGGCGCCACAATTTTATCCATCTTACTTCCTTAATACCGCCTCTGGAAGATAATACTTTGTTTAATCTGTTATCTGATTTAAGATTTTTTTTTAATTTTGGTTTGTTTGTCTTTGTAGTATATCAATACATTATTTTGAGGATTCCATGCAATACTATAGTGAGCGCTTCACAAACGTGAAGCACTTACTATAGTATTGCATTGAATCCTTGATTTGAGGGACAGCTATGTTAAAGGAGTATCTAAGCTTTTAATTCGTTAGTTTGTGGTTTAAGACTGATTGTTCACAGGTATGTACAAACTGTATAATAACAGTACTGCTGTATATAATGCTCTGGAAAATAGCTATCGGAAGTAAAATTATTGTAATAAAGACTGTAAAAATGAATAGATGTGTATTCAGACCAAAAGCATTGCAGTGGTTTTCATATCTATCACAAACAATCTGTATATACTTATATGTGTTGACACATTCTGAACAGATTTGTGCTCAGTAGTTATTATTCATTAAATATATATGCTGCAATACAACAACTGTATTGTATCAACAACATTTTACTTTGATTTATTCAATGTCATATGTGCTAAGAAGCACCTTTAATAATGAAGCAATTTTTCTCGTACCATTGTTCCAGAATCCAAACCATTTATATGTTTAACCTTGAACTTACTTTCACAATGCTATGGCTATAACGCAGAATGACAAAGAGAGAAGTCATTGCTAGCTTATGTTTAGGTATACATTATTTGTTTAACATCAATTGTGAAGGAAGCTTAAAGCTTGTTCAAAGCCTCTCTTTCTGGATACTAAACCAGTTCCTAATTTGTGGGTTTGTCCTGGAAATTTTCAACTCGCCTAATGGGGATTCAAACCTGGGACCCTCGAAACAAGAGGCTGACATTCTACCTCTGCACCACTGTCACCGTTGATTATTTGTCTCAGGTATGATGTGGCCCGCAGTCTGCAGAAACAAACCCTCAAACTGACTTCTTCCAACACATGGGGTGGACACTCTAGCACTACCCCACATTGGTGGTCCATGGAAAACTTAACAAAAGATAGCATCATCTCAAGAGAAATATATACGTAGGATGTAAAGTTTAACGCCCTATTCTATTAGTTTCCTGCTAAGGAATGACATTTTGAACTCTGTAATGTTTCTAACAAAGCCAGGCAGGGCTCCAAGATACACAATTTGGGCAACAAAGACATGGGTGTATTTTCATTAACTCTTTACCAAACAACACATTTTCAACTGTCCCAAATTTAAAGAGTTTGTAGAAGACAATTCAAAATGTGATGAAATTGAAAAATGATCTTCTGATAGTGCACAAAAATTGTGGGAAAAGGAGAAATTGCTCGTAAAGAGCAATTTCTCCATTCCCCACATTGTTTTCCAGAGGCGTCTGCAACAAACTGATCAAATGTCGTTATTGTTTGGTAAATGGTTAAAGAATTGTAGATTATAAACCCTATCTTAATTTAGAATCCTTTGTTTCAGTATATACTCAATATTTGGATCCCTTAATTTCAATTGTTAAATCTTTCCTATATATATTTAAACATTGGAAAAAATAACTAAAACATTTCTACTTTCTAATTCAATAGTTGTTTCCTGATTTATATTCAATTATCAAAAGTAACAAAATCTCATATGAAAGAAATGGTATATACAATTAGATTATAAGAATTTGTGAATGACGATAAAGAGACTAAAATAGAGTACAAAGGATACCTCTCGCCGATCATGACTTAACAATAGGCCTTTTCAGAAACTGTTGTTATCTTTTCTTGAATACTCTTAATCGGAGATACGAAATTTTCGGTAGCTTCCGGTTTAAGACTTCCGGGTATTAAATAATAACAGCTGACATTGAGAAACATAGATAAACTGCTGCGGGTATTTTAACAATGCCGTCGAAAGTCGTGTTTGTAAAAACTACATTGGAAAGATTCAGGAGGGGAAATATCAAAGTATATCCTTACTTTGTGTTTACTCTCTAGCGGACAATTTACCCCGTTTCCCGAGATAAAACACTGTATATCAACGCGGGTACAACGTTGCGATTCATTTTCAGTGAGAAGAATCGATCCTCTGCTAAAACATTAATTAAAGTATAGAATACGATGATGTAGATCTGTTTGATTATTGCCTTAACTTATGATAACATTATTTAAAATCCATTTTGCAATCTAACATTTTCAAATGATATTGTACCATGTAAATGCAAACACAATGAACAGATAATATGATGCAAGCTGATCGAACCTACTTAATAAATGTTCCACTTATTTATGGGACATTCCATCAAATTATGTCCAATAAGAGTGACAAATAAAAGTTAATTCAAAAGAGAATATGGAATTGATTTTATTCCTTTTTAATGATCGGTCTTTAACAATAATTACACCTACCGAGTCAACGTTAGATTCCTCTGATTTAAAACATGTCCATACCATTCACTCTACTTAGAATTACTGTTTCCAAGACCCTTCAACCAGAACGATTTACCCTAACCTGATATTGCAACGCCAATCAAAATATGATTCCGTCATTATATAGCAACCAATGGCATGCCTGGAAGCCATAAAACACACAACTATGTGTCAACGAAACATGATGTGATGCGCGCCTGTGTATTTCGGCAAGCTTCAAAAGATACATATCTTTCACGTCGAGGGTTTTATTGCTTCTTTTATTGGTCAACTGCATAACGTAGGAAATAACATATACGATCTTTTTTTATACCCTCTTTATTCGACCAAATACGCATCAACCCTTTATTAGGTGAATTCCCTATGTTACTGAGTGTCAGGTCGTTTTGTTATGTACAAGGTTTATTCCCATTTTGTCTAAAGTCTATTTTACCAATTTTCACACCATTTCAGACAGAAGTTCCATCTCACCTACACGTGAAAATTGGGTTGTTTTTGACACTTATTGAGTAGAAAATCAATCCAACCTATAATCACTTTTTCTATGGAGGGTTGGTGGGAAAGAAAAATATGTATAAAGTGTAGATCCAGATAAGAAAAAGACAATAAAATGCAAAAATCGATTATGACTCTAAAACTAAACTGAGATTTTTCTTATGTTGGTCTACACTATTTCTCGTAATATGCTTCTAACAAATTATGCAGATTCAGAATTATCTAAATCTTTTAAAGATATTTTAATCAATTAAAAGTGAAATGAAAATATTTCTTTAAACTGTAGATCTTTTGGCAATTTAATCTGTAGACAACGTGGGAATTGAAACCTTTATGGGATGTAGACTAAATGGAAAGTCCTTATGTAGAAAATTCATTTGCCTATGTACTATGTTTCATATTTGTTGAACCCGTATGTCTTGATCTACAGACATGTATGTTTATTTTGTTCTGTTTTACCCCAAATAGTTATGACTTTATGGTTCATGCGATGTAATACAGAATAACATTATGTAAAATGAGACTTCTTTTAAGCAACGAAAAAAAAACAACAAAAAAAACCCTTTGGACCACCCCTGGTCTTTGAAGTAAACTTTTAAACAGACTTAAGAGTCAGCTTCGGCAATAAGGGTTTATTTGGAACATTTCACTTTCTTTGTTGACGATTTTTTGCCTTGTAATTATATTGATAAATAGTTCAAAGATTTGCTAGAAAATATTGTTTCTCTTACTTTGAACTTTAATTTATTGCGTAGTAATCTTATGATTAAATGTCTCTTATAATTGTTGTTTAACAAGAACGATTGTGTTTTTGTTTGAGTTTGTTTTGTAATTATATATCATTAAAATGATAATCTACACATTTGTAATCTCTTTTCAATTCAATGGATTGTTGCCAGTTTTCCTTCTTAATTACATTCAAAGGGTCAATTAACAAACTTTGGCTATCACAGGGATTAAGAGTCTTGATGCAAATTAACACCAATCTGCCACGTTTGCACCATATGTTCTAGTCACACCCTTTATTGTTTAGCCGATCGAGAGATAGAGTAATTAACCATCGGCAATCTGAGGTCCTTTAAGAATATGAAAGATCTCCACAATCCTGTGTCCCTCGTTATTTAGTAAGCGTTATTTGAATGTAGTTTCAACAGGTGGAAAAAATGGACTGGGACCGTTTTCATAGCCCGTAATATTTGGATACGATATATCATCAAAGGTAGGCTGACAGAGAACCTCATATAACAACTAATTCTCTATTTAAGGTACTTTATTTATACGACAAATTTCAATTTTAAGAAAAAAGTATATACTTATTGGAGAAACATAACCTCTACACATTATTGACAAAAGTGCTGATGTTTGTTCTATCTCATTTAAAATCCGTAAATCGAATTTAATGCAAATTTGTAATAACATTCTAGAAATATGTGTTTCATTCATTCTTTCCTTCCATCAACCAGCCGATTAACACATTTTTGATCTGTCAAAGCATTTAATTCAGACAAAAACATAAACTTATTTGCCTTTTTTTCCACACAGAATGTCATGTTTTAACTGAACTGCGGTGCGCTATTCGGGTAATGTAACGATTCGCCACAATAACGACTCGCCACAATAACGACTCGCCACAAATGATAACGATTCGCCACAAGCCAATTAACGGTTCGCCACAAACCAATAACGATTCGCCACAGTTTTGAAATATTCTAATCAACCGCCTATTAACGAGTCGTGAACTTGAAAACGGCGATGATTGTGCAACAATAATGGTAATAGCTCAACCGGTTTTAACTGTTGTTGTATTTTATAATAACAGGTACGGATTAAGCTAAAACATAAGAGAATATTTAACTACAAGGAAAACACAAATGAACAATGTATTTATTTTATGTTATCAAACATACAATTACACATGAAACATGAAACTTAAATATATATTCAATAGAGTTTTTAGAGCACATATACATAAGTCTTGTCTAAATTGGCTCGTACATGTTGGAACACTTTTTTAATAGTTCGCTCGTGGTGATTCCACCCTGTCTGTAGGTTTCCCATGCAGCCCAGGTTCGTCCTTGGAGAGTCCTCGTCATTTTCGTCTGCGTCCGCTTCAGTTTTCCCTCCCGAACAAGTCGTACCTGAAGCTTCAGGTCACTGACCTTGGTGTGAAGAAGGGACAGTATGAAGTAAAATGGCAGGTTCCCCTTCCTTGCCCGCTTGTTCAGCTTGTTGTGCCAGCCCTCGCAGTCGTTGTTTGTCCGGATTGTTCTGGAGTACTGGCACCAATCGGCGATCGCCTAGATATTCCTGGTCTCGCTGGGCTGTGGGAGCTTTGAGACCTCTGGAAAGACTGTCCCATCTGCTTAACGGTCACTGAACATTTAGTGGTCTTGTTACGAACGCTACAACGCCAGTCAACAGATCCCTTCAGTCACCGGTTAATCACGTAGCAATAACCATCTGACGAAACTAGTGTCTGGTTCCCCTGTTCTGTTCCCTTCTCGATGACCTGGTATGTGACAGGGGCTTCTTCTGGAACTGTTATTTCCATGATAGAGGGTTCAGCAAGTTCGTTCAGGAAAGAGCGATGTCTCAGCGAAAGGTCAAATGTCAGATACGTATTGTCATCTTCAATGGGTAATGATAATCTGGTGGACTCTAGCGACGGAGGTGTATATATCATTACAACATTGAAAACTCAACCTGATTGTGCTTATTCTTTCTTACTATATTTAGTTTGGATTTTTGTTTATGATTTAAATGATTGGAGGACGAATACCACTTTATATTTATTTGTCCCTTAATTTAACAAACAAAAAAGTACTGCATAACCTTTCCTTGTATTGCATCAATACATTTAATGAAAGGAAAAATACATTAAACCTTCAAAATTAATCCGTTACCAAATAAAATGTGAATCCTTACAGTTTTTCTTTATGTTCCCCCATACACGTGTTTTACCTGCTTCCACAGTATAGACATCGATTTAAACATGCACGACACGCACGTGCACAATTATTGTTAAACTGTATGTACATTATGTTAATAAATGTAATTGTTTATAAATTCATTGTAATGGACGATGAGCATTGCCATGCTCAAGTCCAATTTCGAAAATTTATGTTCTGTTATAAAAACTCGAAAGAAAGAATATCCGCCACATGGGCATTGACGTTAAGTTATTTAAATGAATTGTTGCCTTTTTGAAACAATCATCAATATTAGGTAGGTCAACTTTATATCTGCAATGCCAGGTCAATGTAATGCTACCATTATGGTGTCTGCGTATTTATACTTACTGTCTCCAAACAATTTATCACTCAGCGGCACGTTCCCTTTCATAATTCACAGCAAGGTAACAAACTTGGAAAAATAAAAGTCTTTAAACATTCAATCAACATCCACTTATCTATTAATTAAGGAACATGATTAACACTGTAAAATTATCTATTCTTTAATGTACAATGATTAAAGCCACACCGAATCCATCGATAATTGTGATATTTTTCACACCTTTGACGGGACGACTTTTCTAAGGACTATATATACAAGTAATATTCGTTATTTATATGAACAAGGAAAGACAATAAAATAAAGATTTCCGATTTGAATGATGATTGTTGATATCAACAACGTATACTTAAATACAACACATATCTATAAACTGTGGTGAATCGTTATTAATGTGTGGCGAATCGTTATCAATCTGTGGTGAATCGTTATATGAACCTGTGGCGAATCGTTAGTGGCGAGTCGTTATTGTGGCGAATCGTTACATATTCGCTATTCGGGTCTCATTACACTCAATTTAATCTAATTTCCTTTTATAACGAGGCTTTGCAACAGCCAACAACAAATCATTCTGTTGATGTTTTCGTATGTAAATCTTTAATTTGGGTAATAAGGCTTATAAATTTCAAAATCCGATCGATTGCTATCGTTTTCTTTGCCTTTGCCCACATTCTTCTTTCGAAATTAATACCCGGAAGTGGAGGTATTCCGAATGTGGCCCGATTTTTCAAAGGGAGACAAACCACGTTTCTGAAAAGGCCTATAGAGAAGGAAATAAGAAAGGCAGCTTCCCCTTTTCAATTCTTATATCAAAAGATTTTCAGCCAAATACCTGTAAAATCACAGCATAGTTTAGTAAAAGGGTAACTGTTAGTTAGCATGGGAAGTCTCCTTTCTTATCTTCATATCTGGTGTCAGTAAGTTTTGTTTTCAAAGCGTTATTCCATTAAAGACAACAACAACAAATTAACTTAACTATTACTCCATACATCATATTATGACAATTTCTGATTTGCAAAGCATCAACCAAGAAAAAGAATTATCATTAAGGTTATGAATTTGAAATACATTTTCCTTTCTTATATGGGATTTTCTTTCTGAAATGGGTAGAACCAATTGCTACATGCGGAAGTATTGTTTTGTTGCAATCAACTGCTTCTTTTGTTACACTTAATTCTTAAAAACATACAAGCCCTAAAAAAACTGCAAAACTGGGAAAAATGAGTTATAAATTATGAAAGAATATGTTTAAACATAGCGAAACACCCCAGTATCATAACAATATAACACTTGCACTATTTATAATATCAATGTTTCAAAGTGCTATTTTCACAAATTGTGCACCCAACAATTTGACTTCATTGTTTGTATTCAAGTTACCGCTAAAATAGCAATGAGCGCTCTCATAAACAAGTGATGGTCACCTGGTTAAAAAAGTCATGTGATACACATAAAAATACTGTCATTTATCCAACACCAACAATGTGAATATTCAAAACAGAGAATGTTTCTAAGCTGACTTAGTTTTATCGCTAATTATAAATAAACCTTATATATTAACTCTTTTAAAAGCATCATGACAACGTGTTAATGTCTCAGTTCCTCTGTGAAAGGGAGTTTAAAGTACTTTTTAGTTTATAGTCCATTATTCTAGAACTTACACAACTTTATTGAACATGAGCTCTTATTGCTTTTCATCGAATAGTTCCACTCTTGCCGAAGTATACCAAGCACAACCAAAGTAATCGGACAAAAGAATGAGTTTCAAAATGGTGAATTATGGGTACTTTATCTTAACCCATTACCAAACAATGACGACATTTGATCAGTTTGTTGTAGACGGCTCTGGAAAACATTGTGGGAAACGGAAAAATTGCTCTATTTCCTCTTCCTACAATGTTTTCTGCCCTATTAGAAGATCACTCTTCAATTTCATCATATTTTGAAATGTTGTCTACAAACTCTTTCAGTTTGGGACTGTCGAAAATTCGGCGTTTGGTAAAGGGTTAAGACAGAGAGCATTGTGGGATCAGTCAATCATCACACAAAGTGAGAACTGTGGCCAAAGGTTGCCTCTCACAGAGGAAGTCTGCGATTACAGGTGAATGTTTTTACAATCTGGGTCCAGTGAAAGTTTGACACGCAACCATCAAACGTCTATCACCATGCAATTTCACCGGCTTGCTGTTTCCTCATTATTTTCTCAGAATATCTATATTTTTCCTAGCCTTTGTTTTCGCCACTTGCCAAGCAGGAACATCCCCAATGAAAATAAAAGAACTTTTATATTTTAGATATATGAAATAATGAGAAAAAAGATCTTATAGCTCATATGATGTAAGCCATGAAAATGTTTTTCAAGAAATCCGGAAAGTCCTCTGCAATAATTTCAAGGTCTGTCTTGGCCTAACAAAAGAATGTTTTTATGATCTTATTTTGTACGGAGTGAGCCAGTTTGGAATTCCCTTTATCAATGAAGGAGAAGTGTTTAAAAACTGATTTGGACCTGGACTGGAGTCAAACTGCCAATCAAAATATTTATTACCAACGAGGCGTCTCCATAATTAATTGTACAGACAATACAACTACAGCTACGACCACCCTGAGACTTGTTGTACCCTTGAAACTTTACATACTTAACCTATCTTACAGTGAAAAGCATTGATTCAATTGTGAGTAATTAGGGTTTCATTCCCTTTCAACATTTTTCTAGTGTATATATTCAAGCTGCTAACCTTTTCTGTATTTTTGTACAAATTCTCGGACCGATTGTTGGGATTCGGAGATTTCCTGATCCCTGGTCTAGGATTAAACATTCCCAATGTGACTTGCCAAAGTCTTCATTAGAATGCAGCCAACATAAAAAGATTCTTTCCATTATATAATTTAACTATTGTCATAACTAACACATTCAATTAGGATGTATGGAAACAATGTGTGGCAGCAGGTCAATTGGCTAACAAAGATGAACGGTCAATAGGTAGAAACAGTAATTTTGTTTTGTCTTCTGAGACAACAGTCTGGACATTGTACAATCAAACAGTGCTGCCATAGGCCATGAAAATGTACCTGGATCTGTTTGATACAAAAATGACAAACAGTTAAAACATTACCAAACAATAATGACATTTGACCAGTTTGTTGCAGACAACTCTAGAAAACAGTGTGGGAATAGGAGAAATTTCTCTCAACAAGCAATTTCTTCTTTTCCAACAATGTTTTCTGTCCTATCAATAGATTATTTTTCAGTTTCATCACATTTTGAAATGTCTTCTGCAAACTCTTTCAAATTGGGCTAGTCCAAAAGTTGAAGTTTGGTAAAGGGTTAAACTACTTGCTCTATGATGTGACTGCTGACGAAGTCATTTGGAACCACTGGGATAAATTTATAAATTGCAATTTATATTTCCACATAGGTGAATAGTTTTAACCATTACCAAATAATAAGGTGGGTTAGCCAATTGTTTCGAAACAAACCCGTTTAAAGAGTTTGCAATTTCTGCAATACAAAATGATCTATATGTTTTCTGTATGGTTATGAACAGGACTGGAAAGCTCTCAATAAGCAAGTCCTATGTTACTTTAGGAATCTATGATGTCTTTTTATCTGCGGATGAGAATTCATTTTAAAAAGTTAAAAATCCAAAATCTGCGAGACAGTTCTTTTAAACTATAACATACTGTATTCAAGACAACAGTTGCTTTCCACATCTTCCTTACTGTCAGACAACCCAGGGGCTGACAGAATTATTTATCGCTGACACAGAAAAAAGGTAATGTAATAAGAAGAGGCATGGTATTTCCATGGTTACTTTCATTAAACAAATCAACTTCGGATACCTACAATATATACCTTTCACCAAACCCTATCAAAACAAAGATGCTTGTTTGACCAAACTCTGAAACCATCACACACACACAATCCAGAAAGTCAGCTTGAACAAAATTTCGCACAGAAACTAGATACATGTAACCCATACTTCTAACCCATCATCATTTTTAAAATATGTTATTTGATAGAAACCATTTAGACATCAGGAGTAATTCATACTTTCATTACACTGATTTCTAAAGAGACATTTAGTATAGTGCGACCAAATTTGCCTGAAATTGACCTTAATGCAAGAATAAATTAGATCTGGATGATGCGATATAAATCTTTAATCGCAAAGAGATTGTACCTCATACTTACCTTGCATGTTTTCATGCAAATAATTGATGGACAGTCCTAAAGATATATATGGCAACCCTGCAACCTTGTGTGAAATAGTGATAATAGAGGTCATCAATGTCTGGTGAATTTGTTCGTACTATAACTGTACCAAAGTCTGGTCATCAATGTCTGGTGAAT
This sequence comes from Cerastoderma edule, assembly GCA_947846245.1. Lineage (NCBI taxonomy): Eukaryota > Metazoa > Mollusca > Bivalvia > Cardiida > Cardiidae > Cerastoderma > Cerastoderma edule. Next base: position 43,326,368 of record OX401408.1, read on the forward strand.
TTGTTCGTACTATAGCTGTACCAAAGTGAGTTATTTTATATATAGTGTATATGTTTAAAAGCGTCTAAATAAAAGTACCATTTTAATAGAAGCTTAATTTCATACAATTAAGCAGCAAGAGCCTTTATCAAATGGTTCTGTAAAAAAAGAAATTATTTGTAAAGGGCAACATTTTAACCCTCATAGTATTGAAACCGACTTCATACCTAAGCTAACAGGTTCGATCCAGGCCAAGTAAATTGGTGGCTGACCTGTGATCTAACCTATTAGCTAATCTGAGTATCTTTCCACATAAAAATTAAGCATATATTAAAGATTTTGGAAAGCAGACGACATGAACAATTATTTTCAGAAAATTAACCAGCATTCTAAGTTTGCCATTAGGAAAAGCTCAAAAAGTAATTCATCATGAATTCACTTGAGTCATTGTTTTGAGATTAACTTGCATAATTGTCTGCCGGTAATTGATTTAACTTTAAAGATCATCATACAGACAAAAGGAACTTTTCAGTCCGGGTAAAAAACTATTCAATGAATATTCCCTTTTCCCTGTTATGTCTGAAAAAGGAAAAACAAGATGATATATTCAGGATGAAAAAAGTTGTGAAGATAATCTTGTTCCTTCAAATGTTGTAATAGTTAGTAAAACTTTAATGATATTGAATACCTCTAGTTGATTAAAATGGGCAAAAATAAAAAGATAAACATGTTGCAATCAAAAATATTTCCTTGTCAATAATTTTTTCCCTCAAACTAATTTTTTTCTTGTAAACAGCTTTTTAATTTGTAAATAACATATCTTTAAAGAAAACAAAAAAAAACAAGAACAACAAACATTTAAAACTATTTCCTCTTTGAAAAAACAACAAACGTACAAACAAAATCTTACTTTCTTACTATCTTTAACTGCACTTGAAACACTAATTCAGTATGCCTCTCAAATAAACTCTCTCAATAAACTGTGTCTTGTTTCAGCGTTAAAAAAACCTCACACAATAAAACACAAATCTTTCTCTTAAATTCCAGTAACAATAACTGACAGCCACTGGCATCAGTGAATGTTTTATCAGTGATGTTCATTTCCAGCGATTCAGGACTTTTTATCCGTGAAAAGACCATTTGAAACGCCATTTATTGGGATAGTGACCAAGAACCAGTCATATCTTTGTTCTTCTGACCACTTATCAATTGTAATTAGTACCCTTGCCTGGGCATCAGATTCAATCTGATCTGCATCAAATTGCATCACACTTTTACACAGAATGATATCTACCGGATCTTTGACAATGCAGTTGTAAATCTTGCTTACTATACTGTTACTGCCTCTACAGTTAACCCATAATACACCAAAATATCTATGGCTGATCTGCGCAAAATACTTAAGAAAACACTTTGAAAAAAGGATAATACTGCCTCAAATGAGAAATTCATCCTTTGGTCACAATGATTTCTACCAACTCTTATAAAAAAAGTTTTTTATCTTAATGTAATTTTGATAGTCTGATAGTCTGAAGTTGCTTTCAGTTTGAAACACATTCACATTCGATGGAATGGGTTAAGTTTGCCTTCCCATTTAACATTTTTCAGTTGTATAAGCGGTGGCGACCTAGTCTTCAATTCAAACCTCCTTGACAAAGTTGTAATTGAAAGAATTTAGTCCACACCACTGAACAAATAAGTAGGAAATATATTTAAATATATTTAAAAAAAAAAAGAAGTAAAAGAATCTGTTGAGGTACCAAGTAGGCAACTGCAACCAGAGACTCTTCACATATATTTTTGAAAATGAATACAAATATCTTTAGAAAACGTTATAGTAAGTTATTCTACTTTCCAATGAATGAAAGATGGCCTCATTCATTGCAGTATTTCAAAAGAATTGTAAAGAAACTGACATTTTTGTAGTAAGTAAGAGTCATTGTGACAAAAGAATTATTTGGTCTGATGGCTCGATTGCAAATGATATTGAGCTTCATCTTTTTTTTAAAAAAGTAATCAAGTTACATAAAGTAGACAAATGCACATATTCATAGCACTGATAGTTTTTATCGATAACCAACTTTGTTCTTTCTATGTCTCTGACTGCTTTTCCAAATGGCAAACATTGTTGAGTGAAAGGAGACAAACTGTTTAAGTTTAGTTACGATGACTTCATTAAAAAGGTAAATATTGCCAATGCTTGGGTGCAAACCAAGGATAAAAGAACACATACCTGGTAACATTCAAATTTTCTACCCCTGAAGGGAAATGGGCGGGGTGTAAGCACCAGTACAGATTTTACCTACTGTTATAATTGTTGGGTGTACAGTGATTGGTTTGATGGATAACCCATGCTTACCCATTGTTAACCCTCCACTTCACAATGGCTTTATGTGACATACATCCAGCATGGTACCTTATCCCTTTCCCAAACAATAACGACATTTGACTACTTTGTTGCAGATGACTTTAGAAAACATTGTGGGAAAAGGAGAAATTGCTTGTGACAAGCAATTTCTCCTTTTCCCACAAGGTTTTCTGCTCTATCTGAAGATCATCTCTCAATTTCATCACATTTTGAAATGACGTCTGCAAACCCTTTCAATTTGGGAGAGTCCAAAATTTGTTGTTTGGGAAAGGGTTATAATGTATCCATTGTGACAAAAGTCAAATTTGCTTACATCAAACAATTTTGTCAAAATGTTTTTTGTTTAACTTCATTAAAAAATGCCAATTTTCATGATTCATAACTGTCGTTTGCTGTTGTTTTCAATTTGGACCAAACATGGAATCCCCTGTAGGGCCAAATTGGTTTAATTGCAATTGACCTGTCCTGATTAAAGGAAGAAGGCGTAAATGATTAATGGGTAAAATTGAAATCAAGACTGTATTTACATTTCTAATTATATGTGTACAGTGTTTTCTGTGAACTACTGTGTCAAATATGGCTTCAGGTTAGTTTGGATAATGTTGGACTCTATAAATTAAAGCTATGGCAATAATAATAGAGTTGTTATTTGGAGGCCTAACAATTTGATATCATTTCAATCTGCTTTTCTTTCTTCAATTACAACAAATGAAATATATAACTTCACAGATTCTTACTCAGTTTCATGCAAAGCATATGAACTCTGAAATGATTGTAACAAAAAAAGAGAATTTGCATGCTTATTGTAAGTGATATGACATGATTGTTTCTAGTAGGTTTCTATTGAAATTTGAGTTTTTTATGCCTAGGATTGTAGTCTTCAGAATTTACCAACAAGTAGTATAAGTTTATCTTGAAAATGAGACATTTCTCATACAAGTACTTAGCCTGTCCTACCTATTGAGGGAAGAGGCAGGTTGGGGGGTTAATCAGAAATTTGTTGCTTGGCAGAAATCAAATGGGCATTAAATTGTCTGCAGTCATAAACAGTTATTACATTAAACATTTTTAAGACCAACAGCCTGGTAGAACATTGACAGTATCTGTAGGATAAAATCTAATTAACTGTTAGAATGCTGTGTCTTCTGCTTTCCAAAACCTTAAATATCTGCTTAATCTAAATGAGGAAAGATCCTCAGGATCTCAAACAGGTATGATCACAGGCCAGCCGCCAATTTACTTAGAATTGGGTATATTGGCGGTTGGCCTGGATCTAACCTGTTTGCATAAGCATAAAGTCAGTTCCAGCGTTTTAAGGATAAAACTCGTTTGATTATACAGGATTTCCTTTAGTGAACAAAATTGAATGCAACTACAGATAACATAAACAAACTGTAAAAAGAACATTTTCTTGGTGATTTTAGGTAAAAACCAGGCTTGTTATAAGCAATTTCTCCTTTTGTAGCAGTGGGTTCTTAATTTTTCTGCACCAAATGGAGTAAACTTTGGAATATTTTGGAATAAAGTTTTAAGAAAGGATATTATGCTTGAGGAGAATTCAGTAACCTTATCTGTAATTCAAATCTCAGACTTCCCTTTTCATCATACTATACTGTTAAATTGTTCTGAAATCTAAGAGTAAAATGTTTTTGGTAACATAGTTTCCCATTCATAAGTAAAATAAAGGACAGTGTATTCCCTTTTTGTCACATTATTTCTTAATTTTCGTTTACTGGAGACTTAACCCTTTACTAAACGCCAAATTTTCGACTGTCCAAAATTGAAAGAGTTAGCAGACGACTTTGAAAAATGTGATTAAATCTGAAAATAATCTTCTGATAGAGTAGAAAACATTGTGGGATAAGGAGAAATTGCTCGTTATGAGCAATTTCTTCTTTTTTCACTGTGTTTTCAAGAGCCGTCTGCAACAGTTAAATGTCGTTGTTGTTTGGTAATGGGTTAAAGTTCAATGAAGGCCTACAATATTTCCTAAAATATCTTCTCTTTTATTGATAACATTTCTTCAAACACCCCAATTAATCAGTGTGGCAAAAGAAGATAATGCTTTAGATTAGCAATTTCTTCTTTAGTCTCCAGGGTTTCTTCCATATACCAAAATGAAAACTTTACATTTTTTATACGTTTTTTCATTGTCTTCTGCATTTCATGTATATTTTGACCAGTCACAAAACTTCAAACACATAATTTGGTGATCACAAAAGGTTCCAAACAGCTTAACTAAAAGGATGTTCTGAAATGAATTTAGAAATTCAAACAAATCAATAAAACCTTTCCATGACTATTCCATCCATTTTTCCTAATAAGCACCTCATGTAGTTTTAATCTAAGACTCTTAACCAGTACCCATGTTGCTACACCATAGCCATATCATTAAAACAATACTTTTAAAATAAGAAAAAGATAAATTTTGACATTATGGTTTATTTTCTACTTCTGTCGCAAAGGTTTCACTTAGTTTCAAAGTGAACTTTACATTTTCATAACTAAATTTAGGACCCATCACTCAACCTTGAATGGTGAAATGGGTTAATTGAGTAGTCCTTTCCAAATGATCTCAGAAGCCATTCAATTCTGTCCCCAGTAACTTGTAATTTATACTTTGGCTACAAGCAGGCGAAAATGTACCATTCAAGAGCTTGTTTGGTGTAGCACCTAATCAGCCTCCCCTACCAGGGATTCAAGAGCTGCCTTTACGACCTTCATGAACAGGCATGAAAAAAATGGATGTTCATGAACAAGAAAAGTGTCCTTCAACATGTTAAACTCTAACATCATGGTCATGAATATCAAGACCATGGTCATGAACATATTCATGAACATATTGTTTAAAAAACTATTTCACATTTAGACCACATTTCATGCAAAAAAATATATGTACAGTGCATGCAGCTTAATCGCTCGGTGATGAGAAAAAAATACATCATGCCCCTTTGCTTTCATTTACACGTTAGATTATTAGCGAAGCTGCATAAAGTTTCCATTTATGGCTTCTGGGTAGAGTTGTATAAAATTAACTGAGGAAAATACTGGCACAAGCCAATAAAAATCTACATGGGCATCATCTTTATAAACAAAATTGCAGCATCGTAATGTGACACATCATTGGAGGCATCTCATATAGACGACTGCAATGTGTTACTTTGCAGTACTTCTCTTCTCAACATTGAAATATGAGGGAATGATGTTTCAAAAAGTTCTTTAGATGATGTTTGATACACACTACCTTGCAATCTAAGATTCTTGAAAATTGTTGATAACCATTTAGTTTAGAAATATCTCATCAAAAAACCTTTTGTTCTCATGATTTACAAAACAAGGTTAAAATCGAAACAGAATATACCAGCAGTAGACCTTTGGAAGGAACAATTATCAAAATAGGAAACACAAACATTTCATTATATAAATAATGGCACAAAGGAAGGCTTTCTATTCTCTCTTCAAAAATAGCGACATCAGATTTATCTACAGCATTCCAGACTCTAAGACTTTGACACATTACTTCCTAACACTGCATTTTTGCATCTTGCAGCAGACGACTTTCAAAAAACATTGTGACAAAAGGACAAATTGCTTGTCGCAAGCAATTTCTCATTTTGCCACATTGCTTTTTCAATCACAACAACAGGACTGAATAAGTTTTTCACACTTTTCTAACGTCGTCTGATTTGAATAAAAAAAAAAGTCATCTGCAGGTGGTAAAGAGTTAACACTTAGATGGATGCCTCATCATTCTTTTAACACTTTTCCTGTTGCAAGCAATTCACAACAAGGTGTTTAAGTTAATTGTACATCAAATAATGAATATCACTGAAAGAATAAATGATTGATTGTCAATTAATCAATGTTGTTACATAAAATTTTAATAAGTCACATTGTTTAGTTGGTGAATGCGTTGCAGGCCTGGTTAAGCAAAGAATAATAAGTTTGTACCCATTAAAAAATATTATTTTTCAGGCAAGTGTGTCTCACATTAGGAGATAGATAGTAATTTTCCATATTACTTTTACAGGGGAAAAGAAGATTTTTTTAAGATTTTCCCATCCCTACATTATTAGGGGGATATTGAATCTGAACACCATTATTCTTTCAAAGGTTGAATTTCATTTCTCCTAAATAGCCAATTAACTATATAGCAAACATCTCAAAGACAGAATTTTTAAATAAGCACCAGCAGGAGGGGTGATCACATGTCCTATGTTTACAAAAAATGTCCGAAAAAGATGGCAGTGCCACAGTTATATTTTCTTTTTTCAGCAGATTGCTGTTATTTTCCACTATTTTAAATACACCATGTTCCGACTATCAACTTTACGGTTTGGGTGGTATATGATAACCCATGGTTTAATTATAACAGTGTTACATCTAACACTCCGTAGAGAAATGGCATTCGATAGTTGGTGTTTTTATAACAGTGTTACATCTTACACTCGGAAGAGAAATGGCAGTCGATGGTTGGTGTTTTAAAGGTATTCACATCCATCAAATAAAAATTCTCTGCAGGTTCTTGGAGCAAACGGCATGGCAAAAATGGAAACAACATTTACCTGCGGTTGCAGAAAATTGAGTGTAGGAACATGGTATATATAAAATAGAAGAAAACAAGTGAAATTTGCTGAAAAAATGCATAAATACCTGCTCATTCATAGGGGCAGCCATTTGCAATCCGTTTTATATCGTAAACATTGATCACATGATCACCTGGCATGACCAACTAGAAGTATTCATTCAAGCTACAAGTGTGATCTCTCAAACCATGAAAATGTTACAACCATCAGGTGAAGTTTTTGGAGATGTTCTATTTCAGGAGGCAATATGAAGGAATGGTTTGATAAAGGTATACATTAAGGCCTTGCAAAATTGTCTGGCCTTCATGGCAGTTTTACTTGGTTACAACCTATTTATTCTACAATAATTGTGAAACAAGCTTTCCCCAGCACTATTAATCAAACTAGATTGTCTGGCTCTACCATTCAAACATGACCTGGGTTTCTTCACAGCTCTCACTATAAAACGCTTACTTAATGGTTTTTGTTTAAACTCTTAGAATGCTGGGTAATTTTCGAAAAACTGTTTTTTGTGTTGTTGGCTTACCATATCCTTAAATATCTACTTTATTTTGATGAGGACACACTCAGAGTAGCAAACAGGTTTGATCCCAGGCCAACCACCAATTTACATGGTGGCTGGCCTGGATCTAACCTGTTTTGCATAAGCATGAAGTTGATTCCAGCACTATAAGGGTTAAAGCTTGTTTTACTGAAGTGCACATCTATTCTGATATTGGACTGAATTGATATGTTCTATTTGAAAAAAATGTTTTATACAACTTTAAAGGTACATATGCTCTTATGAGCATAGCAGCCAAAACTAATTCTTTTTGAATAATACCCTTAAATCAAGTTCTTATAGCAATATGTTTATCCTGTACCAAAGGATATTGTTTACACAAGCTGTAATTAACAAGATTCTCTATCAATTATTGGCCTTTTAGTGAAAACTTTGTTAATCAAAGACTTGAAAGAATCAGGTCATTAAACTGTCTTAAAGATAATGCTGGATTAAAATAATCGGTTTAGTTTCAGACTGATGGATTTCGAAAAGATATTTGTTCATCCTTTGTCTTCCAGACACAAACTGAGTGTGAACTCCGATGTGAACATACTCAAAACCTTTGCAATCAATCATATTAAACAAAGGCACTGTTTGACTTTTTTTTCTTTTCTTTTTAATTCAATATATATTTCTTTTCTTACAATGTTTTGTATGATTTCCATCATTGACTAACGTTACACCTTGGAAAGAGCTAAACATATTTTAAATGAACTTTAATGATTAGTTTGGGTTGTTTAAAGTCCCAACTGTGTTGATTTAATAGGATTTTAAAGAAGATAATTAACTTGGCCATTATGTTAATTATCATTGCAGAATCCTGTCTCCATTCCAATAAATAAGTTAGACAATGCAAGTGCAAAACTAAACTCTTTCACCATGTAAGGTACTCATTTCCCTTACTTAATACATGTAGTTCCTCTCTTGGGCAGATCTACAAACCACTGTTCAGAAAAGAAAATAATTCTCCCAAAGAGAATTTATCCTTGTTCCACAATGGTTTTACACAAATGTTAAAGAGAAAATGTATCAGTTTCATGCCAATTCTTGATGCATGATGTTGCTATCCATATGGACCAGACATAAGTTCCCACATGAAATCAAGTGTTAAAGTTCTATCATTCTTTCCTTGTTTTCTACCAGACTTAACCCTTTACCAAACGACAAATTTTCAACTGTACCAAATTAAAAGAGTTTGCAGATGACATTTTAAAATGTGATGATATTGAAAAATAATCTTCTGATAAGACAGAAAACACTGTGGGAAAAGGAGAAATTGCATGTTGAGAGCACTTTCTCTTTTTCCTACAGTGTTTTCCAAAGTTGTCTGCCACACACTTTTGTCTGCAAACTTTTTCAATTTGGGACAGTTGAAAACTGGTAAATGGTTAAAGTGATGAGATGGTTACAACAATATGATTTAAAAATTGTTGATGTGATGTTAAAACAAACCATAAATCAAACATTAAAGCCATTGTCTATAGCAAAACCTTAAGTGCTGAATATTTTTTAACTAGAATTTCAAAGTGGCAGAAGCCATTACTGCACAGTTTGGCAGTTTATAAAAAGAGGCATAATATTATCTCCCACGCAGACGTGGTGTTGAATTAATAATAACAAGGAGAGCCATGTAACATTTTAATGTTTCATAAATTCCATCAAACTTTTTTTTACTCTGTTTATTTATGGTTTAGCAGATTATGAATTTAATCAGCAGTATCAAGAAACAGAACCCATTTTGTTTGGGTAATATTTTCTCATGAATATCGTGATGTTAGAAGACAGACTTCTCCCTGGAAACGTGCTGTTTGCATAAATCTGGGCCCAGTAGGGTTCCCCACACTGTTTCAAACATTTACTTAAACAGTTCTTTAACTATTTAAAGATATTTTGATATTCCTTTGAGAACAACAACTACTGCACTCCATATATTGACCATCATATTGCTTTTCCAGTTATGATGCTAATCTCCGGGTAAACAGACAAAATTAAGGAAAACCATCACATGTACTACCCAGTTTGGTATCAAACCCTTGCTTAGAATATTTAAAAAAAGGTTTCTATTTCCTTTTTTAATTCAAGCTTTTAACATTGTTCAGTGATATTCAGTTTTCTTAGCCCTTATAATGCTCGAACCAACTTCAAGCTTATGCAAACAGGTCCAGGCCAACCGCAAAGTGAATTGGACATATACAAACTGTAACTAAACATTAACAGAGAAAATTCTTTTAGAAAAAAAGCGAAACAAAACTCACAGTTATTATTATCAAGCTGATGGAATAATCAATTATCTTTGCGACAAAGTACAGTTATTTGGTTAATCATTCTACTCCTTTTTCATCACATGACTTTTGTTGTAAAGAATTATGGGCCAACTCTGTCTCTCAAATTGACTGGATTATCAATAACCAAGAAAATAATAACCATTACTAGATTACACTTTCCCATATAAACGGCTCTATTGTCCCATTCAATCCATAATACCCCACCCACCACTGACACATCTTCAGCATTAGTCTTTAGAAACCACCTTGACAAACGGATAAATTGCTCCTAATGTCAGCAATTTATCCTTTTGTCAAGGTGGTTTCTATCTAATAACATGGAAACATTGATTTCCTTTTCTCGCTCTTTTTTTTGTCACCAGTTGTATTTCATACTGTCCAAAAATGTCAAATGAGATAGAGACTAAGAGAATGTCTGGTGTTTTACCACTTACATAGAATTCTGGGCAATTTTCTCAAAAAAGATTTTTGTGTCATGTTCTCTCCAACACCTTAAATATCTGCTTAATTTAGATGAGGAAATACACTCCAAGTAGCAAACAGGTTGATCATAAGCCAGCTGCCAATTAACTTGGTGGCTGGCCTGCATGGTTCTAACCTGTTTGCAAATCATAGGTTAGTTCCAGCACTATTAGGGTTAAACTTGCAATTCTTTTTGTCCCCAATTGTTCTCTCCCCAAATAATTTTGAAACTATTGATAAACACAACACTCGGAATCACAATTGATAAAAATTGAAATATTAGAGACATAAGGAGAGTTTGCTTAACCCATTAAGAAACAACTCTTTCAATTCGGGACAGTTGAACTTTTGGCTTTTAGTAAAGGGTTAAAACTAGAAAACCAGAAAATTCTTATTTCTAGTTGGTCTGCTACAATGGCATTGGTGTTGTAAAAGAAAAGATCTAGAAATGTTGATGACTAAAAGATAATTATTCCTGACAATAATTGCTCTTTTCTCACAATATTTTCAACTCATTTTTGAAATGAAGCTTCCCTTTCTAATCCATATTTGTATTCAACTTGTCTCGCAATCCCATATCGGAAATCTGGCTATTTACAGAAAGTATTGCGTAATAAATTCAAGGAGTTCAGAAAATGATGTTTATGTTGTCTCTATTAGCTTGTAAAACTCCCTCCGAATTACAGGCTCTTTCGATTTATTAATTCAAAATATGTATTTGTGGAGTCTAGGATCTGTACATTAAGTGTCCTGATATTAGATTCATCCCTCTCCCTTCCTCCAAATAATGGTGAAAAAAGGCTGGGTCTCAGAGACAGTGGTAAACACTATTAAAGGCCTAAGCCTATGACTCCTAAGGCTTTCCTGGATCCACCAGTAATAGGCTAGGGCTATGAAGTGACTTGCCAAAGGCCACTCCCAAGAAACTAGAGGTGACGGTGGAGCTCGATTGAACCCAGGATCCAAGAGTTCTAAGTCCACCACCTTAAAAGCATACTAGCGGTCAGAAAAACTGCAAAACTGGGTAAAATGAGTTATAAATTATGATAGAATACGTTGAAACAAAGCGAAAAACCACAGGATCATGACAATCTAATGCCTGCACTATTTATTATCTATTATTCAAAATGCTTTTTTCACAAATTTGGTGCCCACCCATTTAACGTCATTGTTTACATTCGGGTAACATCTAAAATAGCAAGAAGCGCTCAGATTAATGAGTGGGAACACCTGGTTAGAAACACATCTAAATACTGTCATTTATCCAATATTAATAACGTGAACTTTAAAAATGGAGAATTTCTTGGGTTTTATTCGTTCCCATCGTTTCTCGGGTGACCTAGTTTCATGGCTAATTGTAAACAAACCTTATAGTATTCACTCTTTTAAAAGCATCATGTGAACGTGTTACAGTCTCAATTCCTCTGTTAACCCTTTAAGGTATAGAGATAAGGCTTATCAGTGACACTATAGGTATAAACCATCCGATTATCGAAGACCATTAACGCATACATAATTAGTCACCCTGGGTACCTATTTGCACAGGATTATCTCCGATAATTGTTATTGATTGGGGTACTGTTAATCAAACCCAAATTAATGCATTTTACATTCATCTAATAGATTTTCTCAAAGAATAAAAGACGACGAGAACAAAATTTCCTTTAAGTTGATGTTTTTTTTTATTTAGTGATACATTCATATCAGGATTAAGTTGTAGAAAATTAAACAAACAATGAAAATGTATATTACGGCGTGAATTATACAAAATCAAAAGTAATAATATGACTTATGTGTTCTCCCTGAGAGATCCCTAATTTGTTTTTCTGTTTTGTCATCAATTGCAGGGAATTTTGTTGCCGAAAAATACCATTCATGACTCGAGATACATACTTTGTCTTTGCATATTTCTCAACAAAGCTGAATCGTTTTACTTCAAATCTCATTCAAACCGTTTCCAAAATGAAGAAAAGAATGCTTTTCAACGCAATATTGCTTTGTAAAGAAGTTAAACCTGGTCCTTCTAATAAATGTAAAACAGTAAAAATCAACTCATTTTGGCAACGAAACATGCTAATATTTCCGTAAAATACGTGTCCATGGGTGATGAATTTACCAAAAGCTCGTAGTTGTAGTCAAAGTCGGAGGAATGATCTAATTTGCTTGTCCGTGAATTGGTAATATTTATCAACATTTCATCATCTTCAGGTTTAAAAAAAACGATCAAATTACTGCTCTGAATCTACATTGATGTCTGACTTGCGATCGGAAACACCAAATTGGCTAGATATTTTAAAAAGGCCGTCTTTATAACGTCAATTATTTGACGGCTCGATTTTCAATCGCCTTTAAACTTTGAACAATAGCTCCGTGTCATAAACATCCTTTACAGGTCGCGTGCCGTATGCTCTCGTTTTAATTGGATAGTATTTTTAGAAATGTGTTAAGTTACTAAAGAATTGCATGAAATCCTTATCGAGTCTTTACAAATCGGCAGTGTTTTGATCTTTTATGACCGGAAGACTTCTCATTAATTGGATTGGTAATTTGGATTCCCTTCATCTCAATTTGATAGCGTTATTTCCATAAGCGTGTCGCGGGACCATTATCAAAAGATTCTCTCTAGAGCAAAAGTTTAAACTTTGACCTTATAATTTTATCATCGGAAATGAAAGAAGACATATTTATTTAAGAGGAAAATAAACTTTGGAGAAAATGACGTGTGTGCAAAGATGTGTTATTAAGAGCTAAAGTTGAATCAATTTTTCAGCTGTCAAAAAGCGTTCTATGCGGTAATCGATAGAACGTCAAAATAGGTTTTATACGGTAATAGGTATAACGGCGAAAAGGGTTTTATACGGTAATCGATAAGGCGGCGAACGGCGCTATATACCGTAAAGGGTTAAAGGGAATTCTAAGTACTTTGGGGTTCATTTTCAAGTATTCTAGAACTTTCACAATTCAAGCGCAAATTAGCGCGAGTATGACCTTAACCACTGAGTCACGCAATAAATACCCTTCAATTCATCTATATATTAATTGATTTATTTTATATGGGTTTTACATCACATTAATATTATTTCAGTCACGTCATAATGCTTGGCTCATGATGATGGAGAAAGACCCTAAACTTGACTGCCCATCAGGGCTGGTCAAACTGGATAGAACCATCCACATTCTATAAGTCTAACAGGAAACTATCACTCATTAAATTCCAAATGCTGTCTATGGGTACAATATTCACTGTTTAACCCTTTCCTAAACAATGACGACATTTGACCATTTTGTTGCAGAGGACTTTAGAAAACATTGTGGGAAAAGGAGAAATTGCCCTTATTGAGCAATTCCTCCTTTTCCCACAATGTTTTCTGCCCTATAAGAAGATTGTTTTCCAATTTCATCACATTTTGAAATGTCTGAAAAGTCGAAAATCTGATGTTTGGTAAAGGGTTAACTCATTCTTTCATAAAGGATTTTCTGACACGCACACATTGAAATCGACAACATAAGAAATACAGCAGAAAGAATATCCTTTTATTATTATTCAAGGTCCTTGGAATGATCATACTGGATCCAGATGTAATGACAACAAACATTAACATCAAGTTTTTGAAAGTCTTAACATGTACCCCAAACAAACTATTACGAAAGACACTCTCATAGACAAATGAAAACTGATGTTCATAAAGGAGAAACAAACATTTATAATAAACACTTATACATGTGGCAACACAGTTGGGCTCACAATTCACACCCGAATGTGAAGTGGTTAACCCTCATAATGCTGGGTAATTTTCTAAAAATAGATTTTTGTATCATCTGCTTTCCAAAACCTTAAATATCTGGTAAGTATTGTTAAGGAATGATAATCTGAGTAGAATTTACTTGGTGACTGGCCTGTGATCTTACCTGTTTGTAAAAACATGAAGTTGGTTCATGTACTATAAGGGTTAAACACCATATATTGAGAGTTCAGTGCAATACTAACTATAAAGCTATATACTTGTGAAGGACTTACTATGTAATTCTTGCAATGAACCCTCCATATAATTTTATACAGATATCTTCATAAGAGGTAAATTTTCCATGGCAGATTCCTTACTATTTCTTTAAAACTTATATAGTGGGTACTTATTAGAATTGTCTCAATGAGACGATTCTAATGAGTTCAAATAAAAAAAGGATTTTCTATGTTACATTTTTAAAAAGTGAGCGTAACACATCCATAAGTTAAGTGCTTGACTGGGTTGTGCCAAAAAGTCATCAGTAATATAGGGACAAGAGAAAAAAGCGAAAATGAAATTATTACCACTTAGGAATGAGTTAATGCAATTTACACATGGACTCAGCAAATTGACACGTGGAGCAATAATTGAGAGATTCCAATCACATGCTTGTCTCATCTATAGAATCGTAATTCACACATAAACCATAAATGACAGCAATTATCCCTTTGCATCATTAATACCCCTTATAATGCATGAAGATGATAGTACAATCCTTTATACCTTACATGGGATTGTAAAACTCATCCAAAGTGAAAGTAGAAGCAGAAAATAATTTCAAGTATGAAACTAGAGGTCCGTTTCAACGAGTGTAGTATTCACACTAGTCAAAAAAAGGAAGGTTAAGTATCAATATAATACTTAGGCAAGACATCCACATGCCTATCTAATAAAAGAAAAAGTTTACAAGACTTCATCTATTGGTTATTTATGAGTCTTCATTGGTAGAACTCTTTATGGCCTGTAGACAAGGTTTAGTGTCATGCAGCAGACATCATCAAAGCTTTAGTTTTAAAACTGTCAAGTCTCTCATCACAGGAGCCTATTTCAACCCTTTACCAAACGCCAATTTTCTACTGTCCCAAATTGAAAGAGTTTGCAGGCGACATTTCAAAATGTGATGAAATTGAAAAGGGATCTTCTGATAGGGTAGAAAACATTGTGGGAAAAGGAGAAATTGCTCATTAAGAGCAATTGCTCCTTTTCCCATAAAAAGAGTCATCTGCAACAGACTGGTCAAATGTCATTATTGTTTGGTAATGGGTTGATCATGCAGGCACGTATAGCAGAATGTCAATTAAAGGGTATGCTAAATAGCATTTCCTTCATACCAATTGGGGCCAGGAAACCATTGTGACAAATGTAGAAATGGCTCCTATAAAGCAATCTCTACATTTGTCTAATTGGTTTTCCAGAGTTGCAGGGACATCTGGTAAAAGGGTGTGTAAATGTTAACATGGAGGATGGTTAGTTTGGTAGCATCAGACAAGGCTTCCTTTCTGTAGTCTGTTACAAAGTTTAGATGGACCACTGGTTTGAATGCTTATCTGGCTGCATATTTTTCTCCTGTTGGATTAATTTCACACCAAATCAGAAATCTGCTGAATTCTGAGGAAAAATAAAAAGGTTTGCATGAGAGATATCCCATTTATTCAGTCCTCTGTATATTGGTAATATATATGTTTTCCTTATTTGATGGGATTTTTATTTGGCTTCATACTTTTACACTGACATTTACTATGTTTTCATTCTTGGATGTATTTCTTTTACTTCTGATATCAAAACAAAATCAAATCATCCTTTTACGAGAATGGTTCGTCTTTATCAATAACCTAGACATTTACAAACAGGGTAATAAAACCAGAAAATTGGTTGTTGCAAAATAGGGGTTTTACACCATTTTCAACAGCATTTGAGGTTTATTGCATCAATTAGCACACCTATCAATTGCTCCTGGTATCTCATCAACAGAACTGCATACAATTTTTATAACCCATTACCAAACAATAACGACATTTAACCGCTTTGTTACAGACAACTCTGGAAAACATTGTGGGAAAGGAAGACATTGCTCGTAATGAGCAGTTTTTCCATTTTCCACAATGTTTTCTGCCCTATCAGAGGATTATTTCCAATTTCATCACATTCTAAAATGTCGTCTGCAAACTTTTTCAATTGGAACGATAAAAGTTTAGTATGGGTAAAGGGTTAAGCCATCAACATTTCACCCACAGAGACATTTTTGATCACTGCAAGAGAAGAATAAATTCTATCCCATTGACTAGATGAAATATTGGAAAATATATTGGATAAGGCAGGTTTCAAACTTAGGACCCCTGTATTCCAGGTCAGACATACAACAAACTGACCTATTGAGGCTTGGCCAAGAAAGTTGTACTGATTGTTTCTGATAAAGTGGAAGGGTCACTCATTTCTTACTAATTTAAAACCATAGGCTTACGCATAAAAAAGTAATTGGCATGATTCATATCAAATCATTAAGTTGCTGATGTTGGTATTCCCTGAAACCAATCATAGATTTAATGATTGATATTGGTTTAACATGGTATCAACAGGATTCAATGATTGTGAATCCTGACTCTAAGTGATGGAGTGAGACCAAAACTGGACTGCCAATAAGGGCTTGTTAGGCTGGGTAGAACCATTATGGCATCCTGTCAGTCAGCCAGGAGACTGCATGCTCCCCATGAAAATCCAGATGCCTACACCGGGATTTGAACCCACTCAGAAAGGTGCCATGTATTTTTATGTTCTGCATTCTAACCACTAGGCCTCTTATAACGCTATTCACATGTTTGAGGCTGAGAAATAAAACAAACTTTGGAATAGAAATGCTTTGAGTCCCACAAATGTTCGGGTCCAATCACACACCGCTAATAGTCTTGTTTTTGATGGAAATGTTCTTATCATGGCATACCCAGCGGGTAATCATTAAACACAAGGGATAAACACTATCCTCCTCAACGCAAGCAATTGTATAGGTATAAGGGAAAACAAGTTACATATATATGTGTGTCTTACTAACAAGTTTTATTGTGATAAATTTGAATACATCATGAAAAAAGGTTAATTTGCTCATGATGAGCAAATTAACCTTTTTTCATAATGTATTAAGTTCTCATAAACAGGCATCTGCCTTAGACAGACACAAGCCAGTTGTAACAGTTAAGGACCTATTTCCCATTAAGGGTCGGAATAACCCGCTTTACGATTTCAGTAGCCTTTTATGGTCAATCCATGAATATGAGAAAGCTATGTATTCCTCATTTTACTGATCTTTTATTGGCTATAGTATTTCCATCAGAAAAGATTAAAAGTCAGACGGACAGGAGCGAAAAAGAGTACAATAGCATGGGAAGGTGCTGCCGGAGTAATAATTCTCAGCGAGATATAGCTCTGACGGTTGCCAGCTCGGATAATATGAACAGGAGAATTGTCGTAAAAATTATCCACCATCGAACAGGCTGCGTCATGCAATGATGGTGCCTACTTAACGGCTTTATAAGTCCCATTATCTCGATATAAAATAAGGCTTCAGGAAATAGCTCAAAATGGTATTCTAATCTATTCCTTCATTACAAGGTGTTGTGCCTGGTCCAACTTGAGAGCTAAGGCAAACGAAAAGTATTCAATATGAAAAAGAGCATAACTTCTCCTTTGTGAAAATGGCATTTCAGGATGTTCCACTTGAAGGACAAAAGTATTTTGGGAAAGGGAAGAAATTGATCATTCATAACAATTAATAATATTAAAAATTTAATGATACATACAAAAGTGATAGCTCTAACTTGAAAGTATTAGGCGGTAAATGAATTTCGAAATATATGTTTTGTTTTTTATACACAGCTAAGATAGCACTGTACCAAAAGTAGAAACTTAACGTTTCACTTAAATACTGTCTATGATCTATCTACTTTAAGACGAAAAGAGAGCCCCTTTGGCAATAAACTTTCTCTGAGAGACAGACTCAGACTAAATGGTCATTACCCAGCCCATTTGAATAAATATAAAATAAATCATTGTATAAACTGAACTTTCATTATAATTCCGAGACAAGCTTATTTATAATTTTGACTGGTCAGTATTAGACCATTTTGAGTTTAAGTGCAAGACTAAATATCCCAAGTCCTTGTATTTATCAAAGAGTTGCTACAGTCTAACTTTGAACCGTCAAAATGTTATACTTACAAGGACCTTGGAGTCTTTATGGTTACTTCAATTTTAGCAGTTTCCTGGGTTTAGTTTGTGATCTGGTTCAAGGATGATTGTCCCCTGTTAGTAGCAGATCTTTTGGTTTCGATTTCATTTAAGCCTTAGAATGCTGGGTAACTTTCTAAAAATAGATTTTTTGTGTCGCCTGCTTTCCAAAACCTTAAATAGCTGCTCAGTCTTAATGATGAAAGATTCTCAGAATAGCATGTTAGATCACAGGCCAGCTACCAATTTACTTGGCGACTGCCCTGGATCCAACCTGTTTGCATAAGCATGAAGTCTGTTCAAGTACTGTTCGGGTTAAATCTCTTGCATTTATTGAAGGAGTTGCTACAGTCTTGCTTTGAACCTTCAAAATGGCCCTTCGAGTCTGCATGGTTAACATAAATTTTAGCTAATACATGAATAAAAAATTTACAGTGTTAGTTTTTGATCTGTTTCAAAGTTGATTGTCCCCTGTTAGTGGTAGATGTTAGTGGTAGATGTTAGTGGTAGATGTTAGTGGTAGATGTCAGTGGTAGATGTCAGTGGTAGATGTTAGTGGTAGACCTTTGCATTTCAATTTCATTTTAAATCCCTTACTTTGTAGGTTCAGTTCAAGACTATAGCAATTCCTTTTATCTATTGAAGGAATTGGTGCAAGCCTTCCTTTGAACCTTCAAAATACACACTTATCATGAACCTAGCAGTCTGCATGGTCTTCTTCAATTTCAGTTAACCCTTTACCAAACGCAAAATTTTCGACTGTCCCAAATTGAAAGAATTTGCAGACCACATTTCAAAAAGTGATGAAATTGTAAATAGTCTTTTGTTAGGGCAGAAAACATTAGGGCTCTTAACAAGCAATTTCTCCTTTTCCTACAATGATTTCCAGAGTTGTCTGCAACAAACTGGTCAAATGTCGTTCTTGTTTGGTAATGGGTTAATAAAAATTTATGGTGTTAGTTTGTGATCTGTTTCAAAGTTGATTGTCCTCTGTTAGATAGAGTTATCTGGTTTGTATCAGGTTTACAGGATTCTATCTTTAACTGTCAGCGCAGACAGTTTTACGAGACACACTGATCAAAGGTCACTCTGTAATTTGTCATTAAAGGTAGGTAATTCAAACTCAAACTATTCAAATGTGTTTAACATTTCCCTCATTGAGATTGTGTTGCATGTTCATCTTGAAAGCAATGACTGACTATCAAAGTATGGAAAATTATATCTCCTTTGAGATATTGAGGAAAATTCACCGTGATATATGGTGAAATTGCAACTAAGAAGCATTCTTCCTTAATCCATTACCAAACAATAACCACATTTAACCAGTTTGTTGCAGATGACTTTGGAAAACATTGTGGGAAAAGGAGAAATTGCTCATATCGAGCAATTTCTCATTTTCCCACAATGTTTTCTGCCCCATCAGAAAATTATTTTCCAATTTCATCACATTTTGAAATGTCATCTGCAAACTTTTAATTTTGGACAGTCGAAAATTTGTTGTTTGGTAAAGAGTTACGTCACAGTTATTTGTGAATCTGCTCAAACAGTATTAACACAATTTCAGTGAAACCACATATCACAAACTTAAGAAGTCCATCCAAATAAAGTCCAAGTTGCAATTCTCCATAACAAACAAAGAATTTATATCCATATCCAAAATACTCAGAGATAAAGTTAAGAATTTTGTGACAGGTCAATTGCTGAAAGAACAGTAGAAGACAATTAAAGCTGTAATATTTCTTGTAATATTTTGCAAAAACCATCTTGTCAAATAGAGAAAATGGTCATTAGAAGCAAATTTCTTCTCTGTCTGAATGATCTATTCAATCTTCTGCTAAAACTGTGTTAAAATAAACATATTCAAAGGAATGGGTAAAGAGTAAAGAAAAAACAAAAACATTTTAAAAAAGAAAAGATAATGTTTATAACAAACAATTTTTTTCACGATTATATCTTGTTTTTGTTTTTTAAAGCATATCAAAACGAGTATTTTTCAAAAGAGGAAGAGTAAGTGATAACTCATTATGACAATAAACAAATCTCTATGTTCCAAAACTAGGACCTTCCAAACAAGCAAAAACCATCTGTACCAAACAAAAAAGGACATCTAGCTGAAAAACCCATTTTTCAGTTGTTATTAAATGAAGAAGAACATCCATAATTGTATAACCCCATATCAGTGATGTATGCCTTCTGTCATAGTTAGGAAATGTTAGGCATAATATTTCACGAATTATGCAATATAAAGCATTTTTCTTCTATACAGCAAATCTCTTTTTCAAGAAATTACATCTACTTCTTCAATTTTAAACCTAACAATTGAATTTCTTTTATGGTACAAGCAAATATATGCAACCATGATTAATATAAGACCGTATTTTAGGATGTGAAATTGAATTAATTCATCCATATGACAAATGATAGCTATGAAAAGTTATTTCGTAAACTGTAAAATAATGAAGAATAAGACTTTTTTCAAAGCAATTTGTCCTATTCTTGGAATTATTATCATGTCATAGAGTGCAAGTGAAATGACCATTAAAAGAAAAAATCTAGAGTTTAAAAATCATCCCACAAAATAATAACTTATATAGTCTGTTATAATTTTGGACGTTGGTGACAATAGCAGTTGTTTGTGATGAAACTGTTTTTAATCTTTTTCTATGGAGGGAACAACCTTTTGTCAGAAAAAAAATCCCCCAAACTAAATCAAACAATGTAAGAAGGATTGGTTTTTGAGTACTCACCTTAATAAAACAGCAGAGACGTCACAGTCTTTCTATCAAATAATTCTTCCTGAAATTTGTTCTCTCAAATAGCAGACGACCAAACACTCAGCTTCAGCCATCGGAAAATGACACAGCAAACATGAAGTATTTGTTCCCTCTGCAGGACTTGTTTAAAACTGTAAAGAGAGAAATTGCGGCTCAATGTTACAGAGTGATCCATCAGGCATCAAGTAGCTCCTATCAGAGAGTTGCTATCAGTCGGATTGTCTGCTTTATCTGGGAAACATGGAATAAAATACTCCATTAAATGGCTGAATGATCTCCAACAGCCCACACATAGCACCGTTCTACCAGCACAAGGGAATGTATTTGGACTTAAAGTGGTATCCGCCTGCCCATTTATGGTGTAACTTCACAGGACCTTTAATTGAGACAAAAACTATACCTCTCCTCTCAAAGACAAGTTTGTTTGAATGTGATTTTAGCCCTTACCCTAATGCAAACTCTTTTATCCCATTACCAAACAATAATCACATTTGATCAGTTTGTTGCAGGCGGCTCTAGAAAACATTGTGGGAAATGGAGAAATTGCTCGTAACCAGCAATTTCTCCTTTTCCTACTATGTTTTCTACTCTATCAGATGGTTACTTTCCAATTTCATTTTGAAATGTTGTCTGCAAACTATATCAATTTGGGACAGTTGAAAACCTGGCAGTTAGTTAAGGGTTAAAAATATGTTAGAGACAATATTAAAAATGTTGTAAGCAAAAAGTGTATAGTACTTTAAAACCCTTACAGAGGACAATATTAAAAATGTTGTAAGCAAAAAGTGTATAGTACTTTAAAATCCTTACAGAGGACAATATTAAAAATGTTGTAAGCAAAAAGTGTATAGTACTTTAAAACCCTTACAGAGGACAATATTAAAAATGTTGTAAGCAAAAAGTGTATAGTACTTTAAAACCCTTACAGAGGACAATATTAAAAATGTTGTAAGCAAAAAGTGTATAGTACTTTAAAACCCTTACAAAGGACAATATTAAAAATGTTGTAAGCAAAAAGTGTATAGTACTTTAAAACCCTTACAGAGGACAATATTAAAAATGTTGTAAGCAAAAAGTGTATAGTACTTTAAAACCCTTACAGAGGACAATATTAAAAATGTTGTAAGCAAAAAGTGTATAGTACTTTAAAACCCTTACAAAGGACAATATTAAAAATGTTGTAAGCAAAAAGTGTATAGTACTTTAAAACCCTTACAAGGACAATATTAAAAATGTTGTAAGCAAAAAGTGTATAGTACTTTAAAACCCTTACAGAGGACAATATTAAAAATGTTGTATAGTACTTTAAAAAGAGACAATATTAAAAATGTAAAAGTGTATAGTACTTTAAAACCCTTACAGAGGACCATAGGCGTAGGAGCGTTTTCAACATTGGGGGGGGCCAACTTCAGATGAGGACCGGTCTAAGAATAAATGTTCCTAAACTTTCTCATGACTAATCATGCGTCTACAAATTCAATATCATTGAATGAATTAAAAGAAAGCGTATGATAATGTGTATCTTAGTAAAGACAAAATAACCAAAAGCAAAAAGAAAATAGGGTTGACCAAGACTCGATCTCACGCGGAAAGCATATTGTACTGATACTAACTAATAGTGACAGCCACCATGCTGTCACAGCCACGACTTCGTCTGTGAAACCGTACAAAAAATGACTTTATATTTAAATACAATATAGAGTCTGACTGCTTAGAGTACGTTTTGCATCATAGTTTTCGTTAGTCGAAACTACTTTCCGTGAGCTGCGATTTCATTGGATAAACCCGATGTATTCAGATTGCCATTTGCGATGATGACGTCAAAATGTTTTGGTTATTGTTCGTAACAAAAGGCGAATTGGTATTAAATAAAGCACAAAATACACTTTTATATTAATTTTGCTGTTAAATTCCATTTCTTTCATTTTTTCTTTCCAAAAATCTTCATCTTCCATTGTGAATATTGGGGGGGCAAAAGTATACTCTGGCCCCCCCCAGTCTGGATATTGGGGGGGCCGGGCCCCCCCTGGCCCCCCCAGCTCCTACGCCTATGAGGACAATATTAAAAATGTTGTAAGCAAAAAGTGTATAGTACTTTAAAACCCTTACAGAGGACAATATTAAAAATGTTGTAAGCAAAAAGTGTATAGTACTTTAAAATCCTTACAGAGGACAATATTAAAAATGTTGTAAGCAAAAAGTGTATAGTACTTTAAAACCCTTACAGAGGACAATATTAAAATCAATAGTCAAGTAAAGTAAACAATCTAAGGACACTTGATTATGATTTGGTAAATATTCTTAATGACATTTATGTCTAAGATAATTTCCACCAATTTGGTGCAATTTTATGCACCCTTACCAGTAAAAGGCTTTCATACAGTGTCTAGTTCAATCTGCTGCCAGAATCTTTACTAAAGCAAAGTATTTAGTTAAATATGAACAAGATTGAATATTTAACTAATTCACAAAGGTGACAGTTTGTAGCCAACTTGGTTAGCTAAAGTATTTGTAGACTATTAAGTAATGATGCTTTCAATGAATAATTTTGATGCATCTATGGCAGTTAAAGATATAGAATACGCCAAACCCACCAACAATAAAAGCAATTGCTAATGTAAAGCAATACCAAAAATTGATATGTATGGAAAAGATAATTGAATTGCAGTTGAACCAAGCACTTCAAAAGTTATATAGCTCTATGGGTACAGACTTGGATCACATAAACAATATGAGGAGTTTCCTCATCAGATGGTCTACAAGAGTGCCTAAATATATTTTCCATCCATAGATGAAATTGAGGGTTCAATGCAAGACTATAGTAAGTGCTCCATGTTTATCACAGAAGCACTTATTATAGTCTTGCATTGAACCATCGAAATGTTGGGTTCAATAGTTTAGAAGCAAACACTTGACAAAGAGTATCTGTTCAACATGTTTCTCACTTGTACTAATTTTAACATGGCAAATTAATTTCAGATCTTTTTAAACGAAGCAATGATAACTTATTGTTTCTTTGGGTTAGTATTATATTCTGTATTTAGTTAATTGAGAATTATTGTTTACTTGGTCATAAGGTATGCATAGTTAAATTGTAGTTAGGGATTCATGTTTTAAGATGGATTCTTAATGTATGCATGGTACATAAGGAGTACATGACTGAAAGCATAAGTCTCGATGAAATTGTTTCCCAATTAAAGAATGCTTGTTAAATCTAAGAAACCTTAACGAATCCAATCATTATCTATGGCAAATAATGCTTTTTGCAATAAAAATTTGTTGTCATTCAGTCCAAAAGAAGAGGCATGCAAACATACTGAAAGACCAAAGTCCAACAGTACAATTTGAGGATTTAACTCTTAGAATGCTGGGTAATTTTTGTAAAAATAGATTTGAGTGTCGTCTGCTTTCCAAAACCTTAAATGTCTGCATAATTTATATGAGGAAAGAGACTCAGAGTAGGAAACAGGTTAGACCACAGGCCAGCTGCCAATACCTGGCAGCTGGCCTGTGATCTAACCTCTTTGCATAAGAATGCAGTCTGTTCCAGCACAATAAGGGTTAATGCATGACTAAAGTAAGTCCTTACAATAGTCTTGCATTTAGCCCTTGATTTGTTTTCTACAAATATCCGACTGATATGATAAAATCCTCGGGGTAATGCAGTACAACCTCCTTAAAATGAGCATGACAGCAATTTCAAAATTACAAAGCTATGGGACAGACAGCACACAGAAGAATTATTATAACCTAACCATAACTGGCATTTTCTGATGGAAGAAATTATGACAGGCCACATCAATTAACTGCAGCTGAGATGCAGACATTTTTTCTTTGTACAACCATACATAAGGCTGCCTTAACCCTTTACCAAACACCAAACTTTCGACTGTCCAAAGTTGAAAGAATTTACAGACCACATTTCAAAATGTGATGAAATAAAAACATAATCTTCTGATAGGGCATAATACATAGTGGGAAAAGGTAAAATTGCTCGTTAAGATCAATTTCTCCTTTTCCCACAAGGATTTCAAGAGTCGTCAGCAACAAAATGGTCAAATGTTGTTATTGTTTGGTAATGGGTTAATCATTGCTTATCCTTTAGAATGCTGGGTTATTTTCTAAAATTCCAAATGCTGTCTTAAGGTACAATATTTAATGCTTCACTCATTCTTTCATAAAGGATTTTGTGACAAATTGAAATCAACAACATAAGAAATATATTTAAAAACAATATCCTTTTATTACAATGCAAGGTCCTTGGAATGCTTATACTGGATCCAGATGTAATGACAACATACATTAACATAAAGTTTTTTGAAAGTTTAAACATGTACCCCAATCAAACTATTACAAACACACTCTCATAGACAAATGAAAACTGATGTTCATAAAGGAGAGACAAACTTTTATAATAAACCCTTACACATGTTGCAACACAGTAACTATTGGGCTCACACCTCACACCAGACTGTGAAGTGGTTATAATTATAATGCTTAGAATGCTGGGTAATTTTCTAGAAATAGATTTCTGTGTCTTCTGCTCTCCAAACCCCTATCGGAATCACTGGGGTATTTCTGTGAGCTGTGTAATACACCTCAGATATAAGTGTAGGGTTACAATTTTTTGGGTAAATCAGCCTCCGGCGATTAACACCTTTTCTAAGCGTGCAGGATAAGTAGTTCAATGTATATGGAAGTGTTGGATATCCTTTTTAATCATTTTTTATCGGTAACTCATACGAAATAGCGAAATTATAGGTTGTGACATATATAATTGACATTAATCAAATTAAAAGACTTTTACGATGTCACATTTAAGATCTATTTTTAACAACAAAAGTGAAGTGATGTCATTTCTGCGGGAACCATGGCGTCATCCCTATTATTTCAGAGGTGTTTTCATTGGATAAACCCAGATTGTCCCAACCCTTAAATATCTGCTTACTGTTGAGGAGAGATACCCAGAGTAGCAAACAGGTTAAATCACAAACCAGTCGTCAATTAACTTGGCGGCTGGTCTAGATCTAACCTGCCTGCCTAAGCATGAGAGGGTTCCAGCACTGTAAGGGTTAAACATTGCTTAAACAGAGATAAGTTGGTTTGGATCAAGTTACTTAAATGATTTATACAATGTGCACAATTTTACCTCTAATGTGCACAATTGTACCTCCAATGTGCACAACTGTACCTCAAGTGTGCACAACTGTACCTCCAATGTGCACAAGTGTACCTCCAATGTGCACACGTGTACCTCCAATGTGCACAACTGTACCTCCAATGTGCACAACTGTACCTCCAATGTGCACAATTGAACCTCCGATGTGCACAAGTGTACCTCCAATGTGCACAATTGTACCTCCAATGTGCACAAGTGTACCTCCAATGTGCACAATTGTACCTCCAATGTGCACAAGTGTACCTCCAATGTGCACAATTGTACCTCCATTGTGCACAAGTGTACCTCCAATGTGCACAATTGAACCTCCGATGTGCACAAGTGTACCTCCAATGTGCACAAGTGTACCTCCAATGTGCACAATTGTACCTCCAATGTGCACAAGTGTACCTCCAATGTGCACAAGTGTACCTCCAATGTGCACAAGTGTACCTCCAATGTGCACAAGTGTACCTCCAATGTGCACAATTGTACCTCCAATGTGCACAATTGTACCTCCAATGTACACAACTGTACCTCCAATGTGCACAAGTGTACCTCCAATGTGCACAATTGTACCTCCAATGTGCACAATTGTACCTCCAATGTGCACAATTTTACCTCCAATGTGCACAACTGTACCTCCAATGTGCACAAGTGTACCTCCAATGTGCACAATTGTACCTCCAATGTGCACAATTGTACCTCCAATGTGCACAAGTGTACCTCCAATGTGCACAACTGTACCTCCAATGTGCACAATTTTACCTCTAATGTGCACAACTGTACCTCCAATGTGCACAAGTGTACCTCCAATGTGCACAATTGTACCTCCAATGTGCACAATTGTACCTCCAATGTGCACAATTGTACCTCTCATCTTTTCTCATGATTTTTTTAACTTGTTTCCATATCATGATAATGATTAGCTTGCCAATCCTCAATACCAAATTAGCAAATTTTAAACCTCTATGGGATTTAAATACGTAAGGAAATATGGATATCAAAATCAGGAAATTGCCTGTTGTTGCAGGGGGTCACATTTGGTTTGTTGGGGGTCATATTGGCTGTGACAAGGTCATATTGACCATTATTGACTGGAACAAAGTTGGGCACAGCCAATTTTGATGGGGCAATATTTTGAGGCTAGGCGATCACTCACTGGGACTCGTCTGATAGAATGTCAATGGGAAACCCATTCATGTATTGTATCCAATCATTAACTCTTCTGTCTCCAGTTCTGGAGCAATAAATGGCACCCTAGACTTTCACTAGTGCTCTAAATGACCAATATATTTATGGTTCAATGCAATACTATAGTAAGTGCATCATGTTTATGAAGCATTTACTATAGTCTTGCATTGAACCCTTGAAGGCTAAAGAGAATGAAACAATTATGAGAATTGTTTAACCTTTTTTCCTGATATAAAAGGATAACAAGCATTGCTAGCAAACTGTCCTTATTTCACAGCACATTCAATGTTTGTTAACCAAAATGTAGCTATCTGAATAGCAATGAAAGCTAGAAAAAACTTCAATGCAATTAGTTATTCTATTAGAAAATAGGTTTTGAATGCATTTGAATTGCATAAACAATCAAACATTAATTCTGGAAAAATAATTTATTCATTTTGAGCAGTTTCTCCTTTATATCTAAGCTTCACAATAGCAGATTTTGTTTCAATACCTTAAGGAATGTTTCAAAACTCAAGGTTTAGACAGAAAACTAATTGATTTAAAATATTCAGCAAGAAAGGGAAAATCTCTGGTCAAAGACAGAAGGTAAGGTTGTCCATATACCCATCAAAGTTGATGTCTACAGAATCATAATCAAATGCTATCTCCTGAAGTTGCATAGAAATGCTATCTCCTGAAGTTGCATAGAAATGCTATCTCATGAAGTTGCAAAGAAATGCTATCTCCTGAAGTTGCATAGAAAGTTGCCTGCCAAAGAAGCATGTAAAGAACTCTTCCGACAATTCATCAAAATAGTCGGTTGAAGATGCACCAAATGGCGTCTGTTGAATCCACATCAAAAGCTGTCTGCGAAAGCCAAACCAAATTGAGAGAGCTAAGGATGCAGCACATTATGAAACAAAAGCATCAGTGGCAAAGCTTTTCCTCCATAAAACCTATCTATGACGCATCTGCTAGACATTGACAAAAGATGCACTGACAACGGAAGAATTGCTTTTTATGAGCATCATTTATTTTCTTTTTGTAATAACAGCTTTTAACGAATATCAGTTGTCTGCTGTTGCTTTCCTTTTGGACCAGTGGCAATTACCAAAAGGGGAATGGGTTAACTCATTACCAACCAATAACTATATATGACTAGTTTGTTGCAGAGGGCTCTGGATAACCCTTTGGGAAAAGGAGAAATTGCTCATAACGAGCAATTTCTCTTTTTCCCAGCAATGTTTTCTACTCTATCAGAAGATAACTTTCCAATTTCATCACATTTTGAAATGCCATCTGCAAACTTTTTCAATTTGGGACAGTAGAAAATTTTGTGTTTGGTAAAGGGTTAATCAATTTAGACATTAAAATAAAGTTGATCTATTGATACCAATAATATTGTGCTCTGTGCGCAGTTTTATTAAGTTAACGAATTAATCAAAGAACATCACAGTCTGTCTCCGAAAAACATTTTATAGCAGTAATTTCTCGTGAACCAATCAAAAACGAGACGACCTCTGTTAGATTGGATCATTAATAACTTCCCTATCTTTTTAATATATTGACAATTACAGGCCAAGGAATATGGGTGTACTTAGATCATTTTTGATTTGACAAGTTTTAAACAAGTTACTGCCATTTCGTTTTCTGATGTTACCCTTTTGAAGTCAAAATAAGGAGCAGTTTGTCATTTCTTGTTATTGCATCGCGGTTCAATTAATGTAGGAAGGATTTTCTCTGCGTTTAATATCTTTCTCTTTTGATATCTTTACCAATGACTATCAAATATTGATAGTTTGCAGAATACATCATTAATCAAACTATATTTGAAAATATATATGTGTATATATTTACATTCTTGATTTATGAAATTCTTATCTGTATTTTCTATGCAATACTTTTGAGCAATATCAGTTCTGTCTATAGTAGAAGGATGGGTAGAACTAAAGTAAGATGGAATGCAATTATTAAAGCAGCCATAAAAGAATTTGCCAAGGGGACTGTTGGATCAGAGTAGTAATCATCTGGATTATATAACAGTAATATCAGACAGTCAGTGTTATCATCAGAACAGGAAAACTGGTAAGACTGTCAACCCATTACCAAACAATAACGATATTTGACCATTTAGTTGCAGAAGGCTCAAGAAAGCATTGTGGGAAAAGGAGAAATTGCCCTTTACAAGCAGTGGGAAAAGGAGAAATTGCTCTTAACGAGAAGATTGTTTTTCAATTTCATCACATTTTGGAATGATGTCTGCAAACTCTTTCAACATGGGACAGTTGAAAATTTGGCATTTGGTAAATAGGTAAACAGAATTATGATTACCGTTGCAGCAGAAATTTGGAAACATTGCAAAATCTTGTCACAAAGTTACATTTTGCTCAAGCAACATTCAGAAAAGGACAAAAACATATGGTTAAATTTAAGAAACAAAAGAAGCAATCAATATATTCAATGTTATGCGTCCTCCATCTATCACACTACTAACTAAACTGCAGGTTCTCCTATATGACAATGGGACATGTCAAACAATTGACATCGCCAAGCAAGAGCTGTCTCGGTTCCCCTTTTCTTGGATGAATGTTAATTACAGTCAGTCCATCAAGTTATTGCTGTACACTATGCTGGAAAATTCCATCAAGTTATTGCTGTACACTATGCTGGAAAATTGTGCAATTCTAAATAAAAGTCTATTCTATTTTGTCTATTCTATCTATATTTTAAATGTTTATTCTTTTCTGTTCTGTTAATAATCTTTATCAACATTTCTAAGCCAATTCCTTCAAACATTCTGTATTTTATGGGGTTTTATGCAGTGTCAATAATATATAACCAAATATGTTTTTCTGGAATTTCCTTGTGTTAACACAAGCCTGGAGTTTGTTAACCAAAGGACAAATCCACCAAACCTGCTGAGCCAATGGGGATCAATCACACTACCTAATGTATTCTTGTAAAGACACATCTGCTGTAAATACTGCGACAAAAACATCTGCGACAAATAGAGAAAAAGGTCTCATTGCCAGTGACTCCTTCTCAAGTCACAATGATTTTGATCTTATATAAAAACAATTTATGTTATCTTTCATAGTCTAAAAGAATTTCATAATGATTAATTTGTAATAAATGTGTCAACCCACCCATTTAGAATTGAAAATGAAATAAGCTCTAACCAAAAGACAGAGAAAATAACCTATTCTAAATGATTATGTTTGAATCTACTACCCTTGTCTCCTGAAAAATGCATTCTTCCGCAGGAATACCCCTGGAATACCCCAGGAATACCCCAGGAATACCCCCAGGAATACCCCTGGAATACCCCTGGAATACCCCTGGAATGCCCCTGGAATACCCCAGGAATACCCATGGAATACCCCTGGAATACCCCTGGAATACCCCAGGAATACCCCTGGAATACCCCTGGAATACCCCTGGAATACCCCAGGAATACCCCTGGAATACCCCTGGAATACCCCTGCAAAGGATTCAAGACCTTATTCGTGAACTTCTTGGCCATTCATGAATGAAGAGTTAATCTAGAAAATGTTCATGAATGTCTAGAACATGTTCATGAACGTCAAAAACAGGTTCATGAAAGTATTCATGAACCTGTTCTTGATTTTCATGAACAAGGTCTTAAAGTTCATATACAAGCTCTGCATTCACTGATGGTCACTTGTCGTTCATGTCTGTTCATGGATTCAGATGTTGAGAATAGGGGTGTAACAATGCCAATCTAATTCAATGTTTCAAACCTTGCTTATTTTGGTAATCATTAGAATCCACAATAAAGGGGTAAGAAAATCAATGAAGAAGCAGCAAAAAAGCCGGACATCTGGAGCTGTGGAGATGGAGCTGTGGAGACGGAGCTGTGGAGACGGAGCTGCGAGACTGACATAATAATTTAACTCATTTACCCAAAAAGGACTTACTGACTGGTCCAAATTTAAAAGATAGGCAAACAACATTTATGTAAGAACCAAACTATAGCTTCATCTTTGAAATCTTATTTAAAGCATTGTGACAAAAGAATAAATTGCTTATGAAGAGCATTTTATACTTCTATCTCAATAATTTCTTAAATCTTCTGTTACAGCATCATCAAAAGTATGTATAATGGGGTAAAGGATCAAAGGAATACAATTTCCTAGAAAACCTCCTCTTTTGGTAGAGCTGTATACTTATTTTCAAATTAAAATCCAGCAAATAATAGAAAATAGCAACCAATTATAGCCAAGACTGTAATTTCCCAAATATTCTTGGATGCACTGCTGTCTCAAAAAGGTTACTAGAGTAACAATGCACTTTGAAGACATAAAAGCATCTTAGTTTTCCTTTTCTGTGCATACAGACATTGACATCTATAGAATTTTTGCGTCTTCTCCTTTATCTCTTGAAGAAGAAAAATTTAAGAATTATTGTAACATTAACAGTGTGACTGTTTAACCCTTACAGTGCTGGAACCAACTTCATGCCTATGCAAACATGTTAGATCCAGGCCAATCGCCAAATAAATTGGCAGCTGGCCTGTGATCTAACCTGTTTACTACTCTGAGTATCTTTCTTCAACAAAAGTAAGCAGGTATTTAAGATTTTTGAAAGCAGATGACACAAAAATCTATTTTAGAAAACTACCCAGCATTCTAAGGGTGCAGACTGTAGTAAGTTCTTCTTAAATGTGAAGCACTTACCATCATCATACACTAAAACCATCGACATTTCACAAGTCAGTCTGGAGGCTGCGCAAGCCTCTAATGAAAATACGAAATGCCTTCACTAGGATTTGAACTCATGCAGAGTGGGGGCTGTGTGATTCAAGCTCTGTACCACTAAACAACTAACTAAAACCAATAAACAACTTCCCCTTAAATGATAACAAACTTACTAAATCAAAAGGTATTACCACTGAATAACTAACACAACAGTTTTCCATACTATGCAAAGCTTTCTTTTGACAAGACTATTCAATATTGCCTGATGCAATTACATTTTAACATGTCAATTTTCAAAATCATTTGTAGTTGAAACAAGCATTTTAATATACATAGGTTGTAGGTAGGACTGATATTTCTTTTTGAGAAATCTAACCCTCTATCTGTAAACAAAACCTGCAGCAGATGTCATGAATAATTTTTATGCCATAAAACAAACAATTTTACGTCATGAAACATTTTTATGTCGTGAAACATTTTTATGTCGTGAATCAATTTTATGTCATGAAACATATTGAGATATTCTTTTGTCACAATTCTTTTGAAAACCTTCCTATGAATCTAATATCATACACATGATTCTACGAAGAGAAATTTTGAAATCTTAAAGGCAATAAAAACATCTTAAAAGCAAATTCCAAACAAAATAAAGAAAAAGTACCTTTTGATATATTATTCACCATCCACTCACACCTTTCCGTCAAACTACAAATATCATCATCACGCGAAAGTGTCAACCATTGTTACATGGTGAAAAACACCAGCTTTTTACGATGTTTCTGACAAGAGCTTGAGGTGTCAACAACGTAACCAATTCATGTCAATGCTCATTCAATACACTCATGTAAAGAACCCATTCACATACAGGCACTTCAAATGAGAAAAACTTTCAAATGAAACATAAACAAGCCTGAGAGGAACTTTTTACCATCTTCATTGATGGCTACTCTCTATTTCCCCCATGGAAAGACTGGTTTAACACATTAAAACCTAATGCCAGAGATTTGCGTCTGACAGCAGACGGCTCTCAAAAAGCATTGTGGCAAAAGGAGAAATTGCTTGTAACAAGCAATTTCTCCTTTTGCCACAATGCTTTTTCGATCTATTCACAATCATCACAACAGAACTGAAAGGTTTTTCATGTTTACAAAACTTTGCTAAAGTCGTCTGCTTCAAGTAACAAAATGTCGTCTGCAAGTGGTAAAGAGTTAACTGGCTTCTAGATTATGTACATAAATCAATTACTCCATATAACCAAACTTCAGTGCATCTGCTGCAAAAACCTTTAGAAAAGGCTTTGAGCAAAAAATGAGTTATTCTAGATGAAAGATTCATTCTATTTCAGTATTTTCTATTAAAATTTAGACAAAGTAATTTTATTCATGTTTTATTTACATTATCTGATTTTTTCTATTTTAAAAGAAACCAATGAAACAAAAGGCTTAATTGCTTATGCTAAGTAATTTATTCTTTTTCACAGTGCATTCCACCAAAAATCATAGACAAAGTGTATTTCATTAATGCTATAATTTATCGTCTGTATTTTTCTTTGAATTTGGACAGGTCACAGGTCACAAATTCCCATATGGAGGAATGGGTTAAGAACAACTCTCTATTTGATTGGCAGGGAGGCTGAAGGTGAGTGTATCGGAGGGGTATCAAATGTGAATATCGTAGTAAATGGTTATTTTGTGGGGGTAAGCTGCTGCGCTGAGCTAAAAGTTAAGAATGCTGATGGTATGAAAGAGGAATTATCCGAGAGAATTGATATTACCACTTGCAGTGGGTTTTTCTGCAGTCAGGATTTCCTGATGTTGATTTGATCTTCACAGAATCATTAACGCTTTCTCATAAACCACAGGCACTGCAGCAGAAGATGTAAATCCAGTTTTGATGAAAATAATAAATATTCTGATGAAACAACTATGTAAGATAAATTAATGCATAAATCAGGAAAAAAGAGTATCTACCCATCATCTTGCCTTGTCATGAGGTCTTGTTTTGTCATGAAGCTTTAGAAATGTCTTTTATTGCAAAATCACAAAATGTCCTCAGTAAAAGAAAGTGTTAACCTTTTAGTGCACAAATCCCTCTAATGTGTCAGGATCAGCATGTAATAAGAAGATAAATGAAAATCATTTGGAGAGTTGCTTAAATTACAGTTCACATATAACTATAATCTAATCAAACTAATTAATGCACCTAGTGCAGAGAATATGAGTACCAAAGTGACAAAAGGAAAAAGTGCTCAGACTGTGATGTTTTCCTTTCATTATAACAGTTTCTTAACATTATCATTATCATTGAGAAAACAGATCTTATTTTATATCTGTTGCCTGCTATTGCTTCTTATTTGGACCTGTCTCAACAAGGAAATGATCAGAAAAGTTTCAGGAATTCTGCATTAACACATAACCTTTTTACATTAACTTTGCAGGTCTTCACTTTTTGGCAGCCATATAAAAGTCCGCTGGGTATGACGCAAAATGCCAACATCATCCTGTAGTTTAGAATTTTAAAAAAATCATATAAAAAGTAACAAAATACTGTTGATATATGTCTTACAATAAAAGACCATTAATGTTTGTGATAAAACGCTAAATTGTGAGATTATACAAAGAATAATAAATAAAGATAACTAGGAGAAATTTATAAGTGATTGAAAATATAGTGAAAATGACTTTCAATGACATGTTGAGCAGCTAAACTGTTAAGAAAGTGTTCATCATTATACTATGACATTTTTAATGCGTTTCCCATTGAGGATGAGTTAAAAGGTTTCTTCTAAATTTGTCAATTTAAACTCTTTCTTGGATACAAATCATGTTTGCAGCTTCAATCTTTAAGCATCTTATCCCATTACCAAACAATTACAACATTTAACCACTTTGTTGCAGACAACTCTGGAAAAAATTGTGGGAGAAGGAGGAATTGCTTGAAACGATCAATTTCTCCTTTTCCCACAATGTTTTCTGTCCTATCAGATGATTATTTTTCAATTCTATCACATTTTGAAATGTCGTCTGCAAACTCTTTCAATTTGGGACAGTCGAAAATTTGGTGTTTGGGAGAGGGTTAAAGACGTTCATACAACAATGGCCATGTACGAAAGAATTATCTTTAAAATTCAATATCTGAATCTATGTTGCAATAGATGAAATTGCTTGTACCAATTTATCTCCTCCTTTGTCAAATTTCTGGAGATAACTGCCACAATGGAAATTTGAGATTAAATAAAAATAACTCTAGGTCTGATTTTATCCCAATCATTAACCATAATAAATAAACTAGGGATGGGAACGAATATTCGAATATTCGAATATTCGAATAGCTGGTCGAATATTCGAATAGCAAAATAGTATTCGAATATTCGATTTTAATGAACCCATATTACTGTATGTTTACCATAAATTTTATTCAAAAATAATGTTGTTTTATTTTCATTTTCTTCCTCTAAACCGATCCCAAATATCGAAGAACGTGCCTAGCTCCCAGGTGCAGTTACGATGTTTTTACAACGTATGTCACACAGTAAATCACCTGTGACAAATTACCACATCTTTTGACAGTTTGCAAAACGATTAATTCCTAAGTGTGAAAATAGTCGATCTTAAGCCGCTAAATCTAACACCTTAATGATCTGGACTTGCTCCTTATTATCCAAAACAAGTCAATCACGCTAATTGACAATTGTCAGTGTCAACCAATCACGTAACTTGTTTGTCGTGAAATTAAACAATTACTCTTTCAATAACCAATCGTAATCATGATTGCTTATGCACGAAGACCAATCAAATGATGTGTTAGAAAGGATATTTTTCTTCAGAATAATTTGTCAAACTTATCTTCATTCTAATTTCTACATCTATTCGATAAACATCACAATGTCTCCATCGCGTGTCTGGAATTACTTTACTCGTTCTGCCGACAAGTCGAAGGCGACCTGTAACCTGTGTAACCAGGACTTTGTATTCAAGAATACAACATCCAACCTACTGAATCACTTGAATGGCAAGCATCCATCCGTCTGGAAAAGTTGTATGTTGATTAAAAACGAAATAATGGTTATTACTGCTTTGATATTGAATGCACGTACATGTATACAGATATCGGCTCCCATCGGCTATACACAAAAGGTTTGAACAGAGGACTAGTGTACTAGTATTCGGACATGCAGACATTCGGACATCAAAACGAATTCTAAAATCGAATATTCGAATATATTCGAATAGTTCTAGTCGAATATTCGAATAGTGATTTCACTATTCGTTCCCATCCCTAAAATAAACTAAGACCTAGCTTTAAAGCATCTAGATTTAAAGCCTGTGGCCCATGAATCTTCATGTACTTTATAAAATTCTTATGTCTAAGTACTTCAGCGTATAGAATCTTAGAACAAACACAAAAAGTATCTTGGAAAGTTCTTTGCATTATTTGGATTTTACAAACAAGCGCAGTACCAAAAAACTCAAATGATAATGATTTCAAGTTCCCAAGTGGGATTCTTCATATTTGTGAATTTTCCATTTTAATCTTTCACCAAAAAGCAACAAGATGTGGTCCGCCTTGATGAGTTCTGCTGGCGACAGTTGTGAAGTTCAAGGTTCGATACCCGTCAGCAGCGCGGTGAAAATGCCATGCTAACCCACAAATCAGTGCAAGAATTGGTTATGTATCCATGAAGCAGAATCGAAAGTAATGGATTGAACTTGCAAGAACTTATTTCACGATTGATGTAAAATGAATAAGTCTAGATAATAGACATAAGCTTTACCTTTTATTTCATAAATACTCTGTTCAGTATTGTTGCAGCAGATGTTACTCAAACCTTTCTCCAAATTCCACAACTAAATCACTTTTGGTGAAAATTTTATGTCTCCTTACTAATACAAATTAAACAAGTCGCAAATTTTACTTTTAAAAAGGTATTTGTTCAGTTGTTATGTGTCAGGTAAAACAGTGGTTACATTTGTCTTGTGATTGGCAGCATGTGTAACCCTTTAAGTGCTGGAACCAACTTCATGCTTGTGCAAACAGGTTAGATCCAGGCCAGCCGCCAATTAAATTGGCGGCTTGCCTGTGATCTAACCTTGTTGCTACTCTCAGTATCTTTCCTCATCAACATCAAGCAGATATTTAAGGTTTTGGGAAAGCAGACAACACACAAATCTATTTTGAGAAAATTACCCAGCATTCTAATTATTAATCCACTACCAAACAATAAAGACATTTGACCAGTTTGTTGCAGACCACTTTTTAAAACATTGTGGGAAAAGGAGAAATTGCTCTTAATGAGCAATTTCACCTTTTCCAACAATGTTTTCTGCCCTCTCAGAAGATTATTTTTCAATTTCATCACATTTAGAAATGTCGTCTGCAAGCTCTTTCAATTTAGGACAGTCGAAAATTTGGTGTTTGGTAAAGGGTTAAGGAAACTTCCTGACAATTCACAAAGCTAACAAACAATAAGAGAGGCAATAGGTTATCAATGTTGTGGATGACAGAAGTGCTTCAGGGAAAATTCCAACAGCTTTCTAACCTTAGAAATTGCAAGGAATGGCAATAACTCTGTGAGGGAGGCTACCATAAATATTCGGCCATAACTTGTCATAATAAAGTTACAGCAATGATCTCATTAGCATTAGATTATATGCTCCTAAAACCCTTGACTTTGAACAAGTTCGTAATCTGAAGCCATATATCTAAATCTGAAGCCATATACCAATACAGTAATTGATGTATCCATTGATTGTGATTTTGTGAAGTTATTGCTTCACTACAAATGGTGCAACTCCTAAAGTGCACCTTGGCCTAGTGGTAAGAGTACAGAACTTTATATCAGATTATGCCCCTCTTCACTTGGGTTCAAATCAAGGGTTCAGTGCATGAAGCACTTACTATAGTCTTGCACTGAACCCTCGAAATTATGGTAGATTACAGTCCACCCGCGATAGTCCGAACGTCGCTTATCCGGAATATTCACCATCTGAACAGAATTTTGAGGGAACGGTCCTTACCTTCATCAATTTAACTGTTTAATGCGGAAAATCCGCGTTCCGGAACCGGACAAAAAAAATCGGGAACCAACAGTCACTTTTCATAGTATATGCGTATGGCTTGTCCGGAAACCAGTAAAATCGTTTATTTTGCGATTACAGTTGCTAATGAAGGGATCGGTCTTCTGTTGTAAACGGCATTCACACGTTTTGCAAACTGGCATGTATGCTTGACCATAACATGTCACCTAGTGTAGTGTACTGAAGGGTGTTGATTGTTTGTTAATCGGTCATTCTGTCAGTTGATTAGTCTTACATAATTGTAATTACGGTCGCATGTCGATAGTTGAGTTTGTAAAATGTGTTGATAAGCTGATTGGCTTCTTAGACAGCGATCAGGAGACAATGTCTGGCAATCATTTTCAATTAATACTCAATCGATATGCTCCTTTTCCCTATAAATAAACTTTCGACAATCCCACCCTATCTCAATTTGTTAATACATACATTTCTCCTAGGAACGAAAGTGTTCGGATAAACGAGGGTCGACTGTATTCACATTTATTATGGGAAAGTTTAATTATAACCCCTTAAACTGACTATTTCCCAATTGTTTTCATGGCCATCTCTTGTTAATGTCTGTTTATGAACTTCATGAACACAGTTTTTGAAGCCTTCACAGTGGTTGTCAACTATGTTTTAATTAATACTGTGTGATAAAGACAATGATACATGCATCACTTATCTAGACCTCTCTCTAACATGAACTTCTCTTTTAAATTGAGGTAATAGTGTGTCGTGAAACACACAGAACATTATTCTTAAGATAAAACAATTTGTTTACTCTGTAATACACCAAATCAAATTGGCACTCGCAAAGAAGTATAACAGTATCACAGCCAACTCCATTTTTTATCAGAAGCCAGAAAATGTTTAAATCTCATTTTCATCTGGAATTAAAATCAGGGACTTCTTCCTCATTTACAAAAACCTTCAGTACTTTGTTGATGTTTGCCAAAAATAGTTCATGTAAAAAATGATGATGAATGTGAATTATTAGGTAAAGCAAAACCAGTGCTAGAACAGTTTTCAAAATGTGTAATAACTCTTTATCACTGTCCATTAACAATAACAATCATGAAAAAATGAGTCTTTAACAAAGTTCTGCAAAAAGGAAATAGAACATTACTCCCTGGTATGACATTTGATATTTGTTTATCACTTTACCAAACGCCAAATTTTCGACTGTCCCAAACAATTAACTGAAAGAGTTTGCAGAACACATTTCAAAATGGGATGAAATTTGTAAATAATCTTCTGATAGGGCAGAAAGCATTGTGGAAAAAGGAGAAATTGCTCATTTATGATTTCCAAATTGTTTGTAACAAACTGTTTAAATTGTTTGGTAATGGGCTTGGGTGTATTGCATTGTACCAACAGTATTTCAGTTATTCAAAGAAAACAAAATTTCCCAAAAGGAAACATGTATTTGATGATGAAAGTTTTTACTTCTTTGTATATGGTGCTGATGGAGTAATTACCTTTATTTGTCTTGCTATTTCTAATTTGATTTAAAAATGTCTGCTTTGTTGTCAAATCAAAATGTCATTTGTCACATTTAACATTGAGCGAATGAAGACAACAGCAGATGTTAGAAACCAATATATTTTTTTGCCTTAGATATCATATGGCAATCATTGTGTTTAAAGAATGAATTACTCATAGGGAGCATTTCACTCCTTTCAAAGTGTTTCCCAGCAGATAGGGCAAATTAGTCCTTACAGTGCTGAAACTGATTTCATGCTTATGCAAAATGGTTAGATCCATGCCAGCTGCCAAATAAATTGGCGCCTGGCCTGTGATCTAACCTGTTTGCATCTCTGAGTATCTTTCCTCATCACAATTAAGCAGAAATTTAATTTTTCTAAAGGCAGACAACACCAAAACCTTTTTTTTTTTTAAATTACCCAGTGTTCTAAGGGTTAAAGTTTTATAAAGTAAGTGGATAACAACATCAAGGGAACTGTCATGGTTAAGTCTAAGATGTGCTATAAAACACCCAAATAAGTGAAAATCATCAGAAATCAAAAAGAGCTCTGTATAAAATACTCTTGGATCAATAAGATTTATTCCGTTTTCTGACGGATCAGTCTAATTTCCATGGAAATATTATGCTGTTCTGTGACTTTAACAGATGCATATTACTCTATTTATGACGGGTGTTCTGGAAATTACAGTTATTGTCTTTTATGGTCCATTTCTGATGTGATCTAACTGCCTTATAAATATACATCCTTAATGTTCATGAATTTGTCCAAATTAAAACAGAGATGGATATATTTCATTTCCAAAAATGACTAGGTACGGCTGACAATATGAAGCCCATTTATGACGGCTATACCCACACGCCTACTTAATGATCTGGCTATCATTTTCTACTCAATATAAAGTCCCCTTTTGTCTGACTGACTTATTATGTTTTCAATAATTGCATAACTTCTTATTTCATCTTTAAAAACTCATTTAAAAAGTTAAAACTTACTTACTAACTTACCCCCTTCATTCTGCTGTCCGAATATATAATCTGTACTCACAACATAAATTATGTGGAATAGTAAAGGGTTACAAAGAGGTCTGCACTAGGTGTACTTGGGAATCAAACCCATGACCCTTGTGTCCTGGAGGCAATTCTCTTATACCCCTGGTTGCCATTTTATTAAGGGAAAATATTTGGGTAAGTCAAAACTGATAAACTTGGTTAGCATCTTAAATGAAGGTACAATATTGCAAGGTTACACTTCATTGGAAGCATCTCGGAGAGACGCTTCCACTGACATGTTACTTTGCAATATTTGCAATATTTATCAGCTTGGTATTGAAATAAGATGGAATGTTTTTTTGAACTTACGCAAAGTTTTAGCATAAAATGTTTAGTTAAATGATACGCTGGGCCAAAGTCCCCACTTATATTCAATGACTGCTCTTAACATGTTAAGTGAATTTTATGTTGTATCTAGAAATACATGCTGGATGATAGCAACAGCAACATCTATAGCTATTATAATATTGATGCATTGTAAAGCACAAAAGCACACATACAACTGTTTGGCTTCAATTTGCAGCATAACAATCGACACTAATTCTAACAAAAATGCACTGCTGCAATTTGTAACAAATATTTCCGAAACAAGACTTAAGATTAATGATTCTGACAAATTGCTCTTATTTCTGAAATCATTTTATGGTCGTGTATATCAAGAAAGTTTGGCAACACAACAACGTTTTATGACACTAATTTGCGTGAAACGCGCCCAAGAGTTTTATTGGGATAAAAATGGAGAACTGCAATTTGGGCTACTAAAGGGTTTCCTGTATAAGTCTATCTTGTAAGACAATATTATGTTTCGTTTATTACTGCATTATTTTCTACTTGAGGATGAAAATAATTTGTTACATACTGAGTAATTCTTCCATTATCCCGTTACTCCATTACATTTCTCTCTGATGTGTCTTGTGTAATGAAGTCTGTCAAAAACAACTTCGACAAAAGGATGAATTAATTGCTCCTAATGAGCAGTTACGCTTTTTTGTCACCATGATTTCTGCCAATTATCAAGAAGCAGAATGATACTATGTTTTTTTTTCGTTTTCTACTCATATTTTCGAATTAGCCCTGTCAAGAATTCCTATTTGATGGAAAAAAAGTTTGCTTTAAAGCAAACTAATGCTAAAAAAATGCAAAAATGAATTATGAATTATGAAACATGTTGAAATACCACATAATCATGACAATTTAATGCCTGCATTATTTATTATCAATATTGCAAAGTGCAATTTTCACAAATTGTGTTTGACTTTATTGTTCATATTCGAGCTATGTCTAGAAATAGTTTTCATTGCAAAACCTTTCATCGCAAAAAAGGAAAATGCAGTTTGAGGCGTTTTGTTGTTTGCTCTTCCATTCACTTTGAAGCAGTCCCAAAACCTCAAATAGGGGAATAAGTTATACCATTATGGCTTCAAATTTGAGAAAGCCTTTAAAAAAAAGGAAAATGAAACAAACAGGTCTTTTGCTGCAATGGTTATTCCCATATATTATAAAGAAGATGTTACTTTTTAAATGGTGCAATTATTGTCTACTGTTGCCTTGGTATCAAAATCCTGTATAAGGAGATGGGAAAAGAACAAGGCACGAATTGATTATTGATTAGTAAGGGCTTGTCAATAATTCTATAATAACTAAGGAGGCCAGGTTTCTTTAGGACATCCAACTTTGGAGCAATTGCAAATTATCATTGGGATCCTATTTGCAGATCAACCAAGGATGCAAATGGGGAAATGCATCACTGGTACCAAATTAACTGTACACATATTATGTAAATGAGGAGGAAATGCACAGCTAGTATCCAAATAACAGACTAACTAAAGGAAATAACAGTCTGCAGGCACAATTTGAGGAACCAATGCAAGACTATAGTAAAGTGCTTCACATTTGTGAAGGACTTACTATAGTCTTGTACTGAATCCTCAATTTGTACCAGGAAGAATCGTTGTCCGACCTGAGTTTTCCCATTCTGGAACTTTGATGCAGAATTATGACAGTATAATCAAGAACTTATTACACAATAATTTCTCAAAGGTTCAGTCTAGTGCTAAAGGAAATGCTTCACACTAATTTGTAAAGGACTAACTATCGTCTAATTGCTGCTAATTGAAGTAAATTTCTAGGAAAACAAAAGTGGAAAATCAATTTGACAAAAATCAACTCTTTTCATTAATAAAAGATACTTTCTTTATTGCAATATTTACTATAAATACCTTAAACTACAGTGGCCTGTAAAGGCTGTTCTCAAGTTTGAATCCTTCAATTTCACGGGCATTCAACCTCAATTCATCATTTCATATAGGAAATTGTGACTGGTTCAAATTCATGCTTATGCAGACTATAGAAAAATTAAAACTGAAAAAGTGCAGGGTCTTTGGGAAAGCATCATGATTAACAATTTCCTA
Source organism: Cerastoderma edule (assembly GCA_947846245.1). Classification (NCBI taxonomy): domain Eukaryota; kingdom Metazoa; phylum Mollusca; class Bivalvia; order Cardiida; family Cardiidae; genus Cerastoderma; species Cerastoderma edule. The sequence continues at coordinate 43,369,427 of OX401408.1, forward strand.
TCATAACAAAAATTAAATTTTTGGTGAGTATTGACATGTAGGCATTTCGGAACTAACTCACCATGTCAACAGTACAAACTAGATGCTTCAAATACAGATTTATGAAAACAAGCTTTTTCATGACACAGCTCATTATGCAAATGAGAAGGAATCAGTCTATTGGCTGCTGAATAGTACTTCCTGTTTGATTTGATTATTTGAGTATTGTCTGGATTAGTGAACAATTTTACTTGCAGATTGTGCAATTAATCACATCTTTTGTCTAATGCTACACATCTTTAAGTAATGTGCCGTCTAATGAAGACATCTAATGAAGACCCAAAGGTTAATGATCCATGCATACATGTAATAATATGTCTTCATTTGTGCTTTCTTTGAGAAGTAGTCACAGGTGCTAACTGAGTGGAGTAGTGGTTAGTTAAACAATTTTGACCAAGTATTGGTTGTCACATATTTTCAATTTGTAACTATGATCAAAGCCATTACAACAAAAATCATTGTATAACATGAAAAATGATGTTTTAATTCTGAAATGTCCTTCTTTAGGTCTATAGTATGGCCTTTGTTCCAGAAGACCCAGCAATGTAAGGATGAGTTGTGTGTTATGACACATTTCTCCGAGAGCAATCAATTTGCCCGTCTGAGATTTTCTGTAGTGTTATGACTTCCTACACCTCTTATGATTGACGGTTCATTGTCTTGACTGCACAGTCCTTGGTGATACAGATAAGAGGCACATCTTCAAAGCTAACTTTTTATAACTTGTTTTAACCCTATATTGTGGGTACTCATTAGAATCGTGTGAATAGGACGATTCTAATGAGTACACACAATATAGGATTTGTCTAACAAGTTTCGAAATACTGCGTGTAGAAGACCATAAAACAGCCTGCATATCTAGATCAGTGTTCCTTCAAATCTTCAGACTGTAATACTCTATCAATCTTGGTGGTAAACAGTCGGTCTGCGACTGGTTTTAACTTGAAATAGTTGGCAAAAGAATATGAGCCAATTTTATGACGCACTCAAAAGAGTATGACGAAATTTCAAGTCAAAGATATTAAGAATTGTACAACTCCCAAGCCAAATCAAGAAACTTCAAATCCTATTCTGTACTTGCTCTGGGAGGCTGTTTTATGACGGATTTGTTAAGAAATTGCATGTCCCCATAATGTGTCCTATTATGAAAATCTGGGAGACAAAATTATGATACCCCCAGAGTCTTTTCACTTAATTATAATGGTTATCTTGACAAAACCTCTCTCATTTTCTTATTACCTTGGAAATTACAATTACGTCTTCTCATTTCAAGCCCTTTTTAAATTTTCAGTACAGACATTTGAACACTTTTTTTCGAGTATATAGTCAAAGCATATGCTGACACACAGTAGATGCTGCACATACGTATCATTTCCAATACTTTCCAGGGCTTTTATGCACTGAATGATAATTAAGGGCCCCATAAAAGGCATATTTCCAATTGGGAATTTGTTTAAAATCTTGTAGTTCTCCAAAAAAATGAAAGTCCCAACAGCTTTTTGGTTTTCCAAATTCAGCAATGTCATTGACACATCTTCCCATACAAGATTAACCCTTTCCCTAACAACAAATTTTTGACTGTCCCAAATTGAAAGAGTTTGCAGACGACATTTATAAAATGTGATGGAATTGAAAAACATTCTTCAGATAGAGCAGAAAACCTTGTGGGAAAAGGAAAAATTGCTCGTGATGAGCAATTTCTTCTTTTCCAACAATGTTTTCTAAAGTCGTCTGCCAAAAAGTGGTCAAATGCTGTTATTGTTTTGGAAAGGGTTCAGGCTAGGCCTCTCCAATTCAAGGGAAAAGGGCCCTGCTTTATATGGTTAGAACATTCTTAATCAATTAAATTCATACCAAGCTTGATGTTTGCTTATTTTAACGATTATCCTCATCATAAGTGTGAGAAGCATGGTTGCTGTTATTAAAAAACCTTTTACTTTATCTCATTCCCCAACGTGGGATAATATTTCTGGTTCACAGTGCAAGCAATTGTAGATGACAAACTTGGCAAGAAAACTAGCTGCTTGTTCACAGAGATAATGAAATTTGGAAGTCAAAACTTAATTTCTTCATATCTGTACAATGACTATACTGTTGTATAATACGCACTTGAGAAAATCCAATGGAAGTAAAACTATTTTGTATTTAAGTATGTTATGCCTGTGTAAAGTGCATAAGTGTGAATTTAAATCCAAATGTCTAGCAATTGTTTTGGGATTCATCACATGTAGATTAGACTGAACTTTCTTAATGCTTCCTGAATTAATTATGCTTTCAATATTTACCTTTAATTGTACCTCATGTAACAATACAAAACCTGTGTTGTTTCAACAACATTTCTGTTTCCCTGAAGTTCTCTCATATGTGAATAAGAAACTTTATGAAATTTGGAAGATATGACTGAGGGAAAATGGAAAACTGCTCATGAGGAACAATTCATCCTTTGGTGATAGTGTATTCTTAAGATCCCTGTTGCAGATTAGTCAAAGTGAGGAATGATCAAGTAAGGTGTTCAACCCCATGATCGTACCTTTAATGTTTCTATATGAAATATATACAAACATTTGGTTTTGTAAAAACAATCATTTAAATATATATGGATTTATGCCTTAACCCTTACCAAAACACCAAATTTTCAGTTGTCCCAAATTGAAAGAGAATGCAGACAACATTTCAAAATGTGAAGAAATTGGGAAAAAATCTTCTGATGGGGCAGAAAACATTGTCGGAAAAGGAGAAATTGCTAGCTAAGAGCAAGTTTTTCTTTTCCCACAATGTTTTCTAGAGTTGTCTGCAACAAACTGGTCAAATGTCATTATGGTTAACTTTGGTAATGGATTAAGAGAGTTGTCTTCGAATGTCCAAAGAATGTACAAGTTAGTGTCTTATGTGTATGGCTTCAGTGATGAAGGCAAAATCGAAAAGCAAGAAACCATAATGGTATCTAAACGTAATTATTGTTTCTATTCAAGGAAAGACCATAACACCTAGTAAATAATATTCAACAAAATATCTTTTGTGAATTTCTATGGCTGTATTTTGTCTAGAATAAACAATTGAGACTTCAGTACAGACCATTTAAATAATCTGCACAAAAAGTGAACAACTTCCCATACTTTTGCCCCCATATTCTCACATCTCAATCACTCCATTTTTTGCTACTTTCTTCCTGCCCCAAACAAGAAAGAAGCAACTTTGTAAGAGTCTCTTCTGATTATGAATGACCCGCTTTGCAATATTGTATGCGCTACTCCACATTTCCATAAGAGTTGCTTCTTAACTTGTCAAATTAGTGTATTTGAGTAATTTCCTCATCACCTCTTTCTCCGGACCTGACCAATCACAAAAGCTGGAGGCAGACTTGCAACACTTGCCAAAGACAATAAATCTACTTTTAGACACAATTAGTGCATGCAATTGCATGTAATGGTCAGTGAGTGGACAGCATATGGTCAGCCCGGTCACTCAAACTCCCTGTGGACATTGAAGGGAGCAGGTGCTTAATCAGTCTCAAACATTTCCCTCATAAAGCCAGACTTTTTTGTCCGTTCTCCTGGGGTTAATGAGACATGTATAAATTGTAAATAAATACAACATTATCATAGCATGATTGAGATAAAAAGAAATGTATTGACTTTGAGCCTATGTTCTCAATGTTGAAATAAAATTGTCATGTTACATTATCTCCAATGTAAGGGTTTTTGCAATGGGGTTAAATCATTTATAATAAGAGACGGGTTACCCATCTTTTGTCATGTGTGTTCAGTAGCTATAATAAAAGGATTTAGAAATAATGACAATGACAATTATATTTGAAACTGACTTAACAAGTCATGGGTATCCTGTAAATTGGCGGCTGGCCTGTGATGTAACAGTTTGCAACTCTGACTATCCTTCATCATCGAAATTAAGCAGATTTTTAAGGTTATGGAAAGCAGACGACACAAATATCTATTTTCTAGAAAATTACCCAGCAATCTAAGGGTTAATGGACATTATTTTTAACTTCAATTAGATTTGAAAAATATTCATCCTTCTTGTGGAAATAGAGTATTTCAAAGGAAAAGGAGAAGTTGCACCCAATGATTCTTCTTTGCTCAACATCAAGTCAATTGTAGTCATCTGCAGTTGACTGCAATTGACACCTAAAGTCAAAGGGTTGGTCAGTTACAATGCATGGGCTTCTCATGGGAGCTTTGTTGGTGTATTCTGGGATCCCTAAATAAATGGACCAAAAGCCCCCCAATTAGCACATGTAATGATGTTATAAATAATCATGGACTATTAGCTTTACTATGGAAAGTGAGAGGCTCAGATATGAAGCTGTAAATCTGTTGGCAGATTTATGGATTTCTACTTTTCATCCTATATTGTGGGTAGCCAATAGAACTGTCTTGTCGAGTGGTTTCTTATGAGAATCAACAGCAGGAATGTCATTAATGTTTGGAGTAAGAGGCCAACCTTTGATTTGAGGTGGCCAATGAAGCAAATACCCAACAAAAAATAAGTGTTACTTATGACCAGGTGGTCATATTTTTTGTAAAGAATGACCAAAAAGTCAAGGCAGTCAAATTGGCCAGAAGCCGACTCTTACTGACAACCCTGAACAATGTAAGATTTACTGTATAATATCTGAAATACAGTGTTTTAAATGCTTGGATAGGTCCAGTAATTAATACCTCTAGAAAGTGACAGATGATGAACAGTTCTCAATAATAACTTACACAATTCGAGGGTTCAGTGCAATACTATAGTAAATGCTTTATGTTTATGAAGCATTTACTATAGTCGTACATTGAACCCTTGACATGCTTTATATAAAGCAGACGTTTTCAAAAACATTTAAAAAAGATATTTTGCAAAAATAAAAAAATCACTCTTTCTACAATTATCTGTAAGTTGATACCACATTCTTTAACTATATAATCATCAAACAGTATTCTCAACTTTTGAAAAGTTAGTTTATCCATTTTGCTGATGGACACACTATACTAATTTACTTTTGAACATTATATCTATTGTCATGCACTTTCATAGAATAACTCAGATTATAAATTTAGTTGGAAACAAATGAAACCTTTAGTTTTAAGAATATTAATCATTTTACAAGCTTATAAACCTGACTTCAAATGAAAACAGTTTTTGAAGAAAATGTAACAAGTTGGTGGAAATTTCAATATTCTTTTAAATATGATTATTACATATATCCAAAAGAAGATTATTTGGGTGTTTCTTTATATATGCGATCTGCTCTCACTGTCTTACTGGGATTTTCTACCATATTTTATGTAGTGCTCATCATGGTTGCCATATAGGCTGTGAAGGGAATTGAACTTTTTACCAGTCTCTCCTGACAGATTGTAGACCTGCTGTTAGTGATGACATTTCAACATACTGTGGAAAAGGAGTTATTCATTTTCTCATAACAACAATTTGACAATATTTTGTCTCCTATAAACTAAAAATGAAATAAAGGTGATATTGTCTCCTTGCAACCTCATTTGATTTGATAATATTTAAGCCTTGTCGCTTGTTTCAAGTTAAAAATACATCAGCTGTAAATTCGTAAAGACTGCAGATGGAATAGAACAAGTTAAAGTGTACAGCTATACAAAGGGTTGTGAAAAGTATATTGATTCACTTGAAGGTTTCAATAAATAAAATGCAATTCCCAGTAGCAATGGCAATGTATATTGTCTCGAAAACATAAAATAAAATTAACATGCTTTAGCGCTAGAATGATTTTATTTCCTCTTGTAAAGCAACATTAACATCACTCAGACACCTCTCTCGTCTTTCACGGCGAAAATCCCGGCTGTCAAATGGCAATATCAAGGGACCAAACCCATTATGTAGAGGGTAATCAAAACTGAGAATTTTAAATTTAGTAATCACGGGGTGAACACATCAACCAATAAAACCTCTCATAGCAACACAGCCCAGAGGATTAAAAAACCCGTAATCTGATTTCGTAACACCAGCCCAGTGTGTGTCGTTAAACAAAATATCCTTGAGAAAACTAAATAGTAGTTTGTCTTAATACTGTGAAAATCTCCACTAATGACTCTAACATTTATTTCAATTAAACAGAAATAAAGAATTCATGAACATGTATTTAATTGAACAAAAAAAAGACATTTAACCTTTTCGAAATGGATGGGTTTTGTCACAAAACTTTCAAGTCATTTGGGCTTTACTAAGATACTGCTACAATGTGAGGGTTCAGTGCACTTTCATATCAATTGCTATAAACCTGTTTTACCTTTTTTCTATCGATATGTTTCCAAAAGTTAAAGAATTTCTTATTGATGTACATGTATTTGACCTTGTTACTGGAAATTAACAAAAGTATAAATGGGGAAACATTTTTCAAAACCATTTTGTTTTCAGCAGCAAACCATGTCCCCATATAGCTGGCTTTGAAGTAAATTGAATGCAACAACAAATATCAACTAAAACATATGAATGAATGAATATCTATTCAAGGTATTGGGTAGTATGAAAAAAATAGTCCCGTTTATAGGTCAGAAACCACAGGCAACATGTTACTAATTCATGTTTGCTGGATAAAACATTACTAGGTTAGGAACATATTTCTCCCCTGCGAAGGAATCAAGAACTTATTCATGAATGTTTATGAATGTTTGTGAGTGACAAATGGATGTTCATGAACACATGGCTTATTCTTGAAATTCAAGAACATGTTCTTGAACATTAAGAACAGTTTCATGAATACATTCATGAGCCTATACTTGATGTTCATGAAACTGTTCTTGAAATTCATGAAAATTGTCCATCATGAACAGCCATTTGTCATTTAAGAACATTCATGAAGTTCATAAAAAAGTTCTGGAATTTTTCACAGCTTACATGAACAATACACAATTAACTTAAAAGATGTCAATGGGATTCTAACCCCGGTCATCCAGCATAAAAAAGACTTGCGATATTGCGCAAGTGGTGTTCCTTATGTCTAAAAACAAAATGCACCAGAAAAGGCAGTGAAACAGTGATTTTCAGAAAGGTGTTTTCCCAAAGTCTCAAGGGAGGAATCAATCCATTATGGAATACAGAAAACATTCTTTTGTTTGTTCTGTCTAGCCGATTGGAATTTTTTATTGCCCAATAATCCTTGTGTTTTCACTATAATCCAAGTTGCCTTTTACTGCTTTTGTAGGAAACTTTGTTTCTTCCATGGGTAAGAAGCAAATCACGTTTTCACACAGTGGAATAACTGAGGGTTTTAAGTCCTTCTCAATATTCAGCCACTTATGTCGTCCAGGTCACAGCAATTGAACAGACCTATGCATAACTTCAGCCATTTTTGTAGATTCAATACAATCAGAAACCTATATACCATTAGTTCATTAATTTTGTAGTAATCTTAAAATTCAAAGTCACCTTAAAAACAAATTTTGGAATTTATGTAAATATAATGTGTCCTGCCCAGCATTTTCCTTGGCCCCCAACAAAACAGTAAATGACCCCCAATTCAGTGTGTATCATAATTATAACAGTACAGCTGTTGCGCAGTTTTAAAGTTTTAAATTTCTAACTTCCAAATTTCCTCACATCAGTGAACAAGCACCTTTAAGTCTTCTGCAGCAGATTTCTCAGAATGATGTTTTATGGCGCAAAGGGGGTAAAACAAGGGTCAGACTATCAGCAAAGTAGCATTTTTCCTCTCTCCTAACATTAATACTGATTAATCAGAACATAATTACATGTAATTATTGCTCCTACTGAGTTCTAGATATGTCATCTGCAACGAATACCCTTGGCAGTAATTAGACAATACGAGGAATTGTATATAAGGAATTTTATTGAATAGAAGTAACAGCACATGATTTTCAGACTTTATAAACATAATTAAACACTATGTATGGTCATTCATATTTGTACAAAATAAACTTTATAAACATGTATACACACTATGTATGGTCATTCATATTTGTACAAAATAAACTTTATAAACATGTTAAACACTATGTATGGTCATTCATATTTGTACAAAATAAACTTTATAAACATGTATACACACTATGTATGGTCATTCATATTTGTACAAAATTGTAATGCATTATTGCAGGAAGGATATCAATTACAAAATGGAGTTTGTCGGTGCCAGACCAATCAACTTACAATTACATAGGTGAGTCTGGATGTGATTTCAAAAACTTTTTACCTAGATGTATACTGTTCAAAACAAATGGTATTCAGTAATGGATTCAATGGCCCCAACATATAGGGGAAGTATGTGATAGAATTGCTATGATTTCCTGTCTTATATCATATATGCAGCTTGTTATTTCAGCACTTTCTCCTGCGAAGATTTTAAGAACTGTGTTCAAGAACTTTATGTGAACAAAAGATTGCCATTCATGAACACAAAGTTGATGTTGAACATGTAAATGACTTTCAAGGATAAGGTCATGAACTTCAAAAACATATTCATATCAGCCAGTTATTGTTCATGTCTGATCATGAACAAAGTTTCTGAAACAAGTTTGCATTTTGCAGCAAAGAGATGTATTATTTTTTCAATGTTCTTCAAAACTATGTATTATGAGTTACTGATTAAATTAGTATCTTAAAGTTATTGAAATACTGCCAGTAGATATAAGCCCCTTATGTAGCCAACTGACAACTGTATATCTAGTGATATGCCATTGTCGGAAAACTCTGTGATGCAATATGGTAATTAAGAAAATACTAATTGTACTCAAATACCTTGCTAATGAATATTGATAGATAATTATATCATTGATAATGGCCCCACACCAGTTCCCATCACCTGTAATAACAGCCTAATTGGGGCAATTAGCAGGAGCAATTATCAGTCTTGAGCCATTTATACTTTAACTCATGACTTCATACATACTCGAATGTATGAACAGAACAAAACAAAGTTCATTAGAACCTAAGTATATACGTTCATTGATCTTAAACATTCAAAGCTAATGTCATTTCGAATATAGTATTTGACTAAACAATAAGCATTTACAGCACCCACAGCATAAGGGGTAAGAATGAGAAACACCTCCTCTTGTTCCATTTTATCAAATACATTATGAGAAATAATTTTGATACATGAATTGTCATGTGTCGTCACTTTTAATTTGAACCAGTCACAAAGTTCTACGGAGATTTGATGCTCATCACATTCTGCTTTTGTCATAATAATGCATACAGTGTTTTTTAAAACTTAGGCTTCAACACTATTTTTTTCACTATTTCTCATTTGAACTCTAGTTGCTAGTTAATCTAGCAGTATTCAACTAAGAAATAGTGTTTTATCCAAGGACAGTAGAGAGAAGATAGAGAATTTAGAGCCATTGGAACTCATTTTGAATGTGTCCTATATATATTTCCAACTACACCACACAGTAAATCCCTGCTCCTTATAATCAATTAGACAGTCGATGGTTAAAAAGTTATTTCCTGCAAATTATTTGGAACCAGACCAAGGTTATCCTATGACATAGAAGCAGACAAGGTAAGCCAGGTTTGAAAGTTTTTTCATCAAATAAATCAAAAGCCACTGGCAATGTTAACTCCCAGACCGACAACCCAGGAAAGTGAAGTTCCAGACTGACTCTCAGACAAACTGACATGCATTAAACCCTTTCCCAAACGCCAAATTTCTAAATGTCCCACCTTGAAAGAGTTTGCAGATGAAAGGGCAGAAAACATTGTGGGAAAAGGAGAAATTGCTCGTTACGAGCAATAAGGAGAAATTGCTCGTTACGAGCAATTTCTCCCTTTACCACAATGTTTTCCAGAGTCGTCTGCATCAAAGTAGTTAAATATCGTTATTATTTGGTAAAGGGTTGAAGACAAATCAACTACACTACCGAGAGTTCACTACAAGGCAAAAGAAAGTTCTCCATAAATTAGAAGGACATACTCTAGTCTTGCACTGAGTCCTTGATATAAATATAGGGTAAAAAAATGAAACCTAAGAGCATTTACAATGACAAATTCTACTTTGTTTTTCAATAATTATGTATACAACAAGCCACTGGAAAAGAGAAATAAAAACTTTTAATTTTTCAATACGTTTTGAAAGTATTCAATGCTGTATGAAACATATATTTAGTTTAGAAAAGTTTATCAAAGCCAAGAACAAAACACTGATATACTTAAGGTCAAAGAATAAGTTGAGCAAATATTAAACTATTCAGATATAAAACTCTAAATAGACATTATTTCTTTTATAACAATGTTTGCTTCTATTAGAAGAAAATAATCCTGCATATCTAAAGAATTATACCTATACCTTAGTGGCCCTTTTAATTCTTACCAGTCACAATAATAAAATTGAAATGAAAAAACAGGTTATTAGATTATTGTTAGAATAACTTTCAAGAGAATTTCACAGGAGGCTTGCACTTGCCTGAGGGCAAAATTATAATAAACTTCCTTATTCATAAAACAGATGTCTGCCATGGCATTTAAAAGTGTGGTATAATGAACATAGCTGTGTATCATACCTGTAGGCTAGTCAAAATAACTTAACATGCAGGGATTCATTTATAACTATGAGTAATAATCATTTGATATTTTATTGCAATTATTGTAATATAGGTATTCAAACATTGCGAGAAAAAGTTTCATTAAATGAATGGTTCGAAAGTTTGATGTGATGGGAGATATTGCCCAATGCACAAATTTCTCAATATTTCCAGATTGCATCAAATTAGTTTGACTAACCTGTAGACAAGCATATTGATAGATTCCACAACATTTGAACACATTATAAGTTGTGTCTTTCATGCATTATTTCATGTATATTTGTTTTAAAAAATACCTGGTGCAGAGGATTAAAGAATCAAATGATACAAAGAGAGCAATTGCTCTCCTTCATTATCTTCTACAGGTGTTTTTTCAAATTTCTAAAAACCAAGAAACACATGAATAGCAAATGGTCAACTCATATATATCTCCATCAAATTCTCAAGAAATAGCTTGTCTTCTTTTTGTTGCAAAAGGTAACTATTTTGTATCAAATAAGAACCATAGACTACTTTGTGTAATAGAAAATCCCATTTAAGCCATTCTCTATTCCTGTGCAATGATTAAATTGGTCAACCACAAATTCCTTAAGGCTGACAAATACAAGAATATTTTAGATGATTTTGATGTTAAATTAAACAGCTTTAATTAAAACAAATGCATGACACAAAAATATGAGAGCCAGTAAATATTCAAAAATATTTAATAATGAAAGATAGACCTACCTTTGCAATCAAATTGTTCCGTGAGACATATTAACCTGTTAGTACAAGATTATCCAAGAACCAGAATTAATTTCTCTGTTCATTCTATTCATGAAAATTTGGACCTGCCAATAGTATCATAACATACAGGGACAAGAAAGGGGTTAATAGGGGTCAATCACAGATTTGACCCTTCCAAACTGTACAAAATGTCATATAACCCTTTTCCTATTAGATATGTCTGGGAACATAAATGCAGCTGATACCATTTGAAAGCATAATAATCAGTTTTCCCTTTTGTCGCAATGATTTCATGGTTTGTAAATTGGTGTGTAAATAATTTTTATTGGTTTGTATATCTTGGTATTGGTATTTGCTTCAAATACAGGGAATATATCAAAATATCAAAGCAATAATGAATATATTGCCTCTCGAGACAAGGAAATTACTTAGATTATAGCATTCATGTTTCTTTAAAAACAACTTTATTGCAATTATCTAGAATATTCATCTGAATCCAAGCATGATTCATGATATTTCTTCAGCATCATTCAATCTTAAAATATCATTAAAATGAAGTCAATGAACTCATTTGTTAGGGTTTTACATTGCAACATGATAAACTGTATTTCAGTTGATTTGAGGTTCTGAATTCTGCTTATCACCGACCATAAGGGTTCGTTAAAGCATGTAGAACAATATGCATCTAACAAGTAAGCCTATAGACTACCTACCTCTCATGGAAGTCCAAATCTGCTGGTACCATGATTTGAACCCTTGTGAAGAGGGGCCAAGTGATTTCAAGTCCTGTTCTCATAACCCTTATAGTGTTGGAGCCGACTTCATGCTTAAGAAAACAGGTAAGATCAACACCAGTTGGGCGACAGTGGTGCAGTGGTAGAGCGTCGGCCTCTTGTACCGAGGGTTCCGGGTTCGAATCCCCGTTAGGCGAGGTGAGAATTGCCGGGCTAACCCACAACTCAGCGCAAGTACTGGTGCAATATCCAGGAAGCAGTCATCGAGAGTGAATTAAATAAGCTTCAAGCTTCCGTCACAATCAATGTAAAATGAATAAGTTTAAACTAACACCAGCTGCCAAGTAAATGGTCTGTGATCCTACCTGTTCGCTACTCTGAGTATCTTTCCTCATCAAAATGAAGCAAATATTAAAAGTTTTGGAAAGCAGACCACACAAAAACCTATTTTTAGAAAATTACCCAGCATTCTGAGGGTTAAAACTAGGCCATTAAGGCCCCATATAGCCTTTATTCATGAATTGTTTTACAACTCTTGTATGTCAATCTAACAGGGTCCACAGTGGCAGAGGAATTAGTACCAATGATTCTATCTAAATCTTTCCAGTCATCAGCTGTGTTGGATGTGATAGCAAGAAAAGAGTTTAAAGTCATCTGATCTATCTACTTATCAGCCTAAATGGTTGGGCAAATAATTAGGGTCTGTAATGGTTCAACTCCTTCCCTCAAGCATAGCTGGTTAGTTTATGTCCCTAGATAAGACCCCTAAACCTGAACCCAGTATTCTGGGACCCTTAGCAAAAGCCAAGATAATTCCCTGATTGAACCCTGTATACAAATGATGACTTGAAATTAGTCTTTAATCAAGCAAATGGCTCAATTGAAAGATCTTTCATTTGCAACATTTGTTATCCTTTTCATCATCCCCTTCTGAATCAACAATCACTTTTAAAAGCATTATAGTCTGTAAGCATTTTCAATTTTGAATTTTCATAGATTTTTTTTACTTAAATACTTTACAGAATAATCTGTGATCACTTTCAATCCAATCACTCATCAAAAAAGTACTTAGGAAACATTAGGGGACTCAAATTGAATGTTCTTTAGAGTCATTCTTATCAACTCAGTCTGGGAAACGCAGTGGTGTATAAGTTAGCACCATAGACTCGAGACCGGACAACCATGTTTCAAATCCTGATTGTGGGTAATTATTTCATTGGGGTGTGTTCTTGGAAAAGAAGTACTGGTATATTGATTACACAGGAAACATGTACTTTATGATGCTTAAAAGAGAGCACTACAGAAAGAGAAGGCCAAGTTGCATACATGTTGTCGTACAATATATTATATTATTATTGCAAACAGTAAAAATACATTCATAAACATAGCAGTGTAATTGATATTTAAACTTTTCAAATTTTCTTACAAAAAGGAGAGTAATTTGCATGTAATGAGCAAATGCTCTTATTTATCATAATAATTGAAAGTGTACTTTAAAAGTGTTAAATACAACATGGAGATGGTTAACAAAGGATGTCAGGTCCACCAGATATAAAGCAGAGCGTGCTGTATCAATGCTATAAATTTGATAAGGTATCAAAGCCCCCCAAAATGGCATTGTATCGAGTTACTGGTTGACTAACATGCCATGCATGTTTGATAGGCTGATATCATTCCATGTGAAAGTACCACTCATTCACCTCCACCCATTACTCCATTGTTAAGTCTCTTCACAGGTCGAGTGGTTAGAGAACTGAATTAGAAATATTTCTTTCTAGAATTTGGTTTAACTCAATGTCCACAAATCATTGACATACCATAAGGTGGGTGATCATGTGATCAATGTTTGCGTAAAATGTCCAAACCAGATGCCCGCGCCACAGGTATATTTGCTTTTTTCACCTACTTTTACCAATGATAGCCACATTGTGTATCCCGCATGAGTTGACCATAAACTTTCCGCTTCCTATGTATATGATAACCCATGGTTTACAACACCATTACGTCTAACGGGGTACACTCAAAAGCCCCCCCTATCAAAAGCCCCCCGTTCAAAAGCCCCCCTATCAAAAGCCCCCGTTCAAAAGCCCCCCCCCCTCAAAATGGGCAAGTGGTTCAAAAGCCCCCCCACTAAAAAAATAAATACATATATATATATTTTTATAACATTTTTTTTAAATATTATGATGAAATTTAATATAACCATTAATATATATATATGTTTTTTTCAATGGTCACTTTTTTTAGTTTACAAAACTGTTCAATACCGTTAATTAATGTATAACATGTACAGTACTTTTTTACTTTTAAATTTTCAAGCAATTTTCTTCGAAGCAATAAAAAATATATTTGTTTTATTGTCATTTTTTAGGCGATTGGTTTACTCAATTTGGCAATATTTTATCATTAATTACGATTGACATTTTAGCTAATAAATATTCATGAGGTATCAATTATTTCAATAATCAGTGATGAATGTGTTAACTAAGCTTTGAATAATTGCTGTTTTATGATTTTATGTTGTTAGCTATGTCAGATAATGATATTGATTGTTTCTTTGATCTGCTATTGATGTACCAATTATTTAATTACAAACATGGCCATGCTAACCTGCTAATTATAATTAAAGAATTAACTACAATTTATTAAAGTTACATCTTTGAATTCTGTGTAACATCAAACGAGCAACATCAAATAAATGGTTTTCACAAGTAAGCAAACTGAAAATTTCTTTATATTTTCCTGTGTATAAAATGGCTTTAGAATTTTGTATCATCATTCACTTTCCAACTTTTCAATCGTGTTCTCATGTGTGTTTGTTATCATGGAATTAATTAAGATTAACAACGGTGGACTGAAATTGTGTTTAAATGGATATATGTATACGAAGAAGAACACCAAGAAGACATCCATACGCTGGGAATGTTCTCAGAAACGTGGACTTGACTGTCTCGGAGCTGTCAATACTGACATAGAGGTGAGTTCATATGAAATTGTTTGGCATGGCCAAAACGGAAATAATCACCTGTGGTTGCGAAAAATTGATCATCAGAACATGGCCTATATACAATAGTGGAAAACAAAAGTAATATGCTAAAAAAATGTATAAATACCTGCTCTTATTTAGGTGCTACCATTTTAAAACTGTTTTATATCGTAAACATTGATCACATGAATGCCCTGCCTGACCATGGCAATACCATGGTTGTCATGAGCATTATATGCCTTAAATATTAAGCTTATGTAATCAGAAATAATATAAAATCGCACATGTTATGTAGTACCAAAGGCATAGTTAGCTTTGGGATATTTACTGAAAGCATAATGTGTGCCATTGTTTTCTTATATCATCCTGCTTTTAATCTATACCTGTTGGAAGTAATTTCCATACAGAAGATCATTAGAGGTTAAAAAACCCTTGTGTAATAAAAATAAAAAACCTACCTCTTAGATTACAGTTTTCTCTGCCTAATTGATATAGAAAAGGGTGGTAGTGTTAGAATAACTCAATTCTTGTATGTCATTTATTACATCTATATATTTTCTTGTATGATATCTTATGTTTATCTCTTAACGGAATGAGATGTCTTACCGTCTTAACTGTCCCTGTTTGTGAAACTCAGTCACATCTTGTATGTATCAGGACAGAATAGAACAAGTCTTTATTTTGACCCAAGTACATTACATACAATGTATGACTTTTACAATTAATTGCCTGATTAACCCATTACCAAACAATAATGACATTTGACCAGTTTGTTGTAGACGTCTCTGGAAAACATTGTGGAAAAAGGAGAAATTAATCCTAACAAGCAATTTCTCCTTTCGCCACAATATTTTCTGCCATATCTGAAGATTGTATTCAATTTCATCATATTTTGAAATGTTGTCTGCAAACTCTTTCAATTTGGGACAGTCGAACATTTGGTGTTTGGTAAAGTCAAACCATTAATGAGGGAGACTGGTGATTGTTAGATACACCATTTATCCATCAATACCTTAGGTCTGGATTCAAATGTTGAAAATAAACAATAACAGCAGGTTCACAAGTGTCAGGCTAATCATAGCAAAGGTATGTAACATAAATCACCTAGTTTTATACTTCTAGGCATAATGAACATTGAAAATAAATCTTAATTACTGTTCTAAAGGGACAGGAACTGATAGAAATGAACATAAAATCTTGATGGCCAAAGATTTATCTTCAGGGAAATAATCCAACATAGGTTAGGTTCTCTCGAATGGCCAGTATGGAGGGTTATTAAGAAACACAAATAAATAATTGATGTAATCATTTAGATTTACTTTAAATCATTTAAAGGTTTATCTGCAGTTGTTCTGAAATTTCTTCATAAAAAGTCATGACATCTTGTTACAATAAAGATACCAATTATTGTTATTCATTCATTCAAATGTTGCTTAAGATAACCCAAATGGCAAGTATCTCATGTCAGGAAAGCCTTGCCTTGAATCAAACATTGTTCATTTGACATTTACTGAGGATTTTATAGAATAATTTTGTTTACTGAACTGTCATTTTATACACAGCCCTTGATGTTTTGCAGACATGGAATTGTAGGGGAATATCTAGTCAACTCTTGAGTCTAGGACCTGCTCTTTTCTTTAATCGTTGCACAAAGGCCAAGCTGTAGATAGCCATTGTGATAGGAGGCTATAAACATTGGGGACATATGCACATTCCCTCTCTACCTCTGTGTCTGTTTGTCAGAATCTGCTTGTCGTTTGTTCTGTCTGCTGGTAAGTAGGTCCCTCCGTTCCTCCATGTCTCCTACTCCCCTCCCCCCTCATTCCCTCATTAATTGGTTGAGTACTTGTAGCTAACCCAATCTTTGATAAGCAAGGTTTTTAGCAGCAGAAAAGACATACCATTGTTTCAAAACATAATCCCAAGCAATCAACATCATTCATGGGGGAGACTCCTGGTGGTTGTACACAAGTTGTTGGATCAATCATTGTAAGGAAGATCAGGTTAGACAAATTGTTTTCAAACTTATCAGATGCAGACAGGTGTCACAAGGGTTACTTATCTGGTAAAAGTCTTCAGGAAAATCTGCATTTAAGCTTCTTGATTTCGTGATAGAGGGACTTTTTTCAATTGTTAGTTTCTTATTATTTTTTTGTTTCCATGGAACTTATTTGATTCATCTCTTTAAGAGTATTCAAAATGAGCCCCTTGTACCTAGGATTTAAGAACTGAACTAATAAATTATTTCATTTTGAAAATACCCAAATTCTAATCACTTTCTAGCCAAAGCTGAACTATGAAAGTTTTCCCTTTTGCAAACACCATATGACAACCTACATAGCAGGCTGCTTTTGCAAAAAGCACTGCAAAATGCAGACTTTTTTTCAAGGTCTGCAAATGTACACCTTTGTGTTTCAAAAATATCACAAAATAATGGCAGTTAAACCGAAGTGTTATGTCATTTTGCCATAGTATTCAAAATTATTTCTCACAGCTTCCAGGAAACAGGTATGAGATTAATGAAGCTTCAAGAAGAAGTAGAAACATACAAAAAACATAAAATAAAGAACTGTAAAAACTGAACAAAAAAACAACAGCAAATTGGCACGTAAATGATAAGATGTGTAGCCTTAAATTAATGTGAAGTCTTGCCATACCTGTAAGCTTTGGATTTTTTTTATTAGAATAGATGCTTCAGTAGTATCATTAACCATTGTGTTACGTGGAAACTTTATTCTAAAGTCTATTTTTTTAGGTAGATTTATTTCAATTTTTAAAGATAGTGGTCAAAAAAACTCTCTAAGCTTATAACAATTAGATCTTCATTTCCTTTTGTCACAAGGTCTTTTTTCTAAACAACACAAAACATGTTATTTTTGCTTCTTTTAACATGACCTGTTAATGCTTACAACTTGAACACAGTTATTGGTCAACATATATCATAGAAAGGAACCTGTGGTAATTTACTCTATAACCTATTGATTTTAAATTTGGATCCATTGCAAAAACTGCTATAGAGAAATCAGATTTTGGATCCATTACAAAAATTGCTTTCGAGGAATCAGATTTTGGATCCATTGCAAAAACTGCTATAGAGGAATCAGATTTTGGATCCATTGCAAAAACTGCTTTCGAGGAATCAGATTTTGGATCCATTGCAAAAACTGCTATAGAGGAATCAGATTTTGGATCCATTACAAAAATTGCTTTAGAAAAATCAGAATTCTATAGACTATTATCTCATCATTTACTTAATGTTGAATTAATATTTCAATCAGTTGTAACAGTTGTTTCTCATCATGATACAGATAGATTTTAGGAGTCAATGTTACTCTAGCATACAAAACTTCTCTCTCTTAACCAATTACCAAACAATAATGACATTTAACCAGATAACTCTGGGAAACACTGTGGGAAAAGAAGAAATTGCTTGTTATAACCAATTTTTCCTTTCCCACAATGTTTTCTGCCCTATCGGAAGATTATTTGGCGTTTGGTAAAGGGTTAACCAAAAAGTATAATTTTCATGAAACCTACCCCAAGCAATACTTGTTAAAGTTAATCTCTTTTTTATTCTAAACTAAAACAGATTTTCTTCCCTTTTATTGAGACTAAAGTGAAATGATACTCATAACCTGTTCAGATTATCCTGAAGCACACTACAAAAAACCACGGCAAATTCTGCCAATCCTCGTATTTTATGGCTCAAATTCGTGTCTGATTGTTTTGCAATTGGACAGAAGAGAAATAATGTACCGGAATTCATTGCCAAAAGTGTGACCTTAATTGTAATATTATCTCAGATCATGTTACGGTGCCAGAGTTATTTTGTAATGTCATTTGTGCTGCCTAAAAACTGCTGGAACCCTTGTATCAGATCTTGCTCTATTGCCATGCTTTCCTGCGAAAAATTCAAGAACTTATTCATGAACTTCATGAACATTGAATTACTATCCATAAAAACAAAACTGTTCTAAACTCGTTCATGAAATTCCATAACAGGTAGATAAATGCATTCATGAACCTGTACATGATGTTCATGAACATGTTCTTGAATTTCGTGAAAAGGTTCTGCATTCATGAATGGTCATTTAATGTTCATGAACATTCATAAAGATGATTGAATCTTTCTAAGGAGCTGATATGCCTCAGTCAATTCTATCTATGCAAAGTTGTGACAGGTCCAAATTGTAACTGACTGCAGTGGATGGTAATATCAAATTAAAAAAATAAATATTTTTTTTAATATTTGAAAGTAACAATTAAATCAAATGAAGAAAACTACTCATACAAGCCATTTATAATCATACTAACAACATATTTACTAAGAAAAAAGATAGTTGATAGACAGCATTGGACACAATTTCTGTCTGAAACTATTTAACCCAATGGCAAACAATTATGACATCAGCCAATTTGTTGCAGAAGACTATGGAAAATATATAACTACCTTATATTAAAGACAACATGAAAACCAGCCTCTCTTTTCATTAGGACTCTGTCTTCATGAAGGTAACTAGACCTACAATGTCTATCCCTGAAGATTTAACAGACAATCACTGATCCAAATAACGGAGAAACAAGAATCTTCCAAATAGTTAATGCCAATCAATGTAGCCATGGTAACATCATAATGACCTATTATTTCTAAGGTAGCAGTGAAGTATGATAAGCCATTGTAGCTGCAGTTTCTAATCGTTATCTAGTATCATCTATGATTAATGATAATAAATATCCAATTTCAAACACTCTGAACTGAGTGACATTTTAGAAATCATCTATGGTCATAATTCACAAATGTCAAGAACATGTTTATGTCCATGAATATGTTCATGAACATTTTCAAAAGCAACCTTATGTGATTGAACGGCCATTTTTTGTTCATGTCTATTCATGCAGTCAATGAAAACCGTTCTTGAATCCTTTACAGGGGTCTGTATGAGAGTTCAAAGCAATCAAGTATGAGAATTTTCTCCTTTTCCCCACAAATATTACATTCTATATAATCAAGGAACCATAGAAATATCGTCAAATTTCTAGTTTAATTTCAATTACCGTCTGCAAACTCTTAATTTTCGGACAATAAAATCTCGTAATTTCAGGAGGAGTTAACTGTTATAAATGTCATTGCCACGCCTGACACTTAGAATTGATTGTAACAGAAGTTGCCCACTTAGGGCCTAATGTTAAACAAACAAAGAATATATTACTGGTACTTGTGCCTTTCAAACATGAGCTGTTTCCACTTATATTATTTTCTAACAATCTTTCAAGTGTAAAACACTAGCTCTTAGGGGAAGGCCATTTGCTTGCAGCATTATTTAAACCTAAATTGCTTTTTTCCACATCTGCACCATAATGTGCTTTAACCCTTTACCAAATGCCAAATTTTCAACTGTCCCAAATAGAAAGAGTTTGCAGACGACATTTCAAAATGTGATTAAATTGGAAAACAATCTTCTGATAAGGCAGAAAACATTGTTGGAAAAGGAGAAATTGCTCCTTAATGAACAATCTACAAAACAGTATTAGCATTTTAAGCCTTCTTAACAAAACAAATGCTTTGAAGCAAGTAAAACATAACTTCTTGTTTCAATGATGATAAATCAATATGTTTTCAATTGTCATCTGCTGTTGGTTTTATTTTGGACTAAACCCTGGGTGAGGGAAAAGGTTAACAAATTATGGTATGATGCAATTTAAACCCACATACAAATTAGTAAATAGTCCAAAATCAAAGCAACAGCAGACAACAGCAATTGAATAAAACCATACATCATCTTTATGATAAATACCAGAAACCATTGTGAGAAATAGGAGAATTTGCTCCTAAGGAGCAATTTATCCTTTTGTCATAATGGTTTCTGAAGACTTCTGCAGTTTGTGAAGACTTCTGCAGTTTATGAAAACTTCTACAGTTTCTGAAGACTTCTGTAATTTATGGAGGCTTCTAGTTTCTAAATACTTCTGCAGTTTAAGAAGATTTCTGCAGTTTGTGAAGACTTTTACAGTTTCTGAAGGCTTCTGCAGTTTATGAAGACTTCTACAATTTATGAAGACTTCTGCAGTTTCTGAAGACTTCTGCAGTTTCTGAAGACTTCTGCAGTTTCTGAAGACTTATACAGTTTCTGATGACTTTTGCAGCAGATGCATCACAATGAGGTTATATGGTTATAAGGAGCAAGGGTCAATCCAATCCATGTGGTAATGGGTTACTCCAAATGATTACCAGCGTCTGCAGGGTTACCAGACCCTGCCATGATTACCATGATGAGCCCATACTTGAAGTGTAAACCCATCATAACCAAGGACCCCACTACAAGGGCTATCAGAGTCTTAATAGTCTCTAATAGAACCATTATATGAATGACTCTAATCTTAATTAACCCCTTTATTACTCCATTATTAAATTCCAAAATTTTTAACTCCTTTTATAACGGAGTAAATGAATCTTGGTGTCATTATTTTACATGCAAGACAATGCAATGTAATGTCAATATTTATTGAAAGGACATGTTAATTACGTGATTGTTTAATAAATGTACGAGATGTTCAAAGTGACAAATAACTTGGAAAATTCGTATTGTTTTCTTTGTTTATGAATTAGTGTACAACATGAAAATAACCCCTGCGAAAGATTCATGAACTGTGTTCATGAACTTCAGGAAAAATGGTCATTCTTGAACATGCTCATGTATTTCAAGAACATGTTCACTTACATCAAGAATATGTTCATTGAATTATTTGTGGACATGGTCATGTCCATGAATATGTTCATGAACATGTTCTTAAAATTCATGAACATGTTCCATAAACAATGACATGTTCAGAATCTGCCATTTTTCATTCATGTTTGTTCATTAAATTCATGAACACAGTTCTTGAACCCTTGGCAGGGGTAAACAGGCAGATAATGCAGATACAAAGAATGCACAGAGCTTCATATTGGTAATGATTGATAAGAGCTATAAAACAGGTTCATCTGGGTTGAATTTGACAACTTCTCTATCTTAGTTGAAAAACATTGTCTTTTGATATAATCCTGACCTTTGAGAAACAGACCAAAATGGTTCATATGTATAATGTATTCATCACCTTTAATGGGCCTTTAATCCATTTCCTTAGAATTTTTGGCTTTTCTGAAATGCTGTTATTGGCAATTTTTGTATGTTCAATACCAGAGTGTTGAAGACTGTAAAGTGCTGTTACAATTCAAATCAGGGAAACCTTTCAATGCCATTAGCATTAAAAAGTTGGAAACTGTAAAGAGATTCATGCATAGTTTGATAATATGTAACTGGCACTAGATTCAAAATGTCTGCATTAAAGGGACTTACTCAGAGAATTGTGATTTGGGAACAATAAATGTTAAAAATTTGATATTAACAATCATGGTCACTAAACCAACAACCATGTTCAATTTCTTTACCCTTAAGTTGCAACTGTCCTGTGATTTCACTAAATAACGTGAAGTGAAGATTTCTGCCTGTCAGCGCTTCTATGAGAAAGCTGGTTATAAACACAGGAATTCATTCTTGAACACCTTGCTAACATCACATGACAAGAGCTGATAAACATTCTGAAAACCCATATGACAATGGTATATAATCCCGGACATTTGATTAAAACACCAAATCAGTCCTTTTAATATCTACAGAATTACCTTTTGACTTTCAACACCCAAATGGCGACACATAAGTCCACAGACTATTTTCACAATTTACGTTGATTATAGTTCTTTCTTTTTTTACTCTTTCAGTCTCTGGAAAATTGTGACCTTACCAAAATAGAATGGTATGCTTGAACTTGACACAATTTTCCAGAGACTGAAGGAGTCAAAAAAGAGATAATTCATGGATAGAAACATTCAACAGATCTTTCTTAAAGATTTCCAAACCTTAAAAGTCGTTACATTCTAACTGTGAAAGATATTTGAAATCAATGAACGTTAACAGAAGCTGTTGCTTAAATGCCAAGCAAAATCCACTTTTGTCTAACCCATATCTCACCCATATCATATAGAGAAATCATATTTAACAGTTAGCTTATGAAGGAAAAGTCTATTTACAGACAAACAATTGTTCACTTGACAGTTGCCAAAATGGAAAAGATAAACTCAAGTAAACAATGGAATTTGCAGCCAGGTTTTATTTTACATCAAAATTAATTATTCTTCTTCCACTAATTAAATCAAATTGAGAAACTAGCACAGATTCAATTAGTGTCTTCCTTAAATTGATGCAACAATTAATTCCTCTTGTCTATAACATTTTGGATGAGTTTGCAGGAGACAATTTTTAAAGACAGTTTTGAATTACACTTTAGCAGAATATTTGAGAAGTGATTGTGTAATAAGGAGAATTGGCTTTCCATATAGTGATGGAACCGACTTCATGCTCAAGCAAACAGGTTGGCGGCTGGCATGTGATCTAACCTGTTTGCTACTCTGAGTATCTTTCCTTAACAAAATTAAGCAAATATTTAAGATTTTGGGAAGCAGATAACACAAACATCTATTTTTATGAAATTACTCAGCATTCTAAGTGTTAATGTTATCACTACCTTTCTTAATCACATTCAGATTTCATTTAATATGTAACATTTATAGTTGGCTTTCATTTACATTCTTCATAGTATTAGATTAGATACCTAATATTGCAAAATGTTATAATGTATATGAACACATTGGATATCTATTATTGCAAAATGGTATAATGCATATGATAACATTGGATGTCTAATATTGCAAAATGTTATAATGTATATGAACACATTGGATGTCTAATATTGCAAAATGGTATAATGCATATGATGACATTGGATGTCTAATATTGCAAAATGGTATAATGTATATGATAACATTGGATGTCTAATATTGCAAAATGTTATAATGTATATGAACACATTGGATATCTATTATTGCAAAATGGTATAATGCATATGATAACATTGGATGTCTAATATTGCAAAATGGTATAATGTATATGATAACATTGGATGTCTAATATTGCAAAATGGTATAATGTATATGAACACATCGGATATCTATTATTGCAAAATGGTATAATGTATATGAGCACATCGGATATTTCTTACTTCAAAATGTTAGGATAAATATGATCTCAATTTTAAAGAATGTTATTATGTATATGAGCACATTAGATATCTATTATTGCAAAATGGTATAATGCATATGATAACATTGGATGTCTAATATTGCAAAATGGTATAATGTATATGAACACATTGGATATCTATTATTGCAAAATGGTATAATGCATATGAACACATTGGATATCTATTATTGCAAAATGTTATAATGTATATGAACACATTGGATATCTATTATTGCAAAATGTTATAATGTATATGAACACATTGGATGTCTAATATTGCAAAATGGTATAATGCATATGAACACATTGGATATCTATTATTGCAAAATGTTATAATGTATATGAACACATTGGATGTCTAATATTGCAAAATGTTATAATGTATATGAATACATTGGATATCTATTATTGCAAAATGGTATAATGCATATGATAACATTGGATGTCTAATATTGCAAAATGTTATAATGTATATGATAACATTGGATGTCTAATATTGCAAAATGTTATAATGTATATGAATACATTGGATGTCTAATATTGCAAAATGGTATAATGCATATGATAACATTGGATGTCTAATATTGCAAAATGGTATAATGTATATGAGCACATCGGATATTTCTTACTTCAAAATGTTAGGATAAATATGATCTCAATTTTAAAGAATGTTATTATGTATATGAGCACATTAGATATCTATCATTGAAAAATGTTATATTGTATATTGACATGATGAGAGGTTGTACACTGTTTAAATAATAATCTTGTCTTGCCTTTTGGTTCAGAAATAATTTTGTAAGAATCGTGTAGAGGGCAATCAGTCATAATATTTTTGACTTTTATTGGACAACTATTCAGCAGATTTTCTGGTATCAATATTCTTTATATTTTCTAACCTTTCATGCTGAAAATCTGTATAAGCAACAAGATCATAATCTGCATCAAAAAGCAAAAGACTACATTTTTTTGAAAAACTTTTATTTCCTGAGTGGGTATTGACAAAGAAAGGGTGTAACAAATTGACAAGGAATAAAATTTGCCAAATAGCAATAAACCAAGAAGTTATTGTCAAGGTTTGGAATAAAAATTCCATTTTGTATCCATTCGTTTTTCTCAGGTTACCCTTGAGGTAATTTCAGCCCCAATTTGGCCATTCTTTGATGACTTTTGAAACAGTGTTGTAAAGGATAAAATGTTTCAAATTATTAAGTAATGCCATGGCTTTCATTGATACAAATCTATTCAAACCCATTTGTCGCAGACAACAATTAAAAGTATTGTGGAAAAAAAACATTTTTAAGAGAAGAATGGATGAACAAATATTCATTTTAAAAGTCTGATTTTCATATTTGATAGTTTGTCATGTTTTTTCACAGTCGTTTTTGTCTCTGAGATTTATTTCTAACTCTGCCTGCTGAAAAATACTTATAAAAGGTAAAGTGTTATGGTGTAGAGGGTTAACATAAAGTTACATCCCTAATTGGGGCGTTTAGGCTTGAGATATCTCACTGGGCAGCCATAAAACTCAATATCCAGGGGTGAAAATTATGAGGTAACCCTCTTAAAATTCATTTCAAGCTGACCCCTGAAATGAACCCCTTATTTTATAGCTTGTGTCTAAAACCATGAAAAAAAGAATTTAACCTGGTGTATTGTTCTTTTTCAGTTGGTGTGTCATCCAGGGAAGGAAGCAGTTTACACATGTACAAAATGTGTTTATGAAATCCATGAACAACAAATGGCCATCTATGAGCACAAAGCTGTTATTATATTGTTTATCAATTTCATGAACATGTTCATGAATATCTACCATAAAAGTTACGACATAGATTTCTAAAGTAACATAGAACTAGATTCTTGACAGCTTCTCAACCCTGCTCATAACTGTACAGAAAAGATTAAGAATTGCTTATATTGCATACCGTTTAAACAGGTTTTTTTTTATAAACAACAATTTAAACTTAGAGTAAGAGGTTGAATTTCAAGATACCATTGTCACGTCACATGTGTCTTCAGAAATGTTTCCTGTGCATGCACATGGCGACAAACATCATTTCTGTCAAGGGAAATTTAATCAAGTGTAGGTTTCATAGTACTGCTAGTAAAAGATATTCATATGTTCCATTATCTGGACCTTTGTTAAGCATTTCTTGTCTGAAGCCATATGGTCAGAAAGAGTATGTTTGAAAATTGGATCCAAAAGATTACATCTACAGACAGAGTGATTGACAGCCAATTAGCTTCTTTGATTCCTCCATGTTTAATTTGTGACAGGTCCACATTAAAAACAACAGAAGACAAAAAATAAACAGCATGAAAAACTAAGTTGTTTTTTCAATATTGTTTTGAAACCATTGAAATATTCTATGTTTGAGTCACCCATTAGGATCAAGCAGTTTAATCCTGTGTCAGAGTGATTTCTAGATACCTCTGTATCAGATGCGTTTATGACCAGATCGAGGGTTCAGTGCAATACTATAGTAAGTGCTTCATGTTTATGAAGCACTTACTATAGTCTTGCATTGAACCCTTGAGATGCTGTATGTTATAGATCTGCTTGTTACACAATAAGAATAACAAATCACCTTTAGGACAGTCTCAGGCTTGTGACATGTCAACATTGAATGGACAACACTTAAATAAATATTCAATGCTCTGACCGTTGGGCTTCCTGCTACCTATACTGTCCAACAGCTCTAATGACCAGTGGGCGAGCCCAATATTTCAGATGACCCGTAACCAATCTGTCAGGTGCTTCTTGCCCTATTATTACATTACAATAGCCTTCATTTAGATTACATCAGAATTTAATTAATAACAGTCGATGTTAGACAACAGTTGGTGTTGCCATTTCCTGTCTCATACAGAGACATGTATACATTTTCGAGTTATTATCTATTAGACCTAAGGCTTTCTCATGTTCAAAGTGCATTTTCTGTTTAACCCTAAGAATGCTGGGTAATTTTCGGAAAATAGATTTTTGTGGTGTGTGGCTTTTCAAAACCTTAAATATCTGCTTAACTTTGACTCAGGGAAGCAAACAGGTTAGATCTAGCACTGTAAGGGTTAAAAGAAGGAATAAAGAAATCATTATTATAACATAAAAAAAACCTTCTTAAATAATGCAAATTGAAGTAATGAACCTCATCCACCAAATAATTTTTTGTTTGTTCAATTTAGCATAAAATGTGCCTCAGGCTTGAATAGGCAGCAGCATGCGAAATCTGGCAACAAAAATGTCTTCTAAATTAGTTGTTTATGAAGTCATCAAAGAGTGGTAATTTGGGTGTAAACATTTCCTTAAAATTTACCAGGATAAGACGTCAAATAAAAAAAAAGCAGTAAAAAATGAATAAGTATGCCAAGCAGTGATATCTCTGCCTCTTTAACATAATACTATTTATGATCTAACATGCAGAAAGATATGCAACTATTTCAAACTGTGTAACAGAGCACAATCTGGTCACCATTTGAGTCTGCATTGAAGGATGTTCTTATACTCAACATGACTGTTTTATTGTTGTAAGGACGTCCTTTGATTTACATAACTCCTCCCCCTGAGATCACAACAACCATTTTCCTCTTGTATGATTTTTAAAATACTTGAAATAGAATATTTAAAAGACCACTGAGACAAAAGCAAAATTGCTTGTTCCAAGCAACTATTCTTGCAAAATTGCTTGTTCTAAGTAATTATGCTTTTGTCACTTTGTTTTCTATCAGAACCCAAAAGAAAGCCATATTTGCCATACTTTTTAATCATTTTATGCTGTTGTTTTAAATCTTTTTGACCTGAGTCAGAAATTACCATTCAAGGGTGACTTAATTTACATAACTCCTCCCCCTAGCATGACAAATGTATAAAAGGTTTCCATTTGTCTTCAGATTCACGGTTGCAGAAGCCATTAAGATTTAAAAGGGCCAATTCTGTCACAAAGAGAGAGAAATGGAAGCCAAAATAAATGTGAATTTAAATTAAATAGCGATCAACTCCGATCTGATTTTTCTTTGTCCAAGTGTTCTGGATTAATGATATTTATCTCATGATTGGCTTCTTAATTGATTTTAACACATGCCTCCTCAATTTTGACTTGCAATGAAGTATTTGAAACCACTAAACTGTTCCAAAATTTCATTTAAGTATAGTTGTAAACTGATTTGCACATAACATGTCTTTTTTAACCAATTCATTTGTCTGAACTCTTTTATACCAAATTTTCTACGTATAGCTATATATCTTTATTTCAGCACCACATAATGTAAACTGTGTAAGTAGATAGATATAAGTAAGTCTTATTTTACATTTACTCAATGCCATATTTCCTGAAGTGATGGGCTTGAACATAAAACAAGTTGCCTTCCAAACCAACTGAATAAATCATGCACTAGATAACAATAGGTACAAATACCAAGGTAATTAAGGGTGGGATAGAAAACAGTTGGTGCACTCTATCACATTCAACTCCCAGTAAACTTGAGTCTCTTGATTCCCTCATACAGTATTTTGTGGTAGTTCCAAATTGAAACGGTTAGCATACAACAATCAAATGGTATAATATCCATTCTTCTCAACTTGAAAACATTATCGAAAGAATGGAATCCCTTTAACCCTTTACCAAACGCAAACTTTTCGACTGTCCCTTATTGAAGAGTTTGTAGACGACATTTCCAAAATGTTTCGTTCAGAGCAATTTCTCATTTTCCCACAATATTTTCCAGAGCCATCTTCAACAATTTCCTTAAATGTCTTTATTGTTTGGTTATGGGTTAATTTATAACTACTCACTTTATTTCATCTGCTGCAGAAGGTGTTTGAAATCACAGCCACAAAATGATAAATTGCACTTCATATGCCATCCAATCTTTAATCAATTGGGTTCTCCCAAAATCATAAAGAAAATTTTCTTGTCATCCTAATTTCTGTCTATTTCTGTTTTTAACAAACAAGCCCATCATGTCATTTTTAATCATTCAAGGGCTATAACTCTAAAGTTCTATTACGTCATTCTATTTCCGGAATCAAATGAGATGTGCAGTGACCGTGTAGTAATTCGTCAGTGCGCTGTTGTAGCTCATAGAGTGCGGACCTATACATTGGGTTATCGCTCGCTACAACTCGACCGTGACGACTATTTTTATTCGTCACAAAGAGATAAGCTTTTTCGGAAGTAGTAATCTCTTTGAATAGCTATCTAGGTAGCTTTATTATTTAATTGCTTCGGCAATAAATAAAACCTTCATAAATATTCTGTTCGCAGAATAAGATTGTGTGGCAGAAATTATTGTCGTAAATTTCACGACATCTGCCGTTTTTCCGTTACAACTTCACGACATCACTTCCTTCACGTGTGTCATGGCGGAAAAGGAGGTTCAAATTTCTAAATCATCCGCGGTTTCGACCGCTCCCTCAGGGAAAAAGACGACTACGACGTCGTCTAAAGCCCCATTATCGTCTACGCAAACGACTATGTCAAGTACTTCAGCAAAGACGAGCCACAAGGAGTCCTCGGATTCCCCACCGCTGCGCGAATTGGCTGACATTTTGCGTGAATTGAATTCTAATGTGAATGCGCAGAGTGAACGATTAGATAAGCAGTCGCAGCGCATAGACGACATTATGAAACACTGGAACGAAGACTCGCACAGTTATGAGGACTGTCATTATGACGAGTATGATAATGAAGAGGAATACGATTGTCATGAACAATTAGACAGTGATTCTCTCACTGATCCGTCTGGTTCGGAAAACAAAGAACCTAGTTCTATTTTTAAAAGACTCTCGAACAAATTCCAACAGTCAGAACAAGTGGATGTTGATGTTCATCCGGATTTGGCGAGTCTTGTGAACAATTCCTTCAGGAATGGGTTATCTGAGGATAATTTAGAGGACATTTTAAAACAGATAAGTCGTCCCGAAAATTGTGACTCCTTAGTGAAGACCCGTGTAAATCAAGGTATATGGCGCCTTTTGAAGAGTTTCACACAGTCAGAAGATTCGAGATTGACAGCTATACAAGGTGTTCTTTTGAAAGCCTCTATCAACATTGTAAAATTGTTGGAAAAACTTGGCCAAACAAACTCTGATCATGTTGAGCTAGGAACGACTGCAATCGCATTGCTTGGTCATGCCAACAAGATGATAAACACCAAACGTAAAGACTTGCATAAATCTGATCTTGATTATAAGTACCATTACTTGGCTTCTGCCTCCTTGCCGTATACAGACCTTCTATATGGGAACGATACAGATGTGAACAATAATGTCAGGGAGATTAATAACATGAACCGAATAGGGAAGTCATCTGGTCGTGGTGGTGGCCCGATGAAGAACAGAGGTCGTGGTCGCCGTGGTAATGGCAGTCCATATCCTTCTAGAGGTCGTGGCTTCCGTGGTCGTGGTAGAGGTGCTTCAGCTAGTGGAAATGAGGCCTTCTCCTCCAACCAGACAAAAAACTTCAAGCAACAGAGAAAGTAGAGGTCAGTAAATCAGATTTTCGTGCTGGTCGATTAAAAGATCATGTTGAAAATTGGAGAAAAATAACATCTGATGCTAACATTTTAGATATTGTTAAACACTGTCACATTGAATTTATTCAAGGGGAAAATCCCTCAAACTCATATTGCTCAAGAAGTAAATTCTCTGATCTAGAAAATAAGATTATAAGTAAAGAGATACAAAAATTACTACAAATGGAAGTTATTGAAGAAGTTGATCATGAACCAGATGAATACATTTCTCCAATTTTCATCATTCCAAAACATAATGATGAATATAGAATGATTTTAAATCTTAAAGATTTGAACAAATATATAGAATACCATCATTTTAAAATGGACACTTTTGAATCAGTCTTAAAACTAGTGAAGCCAGGTATGTTTTTTGCCAGTACAGATATTCGCCATGGCTATTACAGTGTCCCTATTGCAGAAGAAGATAGAAAAAAGCTTAGATTTAAGCATTTAGACAAACTCTATCAATACCGAGCTCTACCAAATGGTATTTCATGTGCACCAAAACAGTTTACCAAATTAATGAAGCCAGTTTATGCATCTCTGCGCATGCTTGGGCACAAAAATTCTGGGTATATTGATGACTCATTACTAATGGCTGATTCATACCAAGAATGTGAGGAAAATGTACGAGATACTGTTCATCTCATGTCAAATCTTGGTTTTTTGATAAACGAAAAGAAATCTGTATTAATACCTACAAAAAAGATTGTTTTTCTTGGAAATTGGATTGATTCAGATGAAATGATTGTAACATTACCACTTGATAAAGTAGAAAAAATTACCCAAGCTTGCAAAGACTTGTTTAGTAAGCATAGAGCTAAAATCAGAGATGTAGCACATGTTTTGGGTCTCATGGTTTCAACATTTTCTGCTGTAGAATTTGGCCCATTATTTTACAGAACTACAGAGCGAGCCAAAATCCAGGCACTCCAGCAACATGCTGGCGATTATGATGCAATTATGATAATCACATCTGAAGTGAAACAAGAACTTTCATGGTGGATACAAAATTTGCATAGTCAGCAAAGAAATATCTATCATGGAAATCCTGATATGATTATCACAACAGATGCAAGTGCTTTTGGATGGGGTGCTATCTGTGGTAATGATAAAATAGGAGGTCGCTGGAATGATCTTGAAATTGATAATCACATCAATTATTTGGAATTACTTGCTGCTAGCCATGCAATAAAATCATTTTGTAAGACAAAAACAAATGCCCATGTTCAAATTTTATCTGACAATTCATGCACAGTTGCTCATATTCGAAATATGGGCGGTAAAACAGATAAGCTCAATGAACTTGCAAGGAAGATTTGGATATGGTGTAAGAATAGAGCTATTTGGTTATCAGCAGCACACATTCCAGGAATTGAGAATGAAGCAGATTATTTCTCCAGAAATTTCAATGAAAATGTTGAATGGAAATTAAATGAAAGCATTTTTTGTGAAATGGTGAACTGTTTTGGTATGCCTGAGATTGACATGTTTGCTTCTAGGCTGAATAAACAAATTGAATGTTTTGTTTCTTGGAGACCAGATCCAGAAGCAGTGGCTGTTGACGCTTTCTCTGTTAGTTGGAAAGAAAAATATATATATGCTTTTCCACCTTTCAGTCTCATGGGCCGAGTATTGCAGAAAGCCCGACAAGACCAAGCAGATGTACTACTGGTGGCTCCTTTTTGGGTGACACAGAACTTTTATACCAGTATCCTGGAGATGCTGACACACGATCCATTGATAATCAAAGTACGTTGGGAAACTCTGAAATTACAATCAGGACAGAAAATTCATCCACTTGTGAACAAACTTCACCTCATGCTTTGTCGTATCTCAGGAAATCCTTCGAAAGTCGAAACCTACCAGAGAAATCTATCAATATCATCATGGAATCATGGAGAAGTACAACAAAGAAGCAATATTCCACCTACATTAATAGATGGATTTCATTCTGTCGTGAAAGGAAAGTTGATCCTTTTCAAGCCCCTGTTGAATACATTATAGAGTTCCTTACTGAACTTTATGAATCAGGACTCAGTTATGAAACATTAAATTCAGCGAGAAGTTCTCTGTCTAATCTTTGTAATAGACAAGATGGTTTTACTGTAGGCTCTCACCCGTTAGTTGTACGGTTTTTGACAGGTGTTTATAATTTACGACCTACAAAACCTAAATACAATGAAACATGGGATGTTAGTAAAGTTCTTTGTTATCTAAAGACGATGTCACCAGTAGAAGATTTAACTTTAAAAATGTTGTCATATAAGTTAGTGATGCTGATCGCTTTGACTCAAGCAAGTCGTGCGCAGTCTATTTCTTTATTATCTATTGACGGAATGAAGAAAGATGAGAAATCTTTCATCCTGTATTATAGTGGGTTGCTTAAACAGTGTAGAAGAGGGAGAGTAAATCCTGTTGTACAGTTACATTTATATTCGCCAGACAGCGAAATTTGTGTTTATAAGACACTTTATGAGTATATTAAACGTACTAGCTCTCTACGGGGCTCAGAGACACATTTAATTATCAGTTATGTTAAGCCACATAAGTCTGTGGTATCTACCACAATTAGTAGGTGGATCAAATGCGTTTTAAGGAATTCAGGAATAGATGTTGATAAATACACCTCCCACAGTACTAGAACAGCTGTTACATCTAAAGTGAAACAAAGTGGTTTTCCATTAAACGAAATTATGAGGGTAGCAGGATGGTCTAATGCGGACACATTCTCAAGGTTCTATGACAAACCATTGGAGATGACGAATGCAGACAGTTTTCAACAAATAGCATTACAATAAGGATATCACAGTAAGCTCCTTTCTATTCTCCAATATATTAGGTCTTTTACATGAGCTACTTCAATTCAGCAAGATATGTTTTGTTCTTGCTTTGAAGTCTCATTTGATTCCGGAAATAGAATGACGTAATAGAATTCAACAAACAAACAAGACTTACCTGTAAGTTGATGTTTGGTTGGGATTCTATATAGTCATTATTTCTATTGAAGGGATCAAATGCCCACCCTCCACACCCTTAGCTTGTATTCCTACAATGTTAAGGATTCAATGCGAAGCTATTAGAAAAGAATTTGATCCCTTCTTCCTGGAACAAATTGATCTTGCTGAAAGCTTCCAACACTGACGAATTACTACACGGTCACTGCACATCTCATTTGATCCCTTCAATAGAAATAATGACTATATAGAATCCCAACCAAACATCAACTTACAGGTAAGTCTTGTTTGTTTGTTGAATTCTCTGTGAATATCACACTTGAGCATTACATTGTGATAGCAATCATTTTCATAAAAATAAGTAAATATTGAAGAAATGCTTTTGAATTTGGGAGTGGAAAAGCCCAAAACAGCCATATTTCTTTATCTTTCACGGGATGTAACTCATAAGTCATTTAGGAATTATATCTGATATAAAACTTCTGTGAGAAATCATGGCCATGGAAGTTTGCTTTAAGCTTGATAAAAATTGGATGACAACTCTTTGTAACCAGATAGAATGTTGGACAGGCAGAATCACAGACAGGAGTTTATCAAAATGTCTCCCACCCACTATTGTGGGGGACATGATTATCTTGAAATAAATCCAGGAGTCTCAAGGTTTTTCATGACCATCTACATGATAATATAATACTTAGATGAAATAAATGTTACCAACTGCAAGACGAAGATATGAAATGATTAAATTTTCTTCATGACATTTCTCAGATAAAGAGCATGAAGCCTTTTGTTTTCACTGTTTTTGACAATAATTCCAAACTGTTTTTTCTGCATCAGATTTCACAGAAATAATTTAATGTGATCCCTAAAACCACGCAAGACTTTTAACACTCTTTCATTTTTACAAAGGTAATTAAGTAAAATGAGCATATGTTTCATTAATATAAGAGGCCTACATGGCCCTAATGGTGGGAGTACAGAACTTGAGATGTTAAGGTATTTCTCTGCATTGGCTCAAACCCAGGTACCAGTTATTTGATTTTCATGGCAGGTAGTCTCTCGGCAGACTTATCACATTACCAAACAATAACAACATTTGACCACTTTGTTGCAGACAACTCGGGAAAATATATATTTTTCAATTTAATCACATTTTCAAATGTTGTCTGCAAACTGTTTCAATTTTATACAGTCGAAAATTTGGCTTTTGGTAAAGGGTTAAGGAGTTCCGATGTTGATACCAACCATAACAAGCTTTAATGGGTAGTAGAGCTTTGGGTCTTCTTCCATCGATGTGCGTCTGGCATTGCAATGTTACAGTAAAACTGTTGAAGCAATGTAAAACACTAACAAGAAATAATTCATCAATTTTGGTATAGTTTACTTGATTTTTTACTATTTCCTTATAATCTTGAATTTAGTAATGGGTTAAAATGCACTTTCATGATGAAAGGGGATAATTCAAGGCAGTATGCACCCTCGGAATTTATAAACAGTAAGTGGTAAAGAAATTAGGGAAAATATGTCTGGCGTTTTGGTAAAAACACCCCTCCAAAATGAAATATCTTAAAAGCCGCACTAATTTGATTAAATTTCTGGAAGTACAGTGAAATTCTTTTTATTACATGTTCACACTGT
Source organism: Cerastoderma edule (assembly GCA_947846245.1). NCBI lineage: Eukaryota > Metazoa > Mollusca > Bivalvia > Cardiida > Cardiidae > Cerastoderma > Cerastoderma edule. The sequence continues at coordinate 43,404,650 of OX401408.1, forward strand.
ATTACCAGGGAAACGTTTCTGGAATGTAGATGAAACTTTTAAGTTTTAACACCATTTTCTCTACACCAGAACTGAAACCTTTCCATCATATGAATTGTTAGACCAGGACAATATGAATGGACAAGCAGACGTCCAAAGTATGTTATTATGAAAAGTAACATTGTATTTGTTAAGTTGCGTCAAAACTATTGTAACATAAGAAGAAATTGTTCTTTAAGAACAATTTCTTCTTATATCACAATAGTTTCCTCTGTCATCTGGTGCAGGGTTTAAAAATGTGGAAATATGAAGGAAAGGGTGAAGAAACCTACAAAATGACAGCATGAGACAGACAGAAGGGGTTTATTTGAAGCAATGTAACATTCATTAGATGTGTTCTCCATTTCCTGATTACTTCTTATTATGTTCTGTTAAAAAAACTAGTGCAGCTATCCATGTTTCTGGCAATTTCTCACCAGGATTTAACAGTATTCTTTCAAAGTGACTGACTAATTCTCATCAGGAACATGAAAAGTCAAATAAGTCATGTTTTACAGACTTCATATAACATTGGCAAGAGTTTCTGCCAAGCTACAGTCTTGAACTAAGGATGCTTGCATTCTTTGATAGACAACCCTTTCAGTATGCTTTAACTACATACACCATTAGATATTTTTAACCCTTTCCCATACAGCAAATTTTCGTTTGTCTGAAATTCAAAGAGTCTGCAGACGACATTTCAAAATGTGAAGAAATTGGAAAATATTCTTTTGATAGGGCAGAAAACATTGTGGGAAAAGGAAAAAATGCTCGTTACGAGCAATTTCTTCTTTTCCCACAATGTTTTCTAAAGTTGTCTGCAACAAAGTAATCAAATGTCTTTATTGTTTGAGAAAGGGTTAAGGAAGTGGTCAGTTACCCAAAAAATGGATGTAAGGGGCTGGTGCATGGAAATACCATTTTTTATTGCAGAAAAAGGAGCAATTGCTGATTCCTCCTAATGAACAATCTGTTCCTTTTTTCACTGTGGATGCTAAGATCTTATTAAGTATAAAGGGGTTAAACTAACAAAGCTGGCTAAGTGATAAAAGATGATGGTGATGATGATGAAAACAAACTTGAGAAAAACGCTCGAGAAATATTACTCTTTGTGCCGTTGAAACACTTGAACGCTAAGTAAACATTTTTTATTTTATTTCCAAGTTGACTCACTTACAAAGCACACTTTGATATTTCTTGATGGATAATATCTTCCATAGAAATACCGGAGTTTGCTTTAAAACAATGTTTGTTCAATCAAACTAAAGAAAAGGGCTTTTATTTACAGCTTATTTAGCCTATAAAATCCAATTAACAACTATTTCTAGAGCAATTAACATGGAGTGTGGCAATTCTATCATGACAATTCTCAATAGGGAATCAAGACAACTGAACTCATTCCACATTTCAGTTTGCAATCTTTTCATGATGACCATATTAATTTCTAAATTTTCTATTACAGCTATCCTCTGAAAAGCTACTTTATTAGTCATTCATTCGTGAAGAGTAAAAAAGATGCTTTATAAATGCTTTTTGTGGTTTTTACAACTTTATTTTCCACAAAAATTTTCCATTAACATTTCTAGAAAGTACATTTTACAAACTATTGGATTATGGCTTATCCCCAACCAAACCCAAATTTTTGACAGTCCCAAATTTGAAGAGTTTGCAGATGACATTTCAAAATGGGAGAAATTGAAAAATAACCTTCTGATAGGGCAGAAAACATTGTGGGAAAAGGAGAAATTGACCATCACAAGCTATTTTTCCTTTCCAACAATGTTTTCTTTAATCACCTTCAACAGACTGGTCAAATGGCTGGACCTTATCTTATGGCTAATTGTAAACAAACCTTATCATATTCACTCTTTTTAAGCATCATGTGAACATGTGACCATATCAGTACCTCTGTTAAAAGGAATTTAAAGTACTTTGAATTAATTCAGTTAATTGTTAGTTATTTTAGAAACTTCCACAATTTAAGTGTAAATGAGCATAAGAATGGTTTTAAGATTCAGATCATGTGCCATGGAAAGATCCAAAAACTTAAAACAATGATCAAAATGTTATATGTATCACCTTATAAGTCCTCTGTGGTTGGTACTGGGGAATGTATATTCACTATTATATGTACCAAGCTCTTTTTATCCAGTGTGTGAATACATATTTTTTTACTAGTAAATGGAGAGTTACTCCCCTTGCAAAAACTTGCACAGTAACCTTTTTTCATGAGAAAACGTCTCTTTTTAAGTAAATTCTCTTTCTCCAAAGTAGTTTAAATATTCAATTTGAATTGTCAAAGGTATTTATGTCACCTGTAAGGAAAATTTTAAAACAGGGACATGTGTTTATCCCCACCTTTAGGGATTTAATTGCCTTTTCAATTATTTTTCCACAGATAAACACATTTTTTCTAAAAGTTCTCGTTTTGAAATAAAGTTAGACCTGGTTATTTTTAAAGGCGTTACATCTCTCACTAATGTCAAGTTTTCTTCTCTCCAACTCGTTTTTTTTTTCATGTCGACCCTAATTATCAACAATTATCAATGACAGAAATATACTGCTTGTTGCTAATAAAAAGCATCTATGCGTCAACACTTTTTCCAACAAAAACATAAAAGTGACTTTGATTGTCAATTTAGGCCTTTGATTGTCACAAAAGTCCAATAGGAAATTGTTATTGAAAACCAAATTGGTTTGAAATCATTGTGACAAAGGACTAAACTTGTACGATTTTCTGCTGTTGTCGTATAAATGGTCCAACCTGGAACTTTTATATTTTTTCAAGAATTGGTGCTTTAAAAGGAAGTGTTGGATTAAAGTTTGATTATGTTTAACCCTTATAGTGCTGGAATCGACTTCATGCTTATGCAAACAGTTTAGATCTATCAAGCCGCAAAATAAATTGGCGACTGGCCTATGATCTAACCTGTTTGCTACTCTGAGTATCTTTCCTCAACACAATTAAGCAGATATTTGATGTTTTCGATAGCAGAAGACACAAGAATCTGTTTCTAGAAAGTAACCCAGCATTCTAAGGGTTAATGCTACATTTAGATTGGTATGATATCATAAAGGTTGGTTTATCTGAAATCTCCTAACAAGAATACTGCAACACACATAATTATGCTTTTAGTTTATGACTGCATTTACATGTAGTGGCAAAAAAAGAAATCATGTTAAAATGACCTAATCAAGCTTCAGTTAAATATTGGCCACATTAATGCTTTAAACTCAGATCACCACCTTTCAAAATCAAAGTGGTTGTGGCCATCGGTCCAGGGGTAGATCGTCAGTCTCTAAACACAAAGATTGTGGGTTTGAATCCTGTGTGAAGTCAGCTCCACTTGGCGACCTTTCATTCATCCCCATTTGGTGCAAGTGCTGTTTATGTGTTCAGAAATCAGAATCTCAAGTGATTAATAGAAGATGTAACATGCTTCACAATTGATGTAAATTAAAAGTAATCTCTACATATTGAAATACCAGAAATTTGTTTTAAGTTGGGATGTTGAGGCTCTGCTTCAAGAATTTGTTTTGTTCGATGACAAGAAATATCTTTGTAACATAATCATTGAATTGTTTATAACGAGAAAGACTTTTCATTTTTGCTGGAATGTTCAGAAATCAACCTCTAACAAAAGGGTAAACGAGAAATGATTTCTCATGAGCAAACATTTACAGTGATTGCCTCATACACATGTGTCAACTAAAGTACAATTAAGATCGCAGAGCACAAATGAGCAATTAGTGAGGAAGAATTACTTTTACTTAATCAAATCAATTACTCTCCCTCATCCATAAATGTATAATTGAAGCAATGACTTCAGATCTAACTGTGATGAAACCAGAGGTGCTCTCTTTTGATAACTCTCCCTTTATAAACATTGGACTGTCCCCAGTTTGCTGTAAATGAACTTTTAAGAAACAGTAAAGACTATTTAATAACAACATTCACATCCAGTCGGTGAGAAACAATACATGCATTTCAAGGGTTCAATGCAAATATCGCATACTATACAGTATTGTACTGATTCCCCAATACTCTCTATTACAACAAGTATTGTGCTTAATTTTGATTATCTTTTATTGCAAAAGAACAGTTACAGTTTATAGTAATATCCATAAGATCACTTAGATGCGATAATTTCATGACAAAGAACATATAAGAGCATAGATGTTAGCTGAAGAGCAAATTACATTAAAATGTGTATTTTCAACTAATGATTCATTTTCAAAGATGTCATCTTCTTTTGAAAAAGAAATACCAGTTCTAGTTGTTTTGCTTATCTGCAAAGAAGATGAACTTTTATAACATGATCTACGCTGCATTACCCAAACCCTGACAAGACTCATCCCACGTCTTTGCCTATGAGAAATACATGGGCAAGGCACAATTGATTGAAGATGTGATTGAATTAAACTGCAGTCACCAATGTAACAAATCAACTAAAGAGACAATACACAACACTGCAGATTAAATGTAAAACACTGTCAATCACTTATCTGTAAATTGTGGTGTCTAGAATTACATACATAAGCATGTCCTCTACATCATTTGTTTGGCTCTAAATTTCCATCAACATTGTAGAAACATTAACCCTTGAAGTGCTGGAACCGACTTCATGCTTATGCAAACAGATTAGATCCAGGCCAGCATCCAAGTAAATTGGCAGTTGGCCTGTGAACTAACCAATTTGCTACTCTGCGTTTCTTTCCTCATCAAAATTAAGCAAACATTTAAGGTTTTGGAAAGCAGACAACTCAAAAATCTATTTACAGTCAAACTTGTGTTTAGAGGCCACCCTATGGAACAGAGAAAATTGGCTGCTCAACACAAATTGATGTGAACTATAAATCCAACAATGGGACTTTCTGAAGTGGTTGTTTAAGGCAGGTTGGCTGCTTAGAAGGATGGTTTCTTAACACAAGTTGGACTGTATAAAAAATTACCAAGTATTTTAATGGTTAAACCTAACTCCATATAGAACTGTGCATTCTACTATCACTATGATAATAAGTTTCATGTAAAGATATATCTTAATCATCAGGATTAGTTTATTCATGTTCTATTAAATGACTATAGTATAACTTACAGACTTATCAAAGAGTTTCTATCTAGGTGGCTTGCATGCCCGCTAGGCTGGGTGCTTTATTATTCATTTATTTATTTATTTACTATATATATATTAATATTTTGTTATGCACATGTCACAATAATAAACAATTTACTTACTTACACTTTTTAGGTCTGATGTCTCCTCCAGAATCAACTCAAAGAATAACTCCACATTTGAATGTTTGATGCAAATTTCCTGCAACTCTGAACGGCAATAATATTCCTTTTTTTTAATTGTTTTCTTTCTTTCAATTTTGGAGCTATTTGAAATATTTCTGGGACTATTTTATTTCTTAACTTTCAAAGAAAAGACTTTTGTTGAACGTTTAATAAAACTTTATATATTCATGGAATAAATCATCACCAAAACAAAAACTACAAATATAAAGTTAGTCATTTAATCCACACATTTATTATATGTTCACCTTAATGTCAGAAGCTAAATAATAAGAGCTAATCTACAATTTCCAAAAAAGAGAGAACTGCACTCATCAATAGTTTTTTACGACCACTTAAGAAACAAACAGAATGAAGCATGATTTTTAAAACATTAAAATGTCCTTTGGGAGAAAAAAGGCCTTAAGTTCATTAACAAGCCGATTGTCAAATATCAAAGACTATTGTAAGTGCTTCACGTATGTGAAGAACTTACGATAGTCTTGCATTGAACTCTCATATTGCATCTCTCTATTTTTTGAAAGCGACAATCTTATGTCTAATCACTGAGTTAATTACCCGTCATAATGGCATGTATTGTAAAAGGTAACGTTGAAGCAGGCAATGGGTTTGGCAGGGTTTTGTCCACAGCAAGTCACAGTGGCTGAACACATTTAAGGATTTCTGTGATGTCAAGTTTCTCATTTACACCATACTCCGATGATTGTATACAAATTACGAGAGTTAAAGATATCTCATTTTGGGTAAAATTGTTTCTTTAGTTGTTTGGTCTACATTTATATTGTTTGTTTAACCAAGGTGAGAAAAGCATGCAACCAGACCAATACTCAAACCGGGGACTGCCGTAAACTGTAGCAACGCTCTACTGTTTGAGCTTTCTGGCCAGCTTACACTTTTAACTGTGTTCAATATCCAGATTGCTACTACATTCTCCCTCACACAGTTAAGATTTGTCTCGAATATCATGGGAACAACCTTCATTTGTGGACAAACCTGGAGTATATCTATCACTGTAACTCCAGTTGGTCATTTATGTTTGGCACCAATGTAATCTTGGTAAGAAAAACATGCAGCCAGACTGGGACTCGAACCAAGGACCTCCAGAAACCGTGCGAACCCTCTACCGAATAATCTATCCGGCCCGCTTACACTTTAACGCTACCTTATATATTGAGACCCATACTACATTTGTATCAATGGTAAAAGTTATCAATTATTTTGTTAATCATTCAGGAAATAGTTCATTACTAAATTAAGTACTAAAACTGCCCAGTGGGGGACATTTGCACAGTGGTAGTGCACTGACCTCTGTTACAGAGGGTCCTGGGTTAATTCCCTGTTAGCAGTGATGTGAAAATACCTGGACCAGCCCCAAAATTGGAGCAAGTTCCGATGAAGTATCCAGGAAGCAGTCATCAGGAGCATTCTAAATGTTAAACAAAGAGTAACCACATTCCAAACTACATAAGGCAAACCTGCCCAGCCACAGGGCATACCTTTATTGTCAAAATGTTTGTCCTTAGTTGCAAAAGCATTTTGTGACCATCTTTGAGTTGACTTTCTGTATCTAGCGCTTGGAATGCTGGTTAATTTTCTAAAAAGAATTTTGGTGTCATATGCTTTCCATGCTTAAATTGTATTAGGAAAGATACTCAGAGTAGCTAAACAGGTTAGATCACTGGTCTAGATCATATAACCTTTTTGCATATGCAAGTTGGTCCAGCACTATAGGCGTTAAACTACTGTTCACATCTGTATCTGTAAGCTACAGAAACTACTGTGGTGATTAGTTCTAAAATTAAGTTAAACTCTTTACCTAGTTAAGTTAATTAATTGTATTTTTTATATTTATCCAAAGGGTTTATTTAAGAACTATTGGAGCACAGACACATATTGAAAAAGGAGAAAATGAAGTTATGAAAATGTTCATTTTTTCTCTCACAGAAAACCTTTAATTAGAGAAGTCCTCCCTAGTATAAATAGATTTATCATGGATAACATTAGACCCCCTAACCCCTCTGTGCTCTGTTGGGATATTTTTGACTTCCGAAATGAAAGCAGACAACATAAATGAAATTTGAAAAATGGCCTTTTTCTTTGTTAAACAGGTAAGAAACCATTGTAATACAACAAAAAATAATAGCTCATCATGAGCAATTTCTGCTTTTGTTACAATGTTCTCAATATTCACAATTTTTTAAAATATATATGCGTTAAGAGCTGTAAATATGTTAAAGGATCCCAGGTAAAAAATATTGTTCACCTCATTTGTTCACAATGCTAAGATCTGACAGGAGCACCTAATGTTACAGAGAGACTACCTTTAATTGCTCCAAAAGGCATCAGACCTTTTCATGGCCATTCCCGCCTTTTTGTGACACTTGGGAGAAACATTCTTTACATTCTGATAAAAGGAGTTGACCAAAACTCATCCATCTATGTAGATTCCATTTCACTAATTCTGCAGCAAAAGAAACCATCATGACAAAAATGGAATGTGCTTGTTGGAATGTGCTTGTGGCAGGCAATTTTCCCTTTTACAGCATTGTTATTATCAACCTATTATCTGTAAGCCTAGAAATATCTGCAGCCCATTTTTTCATTGATCATAGTCTTTAAAGGCACTATCTCACAGATTTGGATTTTTTGACTATTTGAAATAAATTATCTTCTACCGATAAAATGACAACATATATTTCTAAAGTAACATAAGACAAGATTATTGACAGCCTACCAACCCCAATTATAATCATACGGGTATGATAAAGATTATTGACAGCCTACCAACCCCAATTATAATCATACGGGTATGATAAAGATTATTGACAGCCTACCAACCCCAATTATAATCATACGGGTATGATAAAGATTAGTGACAGCCTACCAACCCCAATTATAATCATACGGGTATGATAAAGATTATTGACAGCCTACCAACCCCAATTATAATCATACGGGTATGATAAAGATTATTGACAGCCTACCAACCCCATTTATAATCATACGGGTATGATAAAGATTATTGACAGCCTACCAACCCCAATTATAATCATACGGGTATGATAAAGATTATTGACAGCCTACCAACCCCAATTATAATCATACGGGTATGATAAAGATTATTTGTATTGCAGATATTGCAAACCATTTAAATTGGTTTATGTTGTAAGCAACAAGCTAAACTGAATATTTTTAAACAACATTTTCATGCGGGTCTTCAGAAACATTTAATTGCTCTTGTCATATGACCTTAGCAAGGTGTGCTAGAAATTCCTGTGTTTATTCATAAACTAGCTTTCCCATAGAAGTGCTGACAGACGCCAAGACTAACTTTATATTATTTAAAGAATTCATGGGGTTTCAGTAACTTGGAAGTAAAGAAATTGAACAGGACCAGATGATAGAGTATTTCTTATGCAAACTTCTTTGTTTCTTTTCTTAACTGGACATTGTTGGTTCATGAACAAGTCATTGAAATTCATGAACAAGTTAAAAACAGCTTCATGTTCATGAGTGACCATTTAATGTTCATGAATGTTTATAAAGTTCATGAATAATTTCTAGAATCTTTCGCAGGGGTATCTTCTGATAGGGTAGAAAACATTGTGGGGAAAGGAAAAATTTCTCTTTAAGAGCAATATATCCTTTCCCCACAATGTCTTCCAGAGTTGTCTGCAACAAACTGGTCAAATGTTGTTATTGTTTGGTAATGGGTTAAAACATGCCAAACTCAGAGTTAGAAACATGGGTAAACTGTTAAAGAATTGAAACTAAACAACCATGGTTGTTTATGAATTTGCGTTTGCAACAACACAATGTTTACAGATCTAAACCCCAAAAGGGATCAATGAGTACCTTGTTTTAAGAAAAGAAGCAGTTTAAGATAAAATCTAATCTCGAAACTGCCTTTAAAGTGTCAAAGGTGGAAACACATTTCATACAGAATCACCCTTTACTTAATCCTCATACAATTTCACTGCTCGCTTTCAAACAACTTTAAAAAATTAAGTCAAAAATATATAAAAATTGCATATAATTATGAGCAATTTTTTGTTTTTCAAAAAAAGATTTTTTATCTTTCAGAGGAATAACTCAAAATCCTTTTCCTATCACAGTTGTCACCTTGTCCAGGAATAGTTTGGTAGAATGAGTGTGTAACATAATGGACAGAACTCATGCCACTTCAATGACCATTGGATAAGATACAGATCATTTGTAAACCCTTCACAAGCTGATCTTGATCTTTGCATTTCATATCTTTCAATACCTATAACACCATTTGAAAATATGGCAGGTAAGGAAGCACTCATAAGTTAAAAGAAATAGTAGGTTGTGCATTTGTTACAATGGTTTTTCCTTTGTCTGAATTGAAAATAGCTGACATCATTATTCATCGTTTATTGATCATATTATTAAAAAAAAAAATGGCTAATGGCACACAAGGAAAAATGAGGCTTACAAGGAAAATTGTTACTCACAAGGAAAAGACTATGTCTTGAATTTACACTTAAACCTGAGACCCTATGTCAGGATCACACACTTCTTGCTGACATCTCTAAGCTTAAACATGGTGTTTAACAAAGTCCCTCATTTGTGAATTTGTTACTGATCCAAATAGAAAGTTACAGCAGAAAACAAGCTAACATACAGCCTTATCTTATCTTACCTTGCCCTATTGGTTTTACATCGTTTGGGAAGGAAGCTTAAAGCTTGTTCAAAGGCACTCTTGATGACTGCTTCCTGGATACTAAACCAGTACTAGCACAGATTTGTGAGTTATTTCTAAAGATTTTCACCCGTTACTTATGGGTATTCGAACACGGGACCCTTGGCCTCTGGACAAATGTCACCTACTCTCGGCCACTGTTACCCAATCAATGCAGAAGAATCTGGAAAACATTGTAGGAAAAGAAGAAATTACTCTTACCAAGCAATTTCTCCTTTTCCCACAATGTTCTCTGTCCTATCAGAAGACTACTTTTTAACTTCATCACATTTTGAAATGTCATTTGTAAAACTTTTTCAATTTGGTACAGTCGACAATTTGGTGTTTGGTAAAGGGTTTAATGATTCCTATCAGTATTTTTATTTCAGCTCCATTACTTGTATCGTTCTTTAAGATTTATCGGGTAATTTATCGACAATTTAACACCATTTTTTAACAGAGAATGATCAGATCTTTTGATGAAATATTCAAGTCAGAATCTGACAGTTATTTAGTGTAATCTAAAATTATAAAATCAAATTATGATAATTATTGAAAAATTCAATATGTATTAATAATTGTATTTAAGTACTTTAGTGATCTGTTCTCCTTTGGATAAATACTTTGGGAAAGGAAAAATGCTTTTACAATTAATTCGTCCTATTTCAAGATCTTAAAATCTTTGCCAACATATCTTTTGAAATTTACTTTTTTGGAATTGTGACTTAAATCCTTTTTGACATTAACATTTTGACTTACAATAGTGTTACAATACCATTATACTAGACAAAGTACACTGTCTTTTACTGACTTTAAAAGGACTATCTCACAGACTGAGATATTAACTTTTTCAAATGAAATATCTTCTATAATAAAATGACAACATTGGTTTCTAAATCAACATTAGACTAGAATATTGACAGCTTTCCAGCTGTAACAGCAACTGATTACATGAACTTTCTTGTAAACAAACATTCGACAGATGACTTTATGACCGTCCTAAATTAAAAGAATTGTGAGATCAACCAAAATAAACATACAACATAAATATATGGGAAAGCAGTCAGGGTGTTGAAAAAATGATATACTAACCAATTGAGTAAATATCAAGGCATGGAAAGATTTACTGACCCCTGCAAAACAACTGAAACACTTCTGCAGCTGGCTCAAAACCCCATAACCAACTACCCAAATCAAGATCTTTCCACTGGCTTTTCCTCCACATCTTAACAAGAATTGTTTAACCCTTTACCAAATGCCATATTTTCAACGATCCTATATTGAAAGAGTTTGCATACATTCGAAATGTGATGAAATTGAAAAATATTCTTCTGACATGGCAGAAAATGTGGGAAATTGCTCCTAAAGAGAAATTTCTCCTTTTCCCACAATATTTTCCAGAGTTGTCTGCAGCAAACTGGTCAAATGTCATGATTGTTTGGTAATGGGTTAACAGATAACTTCATCAAAGAAGGAAAGCGTGTTAATCCTTAAAGAAATCTCAAGTGAAATTGGCAGAGGGGAATCAGTATGTTTTAGCTGCGAATCAAGTTTTACTGCTGTTTGCATTTTGCATCATAAACACATCATAATCTTCTAGAAATGCAGCTAAATCCACAGCTTATAACCCTTTTCAAAATTAACCCGGGATTTTACATTCTTGACTGATGAATAAATAGGTTGAAACATAACATTTCATACATTATTCTCAAAATTTGTAGAGAATTTCCATTTAAATTTGTTTATTTTCAAAATTTTCCATAACTCTTTGCTGATCATATACTCATCAAACTGGTTAATCCATTACCAAACAATAATGGTTTTTGACCAGATTGTTGCAGAGGACTCTGGATAATATTGTGGGAAAAGGAGAAATTGCTCTTAATTAGCAAATCCTCCTTTTCCCACATTGTTTTCAGCGCCATCAGAAGATTATTTTTCAATTTCATCACATTTTGGAATGTTGTCTGCAAACTTCTTCAATTTGGGACAGTCAAATATTTGGCATTTGGTAAAGCATTTAAAATATTGAGTCAAAGCCCGTTTGCAAAATATCAGCCAAGTCTCTATTCATCACAATGTATCAACAAAGATTTTACCCAGGTATCTAGCATCACATGTTAATGCTTATGTACAGCTGTTAGCACTCTTCCAATCATGAGAAATCTGTAGCGGACAACTTTGACTGTGCTATAGTGTAATTTCCTCGTTATTGTTAACAGATGATTTGAAAATAGTGTCTTTAACCCTTTCCCACACGCCAAGTTTTCGACTGTCCCAAATTGAAAGAGTTTGCAGACAACATTTCAAAATGTGATGAAATTGGAAAGTAGTCTTCTGATAGGGCAGAAAACGTTGTGGGAAAAGGAGAAATTGCTCGTCAAGAGCAATTTCTCCTTTAAACACAATGTTTTCCAGAGTCGTCTACAACAAGCTGGTTGAATGTTGTCATTGTTTGGTATTGGGTTAAGGCCCATTAAAGGAGATTAATGCTATATCAAACTATATAATTTGATAAACTTTTGGGCGGATTCAAATAGTTTCCCCCAGAAAACACTATCAGCACAACTTAAATGTGAAAGTTAACCAGAAATAACCCAGATTAGCATGTTTTATAATTCAGATTTCCTGATTCTTCACTTCTGACCTTGACAGTTGATACACACATTTTTTAACCGACCAATCAGTATTCGTTATTTTGAATATGTAAACAAACAGGTTGTTGATAAACATGATTGAATTGGAGACAGCTATATTTCAAGCACAAAATAACTTATTTTAAATGAATTTATTTAATAGGGTCTCAATGCATTCCTAAACTAATTATCATGACTTTTATGAAGATAATAAAAGAACTCCATACATCTTTTAAGTAATTTATTTGTACTCCTCTCCTTTGATGTGCCTTTAAGGACACTCTTACAAACTCCTTGACAGAAAAATACGTTCAACACGAGAAAGGTTTTTAATATCATTTTCATTTTAATCTTAATTATATGAATGGAGTGCTTTTAACTAATTATATCTGTTGCTCATAATGTAAGAGAACTAATAGAAATTACTATATAGTTTGTATGATGCATTGGAACCTATTGGGTTCTCACACATGTATTTTGTTATGAATTTAAGTCAAACTCTATTAAACCTACTTGGAAACATCTTGAGAAAAAGATTTTAAAAAGCCATTGTGATTAAAGGGAAAATTGATCCTCTTGGGCAAACACATTATTACAGTTTTCAGGCTGCAAGAACTAAAAAATCTGTGAACTGATATAGGCTGAGAGCAAGATTGGACTTGTTAAAGGTTTACGGTCATTTTCAACAGTTTTCCAGATTCGTCCCAATGTCCTTTGGATCCAAACCAGTACAATTAAGTACTTTCTGTTCTTATCCTAAGAAGGAAGTGGCCAGGTATAATGCCAGAGCCCCACTATTGCTTCAAGTTCTATATTAAAAGTACCCTTGTGAAGGATTCAAGAACTGTGTTCATGAACTTCATGAACAGACATGAAAGACAGATAGCGATTCATGAGCAAAAAGCTGTCATTGTTAGCTTTTTGTACATACTTGGACATTCTTACATCGGAGGAGCAAGACATGCCTGGTTATCCAACCAACAACCTCTCACACACAAAGTGGACGGGGTATCCAACCAACAACCTCTCACACACAAAGTGGACGGGGTATCCAACCAACAACCTCTCACACACAAAGTGGACGGGGTATCCAACCAACAACCTCTCACACACAAAGTGGACACTTTAACCCCGTGCAATGGCAGTCCAACTTTGCAAAACATTCAATGACTTATTCATGAACTTTATGAATATTTATGAACATTAAATGACAAATCATGAACACATAATTTCTTCATGCTTGATGCTCATGAACAAGTTAAGAACAGCTTTGTGTTCATGAACGGCCATTCACATTCATGAAAGTTCATGAATAAGTTCTTGAATCTTGTGCAGGAAGAGTTCTGTGAATGAGAAAGATAACTTCAAGCTGGAGAGTCCCTGATAGTGTCCAGCGAATCCAACGAAGCCTGTATAAATATGACAGACTCATGAATGTTATCGGTAAGATACATTTCCAATATATAAAATGTAGATCTAACTTAATTAACCAATTCCCCGATATGTCATCTATTATAGGAGGGGCTTCTCCCAGACAAACCAAATTCCGTTTAGGATGGGTCTGTGATTTTGTCATCCAGTCCTGGTGCACCTATGTAAGCGCAATGTTCTCGATAAGGCATATTTTAGTGCAAGACTACATAATTATAGTATGTGCTTCATGTTTGGATGTACTATAGTCTTACATTAAACCTTCTCGCTAGGGTTTTACACGATTTAACAAAAAAGCTATGGGATACATAGTCTTTAGAAAACACTATGATAAAATGATAAATTGTTCTTTATGAGCATTTTATAGTCCTGTAACAATGGTTTCTACACAATAATGATCTTGATCATGCTTTTTTTGTTGTCTGCTATTGCTGTCTGTTTGAACCCGTCATAAATTCCAATATGGGGGCATGAGTGAAATGGAATTGGATATACTTTCCAATGACATTTTCAAAATGTCACAGCAATACAATGTTTCCTGGAGCCATTTATAAATATTCATTCACCAAAATGACATTAAAAGGCATAAATACTTCATATTTCTGTTTTCCCTGTTTTCACTTAATATGCATTTAGATACTTTTTATTTGTTGATGGATATATTATCCCACTTCTCTGACAATTAAACCAAATTATAAGTACCTTCTTATCCCTTATAGTGCTGGAATAGACTTCATGCTTATGCAATCAGGTTAGATCAAGGCCAGTCGACAAGTGGATTGGCGGCTGACCTGTGATCTAACCTGTTTGCTGCTTTGAGTATCCTTCCTCATCAAAATTAAGCAGATATTTAAGGTTTTGGAAAGCAGACGATATGAATTTTTTTTTTAGAAAATTACCCAGCATTCAAAGGGTTATGATAGTGAATCAATCATACATCTCCAGTTTACCCTTTACCAAACACAATGATTTTTGACTGTCCCGAGTTTGCAGGTGACATTCAAAAAGGGGTTAAATTGAAAAATAATCTTCTGATAGGGCAGAATACATTGTGGGAAAAGAGAAAATTGCTCGTTATGAGTCATTTGCAACAAACTGGTCAAATGTCGTTATTGATTTGCAATGGGTTAAGAGATACATTTTTATGGTAAGTTTCTTGTTCTTGTCTTTGAATCCTTTGTTGTTGGATTTCACAAGTAAAATCCTGTCTGGCCTATTGTAATGAGTATCTACAGTATAGGGTTTAATATACAATTATTAAAACCTACAACATAGAAATGACTAATGTGTCACTTTATCTTAACCTCTAAATCTAAACATGCTGCAAACAAATCTTGCACCATAAA
Source organism: Cerastoderma edule (assembly GCA_947846245.1). Lineage (NCBI taxonomy): Eukaryota > Metazoa > Mollusca > Bivalvia > Cardiida > Cardiidae > Cerastoderma > Cerastoderma edule. The sequence continues at coordinate 43,420,082 of OX401408.1, forward strand.
CAGGAAATCGATGATGAGAGAAGAGAAATGAACATAATTATTAACTTTACCCAGCAAACGTTTTGGACCTGTCTAAAAGGCATATCTTCATGTTTTATCTCAACTTTCTCCACAATGTTTTCTGCCCTATCTGAAGATTATTTTTCAATTTCATCACATTTTGAATTGTCGTCTGCAAATTCTTTCAATTGTGGACAGTCGTAAATTTGGCATTTGGTAAAGGGTGTTTAATATCTAAATCAAATTGAATTATGTTATGTCATGTCATGTTATGTTATGTTATGTTACATTAGCCAAAGTTATGTCTTGGGCAGTGTGTTATTGCTGTTGAAATAGAATTTTATATTTATAATTGCATGATAATGATAAATTTCATTATTATGATTATCTAGGGTCCAATACAAGGGCGTGCCATAGTCTTGTACTGTGCTATCAAAATAAGAAAGAAAGCGTTATGATAACCTATGCACTACCACTGAATAAACTCACTTTGTTGCAATTTGTTGTTCTCATACATGATGTTTACCATCCATCTTATGATACTTTCCTCTAGCTTGGTTCATAAGGTTTGAATAACAAAGAATGAATAACTTTAATTTGATATAAACTATAACTTTAATTTGATATAAACTAGTTCTATTTAAAGTTTCTTTCTCAAAAGTTATCTGCTTGAAATCAGAATTTAATCATTGTTTAAAGATGCACTTGACAATAAATGTTCATAAAACAAAAATTACATTAATCGTAATTGATCATTGAATAAGATTGGATAAAATGTAGACAAAAAGCATATTGGAGAGAAGGAGTTCATTTCTCCTTTTTCCATAATGTTTTACAGTAGTTCTCAGCTGCAGAGGCAATGCCTGCATCTCTGGGGATAAAGATTAAACATGCAAGCCTCACTTGACATGTGACATGTTCAGGCGCCCGACTAACTAATTCACCAAATTGGTCCAGCTACCAAATATAAAAGACGCATGTTCGGTTAATGCAGTTGTCGGATACACCATTTCCCATGTTACCTCCAACATTTTTATCTGTAAAAAGATTTGAGTATTAATAAAATCCCTAAATTTGAAACTGCATTTTGAAAAATATCTATGTTCATTTATTTTGATTACCATGGTACATGTATATATTCATTTCATGTACTATCTACCACTTACAACTGTTTCTACATTTTATGTCCAAAATTGGTTTTCAATTAAGAAGAGTTGAAGAGGTATGTACAGCACTTATATAGGAAAGGGTTACTATGCAGATTTGGGGATCATGGGAATTAATGGGAGTAAAAGGACAATTGGGCTTTCCAAAACTCACCAATACAAAAATGGACTCTGTGGAATTCAACTTTGGGATATCCAGATTAAAGCAGCGAGTCAATCCAACTTAAAATGCATAGCGCCAATTTACTTTCTCGTTTGAATAATTGAAAAACTTAGGCATGTCCATTCCCAGGATTAGGACCAATTTACTTTCCGTTTCGATTCCCTACTCTTGGATGCAATACATATTAACCCTTTACCAATTGCCAAATTTTTGACTGTCTCAAATTGAAAGGGTTTGCAGACGACATCTCAAAATGTAATGATATTGGAAAATAATCTTCTGATAGGGCAGTAAAACATTGTGGGAAAAGGAGAAATTGCTTATTAAGAGCAATTTCTCCTTTTCCAACACTGTTTTCCAGATCTTCTGAAATAAACTGGTCAAATGTCGTTATTGTTTGGAAATGGGTTAACCCCTTACCCCATAGTACTTAACTTTTAACCATTTTCTGCTTACAATTTTAGAAACATCTTTGACAAAAAGATAAATCGCTCACGATAGAAGCCCCTGTTAAAGATTCAAGAACTTATTCGTTCATTAACTTCATGAATTTTAAATGGCCGCTCACCAACAAAGAACTTCCTCATGATATTTCAGAATGGGTTCATGAACATCAAGTACAGGAATATGATCTTGAAAATCATGAACAAGTTAAGAACAGCTTTGTGTTCATTTAATGTTGTGAATCTTAATGAATAAGTTCTTAAATCTGAAGGGGTTCCTATTTAAAATTAGATAAAAAGAAATCGCTTTACGAACTGTATACACTATTCACTATAATTGTCATTTACAAGTACTATTTTAGAATATAGATCATTCACAAAAGCTCTCAAGAAGGTATGGGTTAAGCCAAAGAAGTGCATTGAGTATTCTTGATATGGCCTTAAACCTTGTATAAAGTGTTTGCCAGTCAAACAGGCCTTTGTAGTTCCGTTTGTGTTCAAATGGGCTTAATTCTTAGAAACATTTCAAAATAACTTTCTCTTTACATTTCACTGGTGGCCAAGAACTTCACTACTTTGAAAAAGACTCCAAATGTAGCTAAGTACCAGGGTTAACCCATTAACAAACAATAACGACAGTCTGTTGCAAACAACTCTTAACGAGCCCTCTTTACGAGCAATTTCTCCTTTTCCCATGATGTTTTCTGCCGTATCAGAAGATTGTTTTTTCAACTTTATCACATTTTGAAATCTCTGCTGCAAAGTCTTTCAATTTGGGACAGTAAAAAATTTATCATTTGGCATTTGGTAAAGGGTTAAATCTAAACCACTGTTTAAATCTAAACCACTGTTTGAAGAAGCAAAGTACATAGGAACAATCCTCAGATAACAGACCATTATCTGTCAAATCAGTTTACAAGAGACACTCTCCAGTATCCTATAGGGAGAGATCCAGCCATTTATATAAATGGTCCTTCTATTGTATCAGTAACAAATACATGGGACAATATCAAACCTCTTCTTACACACTTTTCTATATACAAACCCGTTTTTATTGTTTCTGTAGAAGAATGAAAAAAAGAAATGATTTAGCCATTTATCCAGGTTGGCAAAATCAATTGGCGGTAAACCCCAGCTTGTCCAAAAGCCTAAATAGATACATGGATCTTGAATAAAATTCACTCTAAAACCATTATACGGACTAGTGCAGAGCTTGTCCAAAAGCCTAAATAGAAACATGGATCTTGACTAAAATTCACTCTAAAACCATTATACGGACGAGTGCAGAGCTTGTCCAAAAGCCTAAATAGATACATGGATCTTGACTAAAATTCACTCTAAAACCATTATACGGACGAGTGCAGAGCTTGTCCAAAAGCCTAAATAGATACATGGATCTTGACTAAAATTCACTCTAAAACCATTATACGGACGAGTGCAGAGCTTGTCCAAAAGCCTAAGTAGATACATGGATCTTGACTAAAATTCACTCTAAAACCATTATACGGACAAGTGCAGAGCTTGTCCAAAAGCCTAAATAGATACATGGATCTTGACTAAAATTCACTCTAAAACCATTATACGGACAAGTGCAGAAAAACATTTGGATGATTTGCGGACAACTAAATCAAAACCAAGTTTCCCCATCCTGTCATTGTCATTTGCAGTTGCCTTCAATTTGGACATGACAAACAATCAGAATTGAGTACATGTTTAACGCATAAACTTCTTTCCTATCTATTATTGTAATTAAAAAGATAAACAGCATATAGATAATAATCAAATTGAACTTACCTCTGTAAAAAACAGATTGACTTCATTGTCCATTTTTCTTATATGTGTATGTTGCTGGGACAAGCTAAATATACAAAAAAAGTTAAAAACTTCAAGAGGTGAACTATTAACATTGAATTTTAATTAGGGATCATAAAATGATTGATCAGGTTCAAGAAAAACAAGATCCTTCCTTTTTTTTCTATTTCAACCCCTTCCTTCAAAACTGCTCATTTTTAACACAACTGCAGCAGAATGAACCAAAAAAACAATTGTGAGAAAAGGAGAAATTGCCCCTCACAATAATTTTGTGGTCACAATGGCTAAAATCATAAAAATGTTAGTTGTCATACTGTTTGATACCTTTGTTGCTTTCATTTTGGATCAGTAACAACAAAGTCCTATATTGGGAACAACTGTATAGGACCATCTGTGTTGTACTCAGACTGTAATGAAGACTTCTGTTTACAATTACCTTCAACTTTTGTCAAAAACCGTTTCCCTCATTCAGTAATACCTCACTTTACCATATCTTCTGTAGAGTACTCTAGGAAGCACTGGGACAACAGAAATTATTTCTTGTAATGAGAAACCTATCCATTCATTACAATTGGCTCAAATATTTTTATACAATACATGTACTATATCAAAGAAAAAATATCAGCATGCTTTTTTGATTTCTGCTGTTGCTACAGGCCAGTCTAAAATTGTTTTATCATAGAGGAATTGGTAAGTGTGAGTTAAAATGAGTTTATATAAAAGGAAAGGATAAGGTGAATTAAACACTTAAGCTGAGATTACTCACAAGGGTTGAAAAGTGCATGTTACAAATGTACTAATTACAAAACTTTAGTAAATGGAAGATTTAGTGGTATTTGCAGATGAACAAAGTCTCCTAGACAAACATGTTAGACAAAAGGACTGTTACACAACAGACTATGTTAGGAGAGGATATGGAAAATGCAGATTGATTTCCTGAATGAAATGAAGCCTTTATGTAACACAACCAGGGATGATAAATTACAAACTTAATTGACCATTGAGTAACTCTGGGATATAACAAATCCTGCCAATGGACTTGTTATGCCTCATTACATTTCAAACACTTCCCATTTCCAGAAATCTGCAGCCATGTATATGGAATCAATTGAGCAATCAACTGTCAACAGGAAAGGTTTCTATAAAAAATTGGACAATGCCTTGATTTAGATGAAAATAATGAGTCATAAGGCAATTTCAGCTTATAATGGTCATATTGTCATGAGACTTTTTTTCCCAAATTCAAAGAATGCCTGAAGTTAGTATGTGTATTTAAGTTCCCTTATTAAGATGATACAAATAAGTATCAACAAAATAGACATTTCTTATAAATCATTTAGTTAATATCTGGTAAGGTGTTTGCATTTCATTCCTTTGCAGTCAGTGCCATGGTAAGAAAGTGATGTTGTCTATGGCATAAAGTCATATTTCTGTTCAGATCACTTCCAGGGTGTACTATGGGGCCCTAGTTGTTCTGGTAAGAAAATTTGATTAAAATCAAAAGTGCTAATTATGTTCTGATAAAATGTTAGGGCAGATTCAATCATCTTTTATTCAACAATGGGATGTTGCTGTCTATCCAGAGGCCTTTCTATTTTAGAGCTATATGGCCACTCAATATTGGTTAATATTGAAACCACCTTCTTACATGGGTACATTAGAAAACCATAATTTGTGGGGGAAAAACGCATGTTTGTCTGTGGATATCACTGAAGCAAAAGGACTTTATTTCATGAAAGGTGGATTTGTCCAATTCTCATAACTGGTTCATGTATTGCCAGGGAGAGTTGCAAGGACACAATTTCAATAACTTTATAAAAATGTATTGCAAGGGAAAGATGGATTTGCCAAATTCTTACTCTACATCGATTACAAGAGGAAAGGTGCCCTGGTTCATGCTGTGCAAAAGGAGAGGGGTATGAATCATTGACAATAATGTAACTGGGTCATATTACTGGTTCATGCTGAAAACATCTTAAACCTCGACCCAGTAAGCAAGCTCTGAAACAAGGCTAGTCAATCACTATAATATAAGATTAACTAAAACAAAGCAATTGCGAATCAATTTAAAACACCAAGACGAGGACAACAAGTTATATTATAATATTCTAAGAAAAGTCTGTAACTCCAAGAAAATAGGCCATGCTTGTTTCATACAACTGTGTTAATGATGGGTTAGTCGATGTCGATAAACGAATAAAAGGAAAAGGGTTCGCTCTAAACAAGACGTAACAAACCTTGAAACAAAAAGAGAGACAAATTACCTGCCATCTCGAATAAAATTCGTCTGCAACATGATTTTCCCGCCGGGCGAGTAAGTCAAACTGACCCGGATGTGTCAGTGACCCGGATGTTTGGCAGTGAATAGTTTGTGATCTCTTGCTTGCAGGGCAGTGAAAAGTTTACACCTATATGTGGAATTGTCTTGACAAAGTCATTAATTTCTTCCATGCAGTTTGTGTAGGGACACGCTTTGCTTTCGAGGGGTCGTTTCTCTCTTCATGAAAGTTATTTGTTTACCCGTATTCATCAGTCGAGCGCATATGTAGAAGAATATTTAGATATTCTTGTTCACCAGAACATTTGAAAGTCAAGATAAAATGCAGTTGAAACACTGCACTGTATTGTTGTTTGATGTACAATTAGAAGTAACTGTTAAAAGCATGATTAATTCAGGAAGCGTCGATTTATCTAAGTTTGTACAGTCTGTATGCGGTAGATCTCACAAGCGATGTTATGCTTTTGGATTGGAATACATGTCACTTCACTTTATAGACTCTTTATAGACTCACACACGATCTAATGATGCTTCCAATGACTGGTTTTCAGTGAGTATCACAGAACAGTACAGGTGTTTTACATTTTGAAAGAAATTCGTTTTGAACTTCTTAAGGACATGTTCTACAGTTTTATAAGAAAATAATCCTTTCATAGAATTTTCTAAATTTTTGATATGTTATCTACAATTCTATTGTGAATTCAAAAATGAAAAGAAAAATGCAGGTCGACGAGTTAGTTTTTTCGTAAAATGACAGTCTCCATGGTAACAGTGTGGGGCAAAAAGGTCAAAATGACCATACCATCTTCAAAGGTAATAAATTAATTTCTGAAATGTCTATCAACACAAACAATATGAATTCATTTATTCAATACTTTATAATTCAATGTTTCTTTCAAATTTTTACAATCTGAACAATTTTTGTGATCCAAATCAGTTTTTCAAATTTTCGTAATCGTCAAAGAACAATGAAAATTGATATGTATATTACAGTAAATGAAGATATTTCAATATTCCTTTCATAGAATTTTCTTGTTTTTCAGTATATTAAGTAAAATTTAATCTTGAAATACAAAATGCAAAAAAAAAATATGTTGACGAGTTAGTTTTTCTGTAAAATGAAAGTTTCCATGGTAACCGCATTTGAAAAACATTTTTAAAAACGATTAAAATAACTTTAAACTTGAAAAAAAAAGACGTGGGCTTAATTTGCATGAGAAATATATTAATAATGCTGATATTTTTTTGAAGTTGTATGGATAATATGATTAATCTTTGAAAAAAAAATGCATACTGTAACTTTCATCCGAATAAAAAATTTATCCGACTACTATGCAAGTACCTCTTCGGTAACATATTATTATCTCCCTTGGATGCGCAGATGAAGTGCGCAGATAAAACTACCGAGAACGTCCTCAATTCCCTTGCATCTGGGAACAAGCACTCTTAAAAAAGTCTTAAGAAACTACAATGAAAAAAAAGAGAGAAATTGCCCATATTCAGAAAAATCCTCTTGACGAAATGCTTCAAATTACTTAATATTTGTTTTGTGCTGAAGTTTTTTATTTTTGTTTTGAACATACCGTCCAATACATATAACTGAAATAGATGATGCATCAAATGAATATATCTTTTCTTTCACTTATTTTATAATGAAGTTATTTACACTAAAATGACTAGAAGCATCGGTATACGGTGTTTCTTTATCGCGAATATTCGGAATTATTGTAAATTTGAAAAAGTTCGGCCCATTGCTTCATTATAACTCGCTTTAAGCACTGCAATAGGTTAATTAAGAATCCTGTGTTGCAAAAAACATCTGTATATTAGGATTCATTTCTGATGTTGCGGCAAAGCTTTTCTTACACATCTATTATTTTTATGTGCATGTATATAAAGTGACATATCGACCTGTTTTTTTTTTGTTTTGTTTTTTGCTTTATTATTTTTATCACATGTTTATCCACTTCGTGAATCTAACACGTGTCAGAATATTTGTTCGTTCCTTAATTGTGCATTCGAAAAACGTTCCTTTTACACAGATAAGAACCGTGGAAATGAAAAGTATGCCTGCTATCATTTCGGGCCATGCATTTAATAAATTTGATAACCCGAATGCTTCTCTAAAGTGAATGACACATTTCTAACGATATGAACGGACTTTAAAAGGTACTTAATATAGACATGGGATTTAAAAACGGACCAGTGGTACTTAAACATTTGATGGTGGGAAAAGGAATGCATTGCTTGTTTTCTCCTTTACATGAACGAATCTAAACCATCCTCTTCACCAAGACAAATAAATTGTCGAGGTACTTTACTTAATGGTTACTCTATTCATGTCAAACGTTTAATGACAACGTTTGAATTGTCGAGATGCTGTTTCCAAAGATATTGACCATTACCCCGGACAAGATGACCATAGCTTTGTGTACAACCAATAGTCGACCGATTGGTCAATTAGACTCCAATGCAGCATTAATTTCCTCAATATGCAGCGACCCTTTTTTCTTCGTCTTTATGACATTTGACGGTGTTTAGACCTCTAGTGAAATATAAGTGAATTCATATCATTTTCACATGTACGACAACGTTTACGGATGAATTGTAGATTCAGTTCAAATGATTTGAAAGATATTAGGTTATTATACTGGTAGTTATAATACTACAGTGATCTCTCGTTAATCCGAACACGTCAGTTCCCAACAAAATATCCGGATTACCGAATCATCCGGACTGATGAAGCAGAGTATGTTCTTATACACATTAAGACATAAACGGTCTGTATGCACGTGTATAATTATAGCCCTTTAGCAAACGGCAAATTTTCTACCGTCCCAAATTGAAAGAGTTTGCAGACGACATTTCAAAACGTGATGAAATTCAAAAATAATCTTCTGGTATGGCAGAAAACATTGTGGGAAAAGGAGAAATTGCTCGTCACGAGCAATTTCTCCTGTACCCACAATGTTTTCAAAAGTCTTCTGCAACAAACTGGTCAAATAATTCCGTTCCCTTACAATTTCGTTCGGATTGCGAGACATCCGGATAATCGGGGTCCGGATAAACGAGGCTTCACTGTAGTTGTATGAAAATGTTGTTAATTAAAGGGAAACAAACACAAACGCTAACGGACGGAAAAAATCAAAGTTCATATCTTAATGTTCGATTTTGGACACTAATCTTGTTATAACTCATTCCCATATATGTAAATGGTTTTGTGACTGGCCTAAATTGAAAGCAGCTTTATGATTATTTTCTAATTTCGTATTGATACTTACTATATGTTCAGTCTCACTTAAAATTCATCAAATATGAATACTTACCTGCTTCCGCAATAAATATTTTCATTCCATTGTAGAACTATATGTTTGTATGTTTATAACTGTAATTGTTAGCTTATTTTATTAACAATGGCACTTTACATATTCAAGTTATTATTCTCAACAATATTTTTTGCAATGTCAACTTACATGCATTGAAAAGACGTATGACAAATATATACAAACATGTACAGTTCTCTTTAACTCTTCTGAGTTCTAACGATCGGCAACAAAGATTCACAGAAATGGCGATCTTATTTCGAAAAAGTGGCTAAGTGGTCACAAAGGGCTACCGACTCGTTATGAACCCCTATTGCCTGTGTCACAATGCTTTCTTGAGTCTAATACCCACGTTGTTTACGACTAGTTTCTATGAAGTAATGGGAAGGAAGGGACACGATTTTGACGAGAGCTAGTTACGGGCAATTGAACACAGAAATTTCGTTAATATTAACTGTCATGTGCGCACAATGATATACAAGAAAAAAGCCAATTGCAGCCCTAGACATTCTAATCTCCGACCTGTATGCACTTGTCAGTCAGTCGTGTTTAATTCACAAAACGCGAACACGAAAATCTGCAAGGTGTCAAAATGAACATGCACCTCTATGAAAAAACAACAAATGGGATGGATTTTCTTATTAAAGAAATATGTTAAACATTCACCCGTATTGTATTCCAAACAAGTGCGGTGGCACGTCAAAACGGCTTTTCAACCAAAGGTATAACCTTTGGTTAGCCCTTAACCCTTTACCAAACGCCATATTTTCGACTGTCCCAAATTGAAAGAGTTTGCAGACGATATTTCAAAATGTGATGAAATTGAAAAATGATCTTCTGATAGGGAAGGAGACGTTGTGGGGAAAGGAGAAATTGCTTGTCACGAGCAATTTTTCCTTTTCCCACAATGTTTTTTAAAGTCGTCTGCAACAAAGTGGTAGAATGTCGTAAATGTTTGTTAATGGGTTAACAACAGAATACATGCTACGTGAAACTGAATCAGCCTCTTTGTCGAACTGTGCCACCAAGATCGCTTGAAAGTGGCTTAACCTCGCTTTCAACAGTATAATAGTTATATCGTTACCGGTATCTCATAACAATCACTGCATTTCATTCTTCCAACGCAACCGACTGCTTTCCAACATGAATATAATTGATCACTGTTGAGAGAGGAATTTTGACTTCGATGTTTAAGACGATATTTTAGAGAAACAGGGGTCATTTATACTACGACAATTTCCTTAGTTCTTATCTAATATATATCTACTTGACAACTGCGCTCATAGATCAAGTGCTCGTCTTTTTCAACCAAATATGTGCTTATCTTCATAGATACTTACCTGAGTATCGCATTTTCACAAAATATTTTATTTTGTCGAGGTTCGTTGCTTACCTTTGCTGTAACATCTCTTTTAACATTTTACCAAACGCCAAATTTTCGACCGTCCCAAATGGAAATAGTTTGCAGACAACATTTCAAAATATGATAAATTTAGAAAATAATCTTCTGATAGGGCGAAAACCATTGTTGACAAAGGAAACATTGCTCGTAACAAGCAATTTCTCCTTTACCCACAATGTTTTCCAGAGTCGTCTGCAACAAAGTGGTTAAAAGTCGTTATTGTTTGGTAATGGATTAAACAGGCAGTGAAATGTCATTAATGTTTAGGCAATCTTAATGATTGATTGCACATCTCCTTATATGAACTGGAAGGGAATACGTACTGGTAACTGATATTTTGTTTGTGATATCAATGCACTTAAAATTGGTATAGTGAATTGTGAGATTAAGAGAACCGTCAACTGGGCCCTTTATTATCTCCACAAGCTGCACATGTACGACATTGTGCTGACGTATACCCTCATCGCCTAGCAGAAACTACTACTAAATTGTGTGATTGATTGTTTTTTTAAAAAGATATCAAAATAAAAAAAAGGCTGTTACCGAATAACAAATCGTATTGTCCAAGCTGATGATAATTAGTTCTCTTTTTGAATCAAAACTTGAAACTTTTGAAAAACTTCCGTATAAATTCACTCTTACGTATTTGGTGCAAAATTACTTCTGAGCCAAAAGGAATAATGGCCAACAATGAACAATTTTTCCTTTTCATGTCGATAGTTTCTCGACAAAATGAAAATTTATAAAAGTTGTTTAAGATATTGTTTATCGTCTACTGTTACTGTCGATTTCGAACAGCTAAAGAATATTATTTCAAAATGCCGTCTGCTGCAAGTGTTGAAGGGTTGACGCTTTACAAGGTAAAATTAGATGTGTAAGCAGATCGGATAGAGCAGTCGAAAGAGCATTCGCCCGGGGACTCCCAGGTTCCCGACCCGATCTTGCTGCAAGTATTTCTCTATGTTAAACACTGTCTGTATCATGAAAGCGCAAATCCAAGCGTCAAGAGAATACCGAATATAACACTGGTGTAACGCTACTAGTGTAAGGGAGGTAATCTATGTTGACATTTGATTCACGCCCCATTAGAAACGGCGGGTTTCTCTCACCGCCAAAATGTCTTGCTTCATTTAACCGCCAACCTGGTATTAACGCACCAAACAGTCCCCAAAACCAGAGTTTTTCTGGTGAAAAAAAATCTTTTTACAAGACTTACATTTACAATGGTTTACTTGTTGGACTTTAATCCGCTGTTTGATTTTTATCCCCGTTTTCAACTGAGCTTCAGTTATAGTTTTATATTTTCTTTGCCACACTAGTGCTACGGTTTATGGGTCTGCACCTGACCTGGTGTTCCGTTTATTATTGTCCCTTTTGTTTATTATTGGGACTCCAATACTTGCAAATTTGCTTTGGGAAGTTTTAGATGTCCAGGCAAGGTACCAAACTCTCGACCTCCTCTATTCAATGCGAATACTCTACAGGTACCCCTGAGTCACAGCGGATTTCCCATTTGCTAGGACGAGACGAGATATATTGAAGCCTTATAGTGTTGGAAACGACTTCATGCTTTTGCAAACAGGTAAGATCAAGGCCAGCCGCCAAGTCCATTGGCAGCTGGCCTTTGATCTAACCTGTTTGCTACTATGAGTATCTTTCCTTATCAAAATTAAGCAGATATTTAAGGTTTTGGAAAGCAGACGACACAAAAGCATATATTTTTAAAGTCACCAAAAATTGATTAAAATAAACACACTTCTTTCCCAATAATTTTGGACCACACGAATACAATTATTGCGAGCGGTGGGGTGGTATTATTTTACTACATTCATCCATTCAACTTTGATGTATTATATTTCTGTCTCCACCAGCCACCTGTTTGCACATAATGATATGAAAACAATAGCAATATGAGTGTTACAAACCTCGCCTAAACTTGGGCTGTATGATCACATAGACCGTGAAACCCAAGGCTTTTCTTCGTGACAGGCATTTTATGATAACAATATGAGGGTTCATTGTAAGACTATAGCAGATGCTTCACAAACGTGAAGCACTTACTATAGTATTGTATTGAACCCATGCATACTCATTTACCAAAAATTAAAGCAAGTGTGTGTAGACAATAACTGATGTTACACAATATCAGAGTTCGTAGACGTTTTCCTTGTAGGATAAAACTGTGCCTTGATATGCGAGGAAAGTGCGTTGTATGGCATCAACAAGCCTCCGACTCGCAATATTGACGATATGCGGATCGACTGAAATAAGAAAAAAAGTCATATGAATATCATTATGAGCCGGGACTCATACCAAATTCAGAACTGAGAATGAATTATGTGAGTCGAACCATGCTACAGGAGTTGAGTTGACTGAATATTATAAGCAGTGGTAGCCTTGTACAAGTGAATCGATGAAATCTGTATTATTACTGAAATATTGTTGACACGGCGTTTAAGCTAGATCTTAAACTAACAAACAAGCAATGGTCTCAGCATCCGATTGCGATTGTAATTTTACAAAATGGTAAAGGACTACCACTTGTGGTTAAAGCAAACTATTTACGATTAAAATACCTTATAATCGACCCTCGTTTGGGACCATGTTCTAGCCTTGAGGCTGGCGCTTTCGCGTGATATTTTGAATACACAGTATAATATGCAATAAACATGCAATAAACATGCTATAAATGTGATATAATTATTCTGATCAACAGATATGTCACGAGGGGTGATGCTTATGTGCAATATCACTACATGCGCTAACACTAACATCTCAATGAATACGCCCCATACTTGTTTATAAAATTCTTATCAGATGTGTCAACACCACGAACATAGCTGCACTTTGAAATAGATAAGAATATGAATTAAAATTTGCTTAAATTATATCTCAAGACTCATGTTTTCGCAAGAACTATATGTCTCAAACTGCTTGAAAATGTTTCTTAACTTCTAAATAAATGTAATTCACTTGCCAACTACTACATTGTATATCCCTTTTTCAAACCATACATCATAAGTACTTAAATGGTATGTCTTATCATGTCGGTTTTTTGTGGAACCATAAGATAGGTTTTCACGTATAGGTTTTGGATTAATGCATGAAACAGACTCAAAGAAGTAACTTCTTTGGATTTTTTAGGAACAGCCGGGGAAACCACGTTACCAACGTGTGCGATCTTATGTCAGGACAAGACGGCCGCGCCCCAGATATCTTTGCTTTTTTCATTTACTTTTGCCAAAGATACCCACATTGTGTACCCCATATGAGTTGACCATCACCTTCAACGGTTCTGGTGGGATATGATAACCCGTGCTTTATAACGGCGTTACGTCTCATACTTGGCAGAAAGGTCGCAGTCGATGGGCGCGCATGCCCAAAACGTTATTATCAGGGGCAATCCTGACGTTCAGAGAGCTAGGAAGTTTGAATAGAAATAAAAAGAACTAGACTCTTTGAGACTATCATTAGTTCATAATGTTGAAACCATTTTTTTTTTCTAAGTTCTGATGATGTTTGCTGGAGCTTTTTCTAATCTTTCCCCTCTTGAGAAATTTTGCATTTTGTTTCAATTAAAAGGTATTTGGTGATTTAAATGGGAAAAAGCACTTACTGTGCCTTACTTGATTATTACCATTTTGACAAAACGATTCATCACCAATGAGGAGCAATACCTCATTTTGTCGAAATGTTATTTGTTTCTTTGCAACATAAAAAAGTAGAAGGTAACCTTAATCTTCAATAGCATTGTGTGTTATTTGTTGGAACTTTAAGCACCAGCAGACGACGAAAAGAGCACGAACAAAAAAATTGATAATAATGGGTCAAAAGTTGAAAACTTCATGACACGTATATATAGTTTTATTTATAAGATAATTCCATCTTTTTGTCACAGTTATTTCTAACGTCCATCGTCATTGATGCATCAGATGGCAGATCGCGGGAGGGCGTGGGGAGGGGTAATGGAATAAAGGGTTAACCATTACAAACCCGGAAGTGAATGCGTCTGATGCAAACGACGTATGAAATAGTTGTGGGCACATGAGAAAATCCTCACGTGCATGAATGATTAGTTACTCCTTTTGGCGAACAAGAATTTCCATTCAAACTGGAGAATAACTTCCGTTCCTCTTTCAATTTCAAATCTCTTTCATTTTGATAATGCTATATACTTTTTCCTTTACTAACTCTTTACCACCCGCAGGGGACATTTTTTATACTTGAAGCAGACGACTTTAGAAAAGCTGTGTAAATATGTGAAAACACTTTCAGTTCTGCTGCTGTGATTTGTGAATAGATTGAAAAAGCATTATGACGAAAGGAGAAATTGCTTGTGACAAACAATTTCTACTTTTGCCACAATGCTTTTTGAAAGTCGCCTGTTATGGATAATGTTTGGTTGAGTGCCAGGGAGATGTCCTGAATAGATCACGATAGGGTTATCTATTGTCTATCGATAAGCCTAAACAGAATATAGGTGTACATGTATTACATTGACTAACGACCGATTATTGAATAATCGATTTTAGAAATCTGACCATTTAGTAGGCCGTTTTGCGATAGGAACAGTTTCAAGGTAAGCACTCTTTGCTTAAATAAGACACAATAACTGGGAGTACTGAAAATCTGTTCAGAGATTAAATGCTTTTTTCAACAAACGCTTTTTATGTGACACTTTTTTCGTGTTTTCTGGAAAAGCTACATGAAACAGTGCCAGGCTATAAAATGGTTTTGAATTAGCATATTTGCTTTGGAGTTAACACCAATTTCAACGATTGTTCAGCTTTATCACAACGACGATGTACCTTTCGATGCGTCCCTGGGACAACTACGAGGCTAGGAAATAAACCAGTGATCAAAGAGCGTGAACTTTCTCAGGAAACGATCCAAATACTTTAAGTATTGGGTGAATATGTAACATTACATTCAAACTGTATTCGGATAAACTATTCCATTATGAGGAGCTTTGTTTTGTTCAAAGAGAAAGAAAAGGCGACAGATACACTGTATAAACGCTTACGCTACATTGTAATTTCTGGTTAGAAACCATTATGACTTAAGGAAGGAAATGCTTGGTCACACGCAATTTCAACCTTTTGTCACAATGGTAATTTGCAGATATCTATGGAGTGTTTCTTCATGTAATTACAAATTGATCCATGCTCTCACAAATGTACAAACCCGGAAGTAAATGAGTCTGATGTTAACAGCTTAAGAAATATTTGTGGGCACATGACAAAATGCTCTCACATACATGTATGAATATCTTCGCTTTTTGGCGAACAAGGATTTCCATTCAAACTGAGAAATAACTTCCGGATCTCTTTTTCAAAATAAAATGTCGTCTGCCCTCTCATTTTCATTTTAATAATGTTAGATACTTTTCCTTTATTAAATCTTTACCATCTGCAGACGACATTTCTCTTTTTACTTGAAGCAGACGACTTGATAAAAGCTTTGCAAACACGTGAAAAAACTTTCAGTTCTGCTGTTGTGATGTGTGATTAGATTGAAAAAGCATTGTGAAAAAAAGGAGAAATTGCTTGTGACAAGCAATTTCTCCTTTTGCCACAATGCTTTTTGAAAAGCGCCTGTTATGGATAATGTTTGGTTGAGTGCCAGGGAGATGTCCTGAATAGATCACGATAGGGTTATCTATTGTCTATGGATAAGCCTAAACAGAATATAGGTGTACATGTATTACATTGACTAACGACCGATATCTTAATAATCTTTTTCTTAAATTTTGATCATTGAGAAGGCCGTTTTGCGATAGAAACATCTTCAAGGTAAGCACTATTTGCTTTAAAAAGACAATGTAACTGTGAGTTGTGATATTTAATTAGAGATTAAACGCTCTTTCAACAAAAGTTTTACATGTGACACTTTTTCATATTTCTCGCATAAGCTACATAAAACAATAACAGGTTATAAATAATTTTGAATCAGCTTGTTTGATTTGTAGTTAACATCAATTTCAACTATCTTTCAGTTTTATCACAACGACGATACACCTTTTTATGTGTCGCTGGGGCAGATATAAGGCTAGGAAAACCAGTGATCAAAGAGCGCGTGCTTGTTTAGTTCGGATAAAACTTTGAATAGGCTTAAAGGCACATCAAAGGAGAGAAGTATAAATAAATTACTTAAAAGATATATGGAGTTCTTTTATAATGTTCATAAAAGTCATGAGAATTAGTTTAGAAATGCATTGAGACCCTATTAAATAGACTCATTTAAAATAAAGTATTTTGTGCTTGAAATATAGTTGTCTCCAATTCAATCATGTTTATCAACAACCTGTTTATTTACCTTTTCAAAATAACGAAATCTGGTTGGTCGGTTCAGAAATGTGGGTATCAACTGTCAAGGTCAGAGGTGAAGAATCAGGAAACCCGAATTATAAAACTTACTAATCTGGGTTATTTCTGGTTTACTTTCACATTTAAGTTGTGCTCATGGTGTTTTCTGGTGATAACTATTTGAACCTGTCCAAAGGTTTACCAAATAATATAGTTTGATATAGCATTAATCTCCTTTTATGGGCCTTTAATTGGTATCGAGCTCAAATACATGAAGTAGTGGGTAAACATGGTAAATGTACATCCAAGCAGAACTCGGATAAACTATTCCATTATATCATGTGGTTTGTTTTATTCAAGAGAAAGAAAGCAGGCGACACATATACTGTATGAACAGTTACGCTACATTGTAATTCTGATTAGAAACCATTATGACTAAAGGGAGAAATCGCTTGTCACACGCAATTTCTTCCTTTAGTCACCTTTTTTTGTAGATACATATGAAGTGTTCATTTATGTAATGACAAATTGATTCATGCCCTCACAAATGTAGAATAAGCCTATCATTGACATTAATACCGATCAATGTTTTCGAATAATGGGTGTTTGCGGACAATCTTGATGAACTTACTCAAAAAGGATTTTGTCATTTGGAAACAATTTAGCAGTCAATCTATATGTTATAGTCAAGACTATTATGTTGGTATAAATCCCCTTTTGTTAAACCAATTAGAAAAAAACGTTATTTCTTTCAGCTTTCAAAAAGGTAAAATAACGGATCCACTTCAAAGTCTCTTTGTGGCTCGTTTCTTTTTCAAATATCGTCTGCTTTATAGACGCTTAACTCATTACCAAGCGATAACGGCATTTGACCACTTTGTTGCAGACGATTCTGGAAAACACTGTGGAAAAATGAGAAATTGCTCGTAAAGAGCAAATTCTCCTTTTCCCACAATGTATTCTACTCTATCAGAAGATTACTTTCCAATTTCATCACATTTTGAAATGTCGTCTGCAAATTCTTTCGATTTGGAACTGTCGAAAATTTGGCGTTTAGTAAAGGGTAAACGACGCCTGTGTTTCCCTATACCTCATAAGGGAAATGTGTTTAAACTGCTCAAAACCGAACGCAACAGCAGACGACAAAATATCAATATAAGCAACACATTGCTTCATTGATATTTGGTAGAAACTATTGTGACAAAAAGAATGAATTACTCATTAGAGCAATTCATCAATTTATCAATGATTACTGTAAATTACTAAGACCTGCAGTAAGATACATCGAAATGACGAATCATGGAACTACCGGTTAAAAGATAACCTCGACTCCGTTAATGCATCCTAAGCGTCCATTGATGTAGAGTACATACATCTGTAATTTCTTAAATTCCAGTCATGTTCCCACACACTTGCATCAGAGGGACAAAAAACGCGCAAAAAGCAATTACAGAACATCATTTACTTGCTTAATGAAGCGTTTATTGTTTATTTTGAGGAATCGGCTAAAGACAACATTGGTGTAGAGTTTTTTTTTGCGTAACACTTTACGTTGGAAACATGAGTGATGCCTCTTTGTAAGGTATCGTATTTTGTATGCTCGATGAATTAGTATTTTCATGGCTATATAAGCTATCGTGACAAAATGATAAATTGCTCATGATGAGCAATTTATCATTTTGTCACAATAGTTTTTTAATGACCTTTTTGATTTTAAGATTCATTTGTATTGAAATGGTTATTTAAAAAGCAATTGCTTTACGTGTAGCTATGTCATACAGTTATTTTAGCAAGTCTGTCCCTGCATTATATGTGTAGTATCATACATTCGTATAGAAAAGCTTCCATTGTTTTTATCCATGTGTCACGTATTCTCTATTTTAGAAGTACTTTAAAAGTCTACTCCTTGACAACCGCTGAAAACATTGCTACTGACGCGTACATTTGCTCGCATGACGGCTTATCATGAGCAGTTGTCAATTGGAAGAAAAATAAGATAAGGAAATTGTTTATATACTAATAGTAGTGATAAAAAAGTGACTTTACGTGTGTTTGAATTTAAATGGAACGCGTACAACCAAAGACCCTAAAGATTAACCCATTTGGGTACTTTTGGAGAAACGAGGTCATACGTGACGGTGTGATAATGGTTTGAATTTTTAATCATTAGAATACAGTTAATCCATAGTACCATTTCCATTTGTGAACATATCAGAATTAGCAGTAAGATCAGTTAAGATGAGTAGCGATATCGTGAGTAATTTAAGTTTCTTATGCGTATTAACACACAAAGCTCGATGAATGATACAGACCACATTGTTGTGTAATAGATCATTTCAATGCCATAAGTGAGAGTGAATATTTTCAAAAAATATCACACTGAAAATGTTACCGAAATGATTTTAATAGAACTGAATAATCATTGGAAATTGTGTTAATAAACGCAATAGATAATATGAAAGAATCGTTTCCAATGCGATGTTCACCAAAGGGTTTGTAACAGGTGCAAGACTGCCTAGTACTGACTCACTCTTGCAAAACCAGCGATTGGCTTATTATCTTTCGTCAGATTACGCTTAAGAAATGTTCAAAACATTTACAAAAAGAAACCTATAATAATGGTTTACAAAAGACAAAGTATGAAATCACCACATCATAAAGTTTGGTTTGTTTATAAGCAAAACATCTTTTCGGTACAGAATTCTCGAGCGATCGTCAGCTCTTCGTGAAAAAACGTCGTCTGCGGCGTATTGAACTCTTACAGCGCTGGAACCGACATAATGCTTATGCAAACAAGTTGGATCCAGGCGAGCCGCCAATTAAATTGGCGACTGACCTTTGATATAACCTATTTGTTACTCTGAGTATCTTTCCTCCTCAAAATTAAGCAGATATATAAGGCTTTGAAAATCAGACAACACAGAAATCTGTATTTATAAATCATCCTGCATTCTAAGGGTCAAGGCTATAAAGCTTAACAGAAAGGACAGGCCGGCTATTTGTTTAACTCTTAACATGTGCACCACATCACATTTTGTGACTGTCAAACACGGAAGCAAAACGACCAGCCGACAAATATAAAATACGATAATATCTAATAACAATTTTAAATAAAATCAGGGGGCCATTTTGAAAAAAAAGATAAACATGTACTGCTTTTTTATGAGCAATATCTCTTTCTGCTGTCAGTGTTTCTCTCACTGTCTTTAGCGATGTGATTTTACGCCGAGTATATATACATGAAGTTAGAGGTTAAAAAAGATAAATGAAATATCCCTGACTGCACGCTTCAACAAGTTTGTGGAAGGAAGAATCTCGGTGGATTGAGTAATTTTTCAGAGGCCCCTGCGTTAAATGAAGCACAGCGAATGTCATGCCAATTTTCACATTTGTCACAAGTGGGAAGTATACATTTCCTCCATGTATATATATACGAACCCTACATTTTACGCGATCTAAATCACACACAGTCTCAACATTTGAAATAGATCTATGTGTATGTCATTTTGAAAACACTGTGAGATGTTTGAAAACTTGCACTTAATGAATCAATTCACCCGTTCGTTCGAGCATTCCTATTTGCTGTTGAAGGAATGAACCTTTGAATCTTGACCCGGACAGTTTCATAAGAATTAATTTGAAGAAACTCGGATCTATTTTTTCTCTAGTTTTGTGTGATATTGTATAAAAAGTTTTAATTGAAAAACAGAGAGAATATCCTCTTTTTATTGTATTGATTACAAATGTAGTTTGTCTTTAATCATATGGTATCATTTTAACTTTTTTGTAGTCTGTTTTAACCTTACAGTATCGCTTTAGTGTTTCTTATTGTGTGTGAACCTGGTGTAATAGATATGAAGGGGTTCTTGATAACGAGATGTCAAACTAGTTAGAGAAATGTTTATTCATGGTCAGGTTTCCCTTCCAACTGAGTTATAATGAGAAAAACATGTTTATTATTCTTAACCCATAACGAGCGAAATACATACTTGTAATTATATGCGAAAAGTTGCGTATTTGGTGAGCACGTAAAGTTTGAACTGTCTGATCCGAAGTGGGGACCATGTAAATACCTCAGGACAAATTGTCTATTGCGAAGAAATGACCAAGCCGCGTGGTTGGTTTAAAGTTCCTTGCAGTTTTCAATAGTATTTCAGTTATAACAAAACAAACAGTGTGGTTTAACTGTATTTCGAATAGGATGTAAAGATAACGTGTTAGTTTGTGTGGACGGTATAATTGACCGTTTCTATTTCGTTTAGGGGATGATTTTGAAATATTCAAATTGGGATAAGACAAGTTTGCTTTATATGGTATAAGTAGGAATACGATCAGGATCAGGCTCCTGGCACTAATTCGAATAGGAAATGCTTTTTGATAACGTGTGTTGGAATTAACGGGATTTGACTGTACGTTATTTGACTGTTAAAAAGTTTGTTATTCAAACTTATACTTATCTCTCGAATCTGCTTCATGCATTCATAACCAGCGCGTATGAATAATAATGGAATGTCACTTAGGCGAACCCCGCTTCTTACATGTACGAGAATCGAACCCGAAACCCTCGTGTACCGACGACGTCGCTCTACAAAGAACAAAAAAATATGTTTCCTAAGTGAATTACCTGATTGAACAACCAGTTTACCTTTTCATTCTCATTGCATAACCGCGTAAGGATAATAAAATGCTCTTTCCAAGCCAACGCCTCTTTTCCCACCCGATTGTTGACCAGTTATCTGATAAATGTGATGATCTTTGGTGATCTATGATGGAATGAAGATGGTCGAAAATTTGCGAGTGAGTTGGGTCTAACAGACTTTCTTACTCGAAGAACATGAGGATGGTCTGATGACTGGGAACGAATATGTAGATCATCAATATAAATTCTTGTAAAATCGGAGCGAACAACCTTTGGCAGGATTGACCCGTATATCGTATGGTATGTCTAACACAGCCAAAACAGGCAACTCAAACACAAATTTATGGTGGTATAACGAGGGATTGTTCAAGGTGAGCAATTTCTTCTTCTGTCACAGTGGGTTTGTTTTATCAAACAACGCAAAGGAAGTGTTATTTTTCATAAGTTTCCAATTCCGTCGAAACGTGCATTCAACTGATATGAAGGAGATGCAATTCGACTAAAGATGACATGTTTTATAGTTAGGAAGTATTAAGATACGATTTATTATATGGCTATGAAAGTAGGGGAAACAACCATTGTACTAAACACTTTTCTTTATCAAAAGTTACTTCTCTTGGTGGACCAAATGATTGTTGCCTTGGTTGAGAGGTTGACATCTCCTTCAACAAATTTAAAGCTTTATAGTGCATACAGTACATACTTAATTGATCTTGATTTTATATCCAGGACTACCCTTATTTGACATAGAACTGAATACCAAGTTATTATGTTATCCCCAATTAAACATAAAGAAATGAAGTTAAACTGCCCAGGGCCGTAAATTGACCGATAGACAAAACCCTTCCCCAATGTCTGTCGGAGTTATTTTCACAGTAAGAGCTGTTGAAGGCAATATTCACATGCACACGTGAATTTGTTTGTCGGAGTTTTAGACACTCATTCATTAGTTTAACTGTTATGAATATTCATTTTGGGGCGTTTTGTCTATCGGTCAATTGTAAGGATCCGAATGGAAATTACGTGTAACAACCATAACACCACCCCCTTTTGCGACTCTCTGGAAGTAAGTTTAAAGGTCATAATACGTTATCTTACCGCATATGCTCCAAACGGTTTTAACGCCATATTCAAACATGAGTTCTATCGAGCACCCTAAAGAAAACGTACTGTTTCTTTGCTTTTTGTGTCGTTTGTTGTTATTTTTTTATAGAGCATAATTATGAATTCAGATCATTAAATTCACGATGACAAGGCAGGGCTTTCTCCACGTGGATTCAACAGAGTTCAAAAACGATATCACTTCTTTATCACAAATCAACGATACCATTATAGTATTAGCAGAGAATACGTTATGTAGAAGTAGAGTATGCTATCAGTTGGGAGCAATTACAGTTTTCTTTTTGTGAAAAAAAAAATCAGAATATATGTCTCAAGCCATTCCAACAGACTTCAATTATAGCACTATGGCCACACCTACAGTTCAATAAAACTATTGTTTTCTCATGCCCGGGATTGCTTTCTATACGAAAACATAGCATTCATTTAGAAAAACAAATGGATCAACGAATATATTTAACATCGAAATATGTGTTGGCAAACCGATATAATGACTTCGGGACCTCTGTTTTCCAAAAGGAAAACGCAAATGACTCGCCAAATATCAACCAATTTAATTATGATCCTTTTCCAGTCTTCTAAATTTATCAAGGCGTTTACGAATATATTATTCAAATGTAAACTTAAAGTTACTTGTAATTACAAACCGAAAACATACAAATAAACGAATCAGAGTCATGAAGAAGATATTCTAACCATTCGTTTTGACAAACTTACAGATAAAATGACGAAGTCTCATGTTAAGCGTATTTGTCGGTTTTTACAGTTCGTTATTTTCCACTTTAAATCGTGAAGGTCCACGTTAAATTGTCAAGATAGCCTATTCAATCAATATGCAACCTCAGCGGTGGATATTCATGAAAACCCAATATAACAGTTTTTTCTAGAGGAAGGCCTATCGCTTTTTCAAGTTGTGATAAAGATCAATTCAAGAACTATTTGATTACAGCATGATGGTAAAGAACGAGTTATCTGGTCAGTAGAAGGGATGTAGATCCTCTTCAAAGGCCGTCTGTTTTATGTTTCACTGAGATTCATTGTTACTTGACAAGCCGATTTATGACGAAAGGAAATTTATATATATATTTAGAAATCATCGTGAAAAGATGTATTTCTCTGCTCTTAAAACTAACGATGTGAGTATATATAGCAGGGCCGTTGCTGATAGACTCTTTCAAAATAAAAATGGAAGTAAACGATGATTTAAAGCAAAACAGCAAACGTATTTATCTGGATTTCATGGAACAATCTGTTAAAACAGAACACAATGTTTATAATAGTCTTCCTTTCGAGCAGTTTGCATCCGTATGATTAGACAACAGCCTACTGACTTATTTTTCACGAATTACCACCGCGAATGCTTAGAGATGGTATTTCGAGCTCCTGTGTGAAATGTTGGAGGTCTGAAACAGATACAAAACAACATTACATGCCTTATTGAGACATTAACCTTTGGAATACTGGGTAATTTTCTAAAATATATTTTTGTGGTGTATGCTTTCCAAAACCTTGAGTATCTGCTCAATTTTGATGAGGAAAGGTACTCTGAGTAGCAAACACGTTAGATCACAGGTCAGCCGTCAATTTACCTGGCGGCTGGCCTGGATCTAACCTGTTTGACTACGCATGAAGTTGGTTCCAGCACTATAAGGGTTAAGCGTATTCAATTCAAATATATTGGGTATGACAATCAAAGTATTCATAAGCACATTCAGTGAATAAAAGAAAAACGAAAGGTTTTAGATTGGTTTGATTTGGACAGAGTCATAGCGGTAATAACTTCTCCCAGTCACCCTCTAGATTATGGAAATAGAATAACGAACAGACGACTGGAAAACGGGTTCAATGTGATAACAGGGTTTGCCGTAAGATTACAGAAAGATTGTCGAAACAGTGTTTACTCTCAGCCCACAAAAGAAATTTATTGTTTGGTTATGGTCGCTTCAAACAGTATTTGTAGCCTTCTAAATTGTTTTATTTTTTATTTAGCTTTTTTTACCTCTCGAAATCTTACTCACTATCGTCTGCCAATATCGTATTGCACACGTCAACGGGTCGAGTGAACACTTTAAAATGTCAACATGATTTATACATAAAAAGGAAGTCCTTATAGTCACGATTTGGTAATCGCGGTAAAAAAATGGTAGGTAATACGCTGATCTTTGAGTGATGTCTATGTAATAGATTCGCAGCATTTCGGACAAGTTATCGCGCACGATGTTTGAAGGGGTATCCGAACACATTTCGGACGTCTCTACGAACCTAGTGAGCGAGTTTTTGTCACATCAACGAAACAAGAGAAAATGTACATATCCTATGACAATAGGCAGAAACTATGTGATAGGAGGATAACTCGTTGAATTAGTTTATTTGTTTAGTATTTCAATAGATGCGTTGATGTAAGCAATCAGGAGAGGGACTCAATAAGCTTAAAGCTTCCGTCCGAATCCGAACTGAAAAACAATATTTTACAATAAAATACATAAAATACGAGAGTAAACTATATGTTTAAACTAAAACCTAAAAATGCTATACTTTCCTACTTCCGCTTAATAATGGACTCGCCCACTTATCAAATATATGTAAGATTGGCAGCATTTCGGACCATAACCCCACACGAAGTTTTGCAGAGGCGTCCGAAATGAATTTGGATACCTCTGCAAACTTCGTTAGCGAATGTCGGTCCAAGAATTACTTTCCATCACAACGGTACAACCTTAAGTATTTAACCCTATTTGTGGCGGTGGGAATTATTCATTGAGACAGTTAAAGCATGTGTCCTGACTTTGTCCACTTTTTCAAAGTCATCAACTGCAACTCTAATAACCCATTACCAAACAATGACGACATTCAAACACTTTAATTCAGACGACTTTGGAAAACACTCTGGGAAATGAATTTCTCCTTTTTCTACAACGTTTCCTGTCCCATCAGAAGATAACTTTCAAATTTTATCACATTTTGAAATGCCGTCTGCAACCTCTTTCAATTTGGGACAGTCGAAAATTTGGCGTTGGTAAAGGGTTAAAGTAGACCAATGTAAAGGACAAACCTCAATGCTCCCCATGGGTCCAATTTGGCAAGGGTTCTTTACATACATGTGTATCTATGCAGTGGAAGTTCAAATCGAGGGGAATTTCTTAAGTTATAATGTCATGATATCTACTTCCTTATGCTTTACAACACTGGTCCGCCCTTTTTTATATTATATTTTGTCTATTCAATATCAAAACTAGCAGTCTTTCCTTCTGAAGAGTTCTTTTATTCAATATTCATGAAGCCTGCCTTTGTTGTATGCATACGACGATGTTCTGAAGTAGACTCTTGTGAACATTAATCGGCTTTTATTTGTAACGATAAGGGGTGGTGGTTTTTTTTTCTATCATTTTTTCGCAGTAGTGGATTCTTTCCACGATTAATATGAATGTTTGTTTTACATACTTCGTATTCTTCAAAATGTTCGTCTACCTTTGCTTAACCAATTCGGCCTGTCAGTTTATCCCATGAAAGGGAACTGATTAATGAAGAAGCAATACGTTTTGTATTGGTCATAAATACAAAAAGCGTTCGATTTCGAGCCCGTTTGTACACAATTCGGCTCTTGTCAAAATGGTAATTCTTCACCATAAAGATAAAATCCTTACCGTTCCCTAAGAAAATGGATCTTAAGTCTTTCTTTAACGTAAACGCTTTTTCGCATATAGATATATCCTCGCATCGAAGGCTATTTAAAACACATGAAGACTTATTCTTATCAAATTATCCATTTGTCCCAATGCTTTCATTCTTAATCAATCAGTATTCAGTATTCAATCAGAATTGAATTAATTTTTCAATTCAATTCAATTCTTTATTTGGCAAAAACCAGCATCTAAATGCCTTTGGCCAAGACAACATTTACAAATATGGTACAGATCATTCAGTTATTTGTGGTATATTTTTGTTGCTCTTTTTGTCTATAATTTAAAGCGGTTTTTACCCCTCCCCTATTGCTCCATACATAGGATGAATGGCTCATGATTATGGAATATAGAATTGTACAATAAAAATTGCCCTCTCTCCCTCCCTCTCTGTATTTTCGTCTTATACCAGCCCAGGGTACCGTTTTAATAAACAACTTAAGGAAAATAGTTGTGTAAGTCATAACCGATACATATGGATAGCATCTTCAATGATAGTATAATATTGCAATGTGACACCCCATAAGAAGAGTCTCGGAGAGACGATTCCAATGATGTGTTACTTTGCAATATTGCTTCGCCTAATATTGAAATAAGAAGAGTTGTTTTATAGACTTGCAAAAATCTTAAGCGTAAAATGTTTAGTAAAACGGTACCCAGGACATTTGCACGTGTTCGCACGACCAAGTGCATGATTAAACCCTTTGAATTCTGGGTATTTTTTTTACGACTAGTCCGGATAGCATAATGATTTTTTTTTGCGGTTACCTACGTTTATTTTGACGATACCGTAATCCAACATTCACACCTTTGGCAAATTCACATGTATGCTCGATCATATTCGCAAGGCATTTGATACAATCAAACATAATGCAATTTGGTTCAAGTTAACTCAAATAGGAACATCTACAAGACTTATAAGAATGCTTGAAACTATGTATGAAAATATTAAATCATGTTAAGAATTTTACATATCTAGGTTGTAAATTGTCCTATAATGGAAAATTCTACAATACTCAGAAACAACTTTCTTCTCAAGCCTAAAGGCGTTGTTTTCGTTGAATTCATTATTCGATAAGGTCTCATTAAATGTTTCTGAAAAAATAAAGTTATTCGATTCAATGGTATTGCCCATATTAATGTACAGTGCTGAAGTTTAGGGATTTCACAAGGCAACTGATTGTGAACGTATACAATTGAAATTCTTAAAACAAATATTATCAGTTAATTTTAAAACCCCTAACACTGCAGTATATTGTGAACTAGGCAAATATCCTCTTCATGTTTTATGGCAAATTGCATTAATTAACTATTGGGCAAACATTTGTAAATTTCCAAACTCTCTTTTATTTAAAATATATAACATGTCTGATAATGTGGGAAATCCAGTCAATGAATGGAAATTGAATATACACTCTTTATTAGACAGGATAGGATATTCTCACTTAATAAATGTAACTGATGTTTCACAAATACCATTAACAAGCATAACCCAGCGCAATTCTGATATTTATATACAGAGTTGGTTCGCTGATTTAAATACATTTAAAAAATTAGAAAGCTATAGGCTATTCAAAAAATCATTTGAAATGGAAATCTATTTTGCAACCATTACCAATATAAGAAGCAGAATAACTCTGACAAGGTTTAGATGTTCAGCGCATTCTCTTCAAATTGAAGTAGGCAGACACCGAAACATTGCCAGAGATGATAGAAAATGTCTAGTATGCAATTGAAATGTAATTGAAAACGAATTTCACGTTCTAATCGTATGTTCTTTTTATAGAGATATCAGACGATTGTATTTGCCAAAATATTATTATACTTGGCCAAATATTCAGAAAATACACCAAGTGTAGTCTTGATTGTTTGTAAGTCGGTCATATACTAGTAGTCAGTTAACTTGTCTAACCTAATTGTAATTATCGTCACATGCAGAAAGTCGAGTTTGTAAAAGGTGTGAACTCGCTGCATTGACAGCGATCAGGAGACAATGTCTGACAATCATTTTCAACTATTATTTTTTTGTTTACTTCATAGTAATTATTCTGGAAAACGGTGTATAGGTAAACATTTCAGTGGAAACTCGCCAATTGTTTATTCCGGATTATTCGTTTATACGAACATTACTCCTAGGAACGAAAGTGTTCGGATAAACGAGGCTCGACTGTAATTATGAATTACAAATGCATCTAATGTGTTACCTTTATGGGAATTGATAGACTTAAACGATAGTGTCGCCATATACTTACTCATTGGTAAAGAACACATTATCATTCTGGTGTCGATTTGAGTTTTTAACAATTTTGCATTTTCCGCCATGTTGGAATTGGTCAATGATTCTCATTTAAAGCAACATCAAGTCGACACACGATTTCATGAAACAAATGCATTTTCTTGGCGATGTTAAGAAATTACTGTGACGAAAAGGATGAATTGCTCCTGAGGAGCATTTCATCCTTTTGTCACAGTGGTTTCTAATGTAATGTTCAGCAAATACGTGAGGGTATAGGTGGCGTAAATTCAAGCATGCAATGCGGAAGATGTTCTGTGTACAAGTAAACCCTTCGCCTCCAACGGGACTTTATGACTACTTCGGAATTAAAGCAACAACCGACGATAACTATAAAGATTTGAACAAACGTTTTATTGGGTGATTTACTATATAAAGCACTTGTCACTCAAGGATACATGGGCTCAATGTGTGACTCAATCCATTTTTCAAAACTGTTTCTTCCTTCTGAGAAATTGAGTCGATTGGCCTGATTATGGATTAGATAGAGGATGAAGTGAGTAACATCCCAACTTACTGTTTATGTACTTATGTACGTCAAGGCGTTTTTTTAACATTACAAATTGCGCAACAGGGAAACATGAAGAAATAATGAAATCTTGGCAGGCACCGACTTAGGGATGTGATGATCATTAAAAATATATATGAGAACCGGATAAACGCGCTACATACATGCCGGCTTGTCCTAGGATTCTCTTTCAGCCCCGAACATAGATATAATTCAATTAATCCATTAAAACAATAGCACTAATGTAATACAGCACAAGGGTCTGTGTTCTCGAAAAATGAAGATTTGGTACTTAACCCTTAGAATCCCAGGTAATTGAACAAAAAAGATTTTTGTGTCGTCTGCTTTCCAAGATCTTAAATATCTGCTTGGTTTTGATAAGGAAAGATACTCAGAGTAGCAAACAGGTTAGAACACAGGCCAGCCGCCAATTTACTTGGCGGCACGCATGGATCTTTCCTGATTGCATAAGCATAATATCGGTTTCAACACTATGAGGGTTAAACCTTAACCTTTACTTTCGGTTATCGAACCCAGTCGAGTAAGACAGATGGGATGTGTTCTTGACGATCCTCTAAAAGCATTTAAAACGACACTCGAGACAGAGTTTAGGTAACTCAAAAGCATTGCTAAACCCAAACAATATCGACATTTGACCACTTTGTTGCAGACGACTCTGGAAAACTTCGTGGAAAAAGGAGAAATTTCTGTTAACGAACAATTTCTCCTTTTCCCACAGTGTTTTCTGTCCTATTAGAAGATTATTTTCAATTTCATCACATTTTGAAATGTCGTCTACAAATTCTTTCAATAAGGGACAGTCGAGAATTGGGCGTTTGGTAAAGGGTTAAACTAAGTTTCTTTAGTTGGGTGTTTGGTAAAGGGTTAAACTAAGTTTCTTTAGTTGGGCGTTTTGTAAAGGGTTAAACTAAGTTTCTTTAGTTGGGCGTTTGGTAAAGGGTTAAACTAAGTTTCTTTAGTTGGGCGTTTGGTAAAGGGTTAAACTAAGTTCTTTAGTTCGGTGTTTGGTAAAGGGTTAAACTAAGTTTCTTTAGTTTGGCGTTTGGTAAAGGGTTAAACTAAGTTTCTTTAGTTGGGCGTTTGGTAAAGGGTTAAACTAAGTTTCTTTAGTTGGGCGTTTGGTAAAGGGTTAAACTAAGTTTCTTTAGTTGGGCGTTTGGTAAAGGGTTAAACTAAGTTTCTTTAGTTGGGCATTTGGTAAAGGGTTAAACTAAGTTTCTTTTTTTTAAAAAAAAATGACTACGACTATATTTTTTCATCATCACTTTACTTAGATGCTTATACTTCGACGTTTACACTTATACTCAATGTTAAATAGATCTTTTGTATTCAAGCAAGATATCATACTTAACTACGTTTCGAGAGCACGAGGCCTGGAATGCAAATTTCGATGTGCGTTGTACATATCGTAGTTTGAGTAAGTCAAGTGTTTGAGATCGTGTTCGCAATCTGTTGAATAGATAAATGACATTATTTGGGGAAACACCCTTGCAATTGCACATTACAACACTGAACATAGGTAGCATGTCCGGGAAATGTGTTCATTGGTGGGTAATGTAAGTTACTTGTTCCCAGTACGGAACTACGTTACATGTTCTCTAAACGGTATTGTATAAGCTACAGGACTGGACATGAAGTACATGTTCTCTAAACTGTATTGTATTAGCTACAGGACTGGACATAGAGTACATGTTCTCTAAACGGTATTGTATAAGCTACAGGACTGGACATAGAGCTCATGTTCTCTAAATTGTATTGTATAAGCTACAGGACTATACATAGAGTACATGTTCTCTAAACGGTATTGTATAAGCTACAGGACTGGACATAAAGTACATGTTCTCTAAACGGTATTGTATAAGCTACAGGACTGGACATAGAGTACATGTTCTCTAAACGGTATTGTACAAGCTACAGGACTGGACATAGAGTACATATTGTATAAGTTACAGGACTGGACATAAAGTACATGTTCTCTAAACGGTATTGTATAAGCTACAGGACTGGACATAAAGTACATGTTCTCTAAACGGTATTGTATAAGTTACAGGACTGGACATAAAGAACATGTTCTCTTAACGGTATTGTATAAGTTACAGGACTGGACATAAAGTACATGTTCTCTAAACGGTATTGTATAAGCTACAGGACTGGAAATAAAGTACATGTTCTCTAAACGGTATTGTATAAGCTACAGGACTGGACATAGAGTACATGTTCTCTAAACGGTATTGTATAAGCTACAGGACTGGACATAGAGTACATGTTCTCTTAACGGTATTGTATAAGCTACAGGACTGGACATAGAGTACATGTTCTCTTAACGGTATTGTATAAGCTACAGGACTGGACATAGAGTACATGTTCTCTAAACGGTATTGTATAAGCTACAGGACTGGACATAGAGTACATGTTCTCTTAACGGTATTGTATAAGCTACAGGACTGGACATAAAGTACATGTTCTCTAAACGGTATTGTATAAGCTACAGGACTGGACATAGAGTACATGTTCTCTAAACGGTATTGTATAAGCTACAGGACTGGACATAGAGTACATGTTCTCTTAACGGTATTGTATAAGCTACAGGACTAGACATAGAGTACATGTTCTCTTAACGGTATTGTATAAGCTACAGGCATTGACATAAAATACATGTTCTCTAAACAGTATTGTATAAGCTACAGGACTGGACATAAAGAACATGTTCTCTTAACGGTATTGTATAAGCTACAGGACTGGACATAAAGTACATGTTCTCTAAACGGTATTGTATAAGCTACAGGACTGGACATAAAGTACATGTTCTCTAAACGGTATTGTATAAGCTACAGGACTGGACATAAAGTACATGTTCTCTTAACGGTATTGTATAAGCTACAGGACTGGACATAGAGTACATGTTCTCTAAACGGTATTGTATAAGCTACAGGACTGGACATAGAGTACATGTTCTCTAAACGGTATTGTATAAGCTACAGGACTGGACACAAAGAACATGTTCTCTAAACAGTATTGTATAAGCTACAGGACTGGACATAGAGTACACGTTCTCTAAACGGTATTGTATAAGCTACAGGACTGGACACAAAGAACATGTTCTCTAAACGGTATTGTATAAGCTACAGGACTGGACATAAAGTATATGTTCTCTTAACGGTATTGTATAAGCTGCAGGACTGGACATAAAGTACATGTTCTCTAAACGGTATTGTATAAGCTACAGGACTGGACACAAAGTACATGTTCTCTAAACGGTATTGTATAAGCTACAGGACTGGACACAAAGTACATGTTCTCTAAACGGTATTGTATAAGCTACAGGACTGGACATAGAGTACATGTTCTCTAAACGGTATTGTATAAGCTACAGGACTGGACATAAAGTACATGTTCTCTAAACGGTATTGTATAAGCTGTAGGACTGGACATAAAGTACATGTTCTCTAAATGGTATTGTATAAGCTACAGGACTGGACATAAAGTACATGTTCTCTAAACGGTATTGTATAAGCTACAGGACTGGACATAAAGTACATGTTCTCTAAACGGTATTGTATAAGCTACAGGACTGGACATAGAGTACATGTTCTCTAAACGGTATTGTATAAGCTACAATACTGGACATAAAGTACATGTTCTCTAAACGGTATTGTATAAGCTACAGGACTGGACACAAAGTACATGTTCTCTAAACGGTATTGTATAAGCTACAGGACTGGACACAAAGTACATGTTCTCTAAACGGTATTGTATAAGCTACAGGACTGGACATAAAGTACATGTTCTCTAAACGGTATTGTATAAGCTACAGGACTGGACATAACGTACATGTTCTCTAAACGGTATTGTATAAGCTACTACTCTGTCCCAGAGTGTAGCCTCTTAACACAAGTCTGACTGTAGTTGATAAAATACATGAACTCTGATGATCTCATATCAGTTTCGAACAAAAAAAACCCCACAACATTATAACAAAAGAAGAAACTGCTCATGAAAAGTACTTTTATTTCAACAGTTTTACTTAACATTGCCTTCCGATGGCCATGAGTAAACGATGAAAAACCGGTAATTCGCCATTGTGGCAGAGGAAATGTAACACTTTGACTAAAAGGGGTATGCTCGTAATGAGTTATCCTCTCCATTTCCCCTCCCAAACAATCATCTTAAAATGACTATATCATAGATTGTGGTTTGTAAGTAACAAATATTGAAAAGGTGATTTATTAATTCCTCGTCAAGAATCTATTCACCATTTTCAATTTCTTTATATCAATGATTCTAAAAACATGTGTTTTCATAAAAACAAATGTGAACGTGTATTGAGCATTTTCGTGCTTTGATTGACATCTCCACTCAAACCCTTTAGCAACCAATAACGACATTTCACCAGTTTGTTGCAGCCGACTCTGGAAAACAATGAGGGAAAGAAAGAAATTACTCGTAAAGAGCAATTTCTCCCTCTTTCCACAATGTTTTCTACCCAATCAGAAGATTATTTCATCACATTTCGAAATGTCATCTGCAAACTCTTTCAATTTGGGACAGTCGAAAATTTGGCGTTTTGTAAAAGGTTAAAATTGGTCTTGGAATTTCTCTTTGACACAACTTGCTAGTGTTGCCCGAAATGTGTGGAGACCCATTTTGAAGCCTTTTTACCGGACCATCTTACCAACTTTGCTTATTTCAAAGGTAGGATAATTATTTTCTTGATCTGATTGAAGGGGACATTCGTTTTAACTATGTTTTTGAGTAATGCGCAATATTGCAAATATGCATTCCTTACTTCTTTTTCATCTAAAATTGTTTTTAACCTTGCTTTACAAAAGAATTTGGTTGAGAAGCATATCACATATCTTGTTTATAAAACTTAATCGATCTTTGATGTTAATTCATCAGTTAAAATCACTTTATTGAAAAAAAAAATATATAAATCTGTGAGATAGACCCTTTATTGTTTAACATTCATTGATGAAGCTATCCGTTGGTTATGTGGGTCATTTGTTCATTAAATCGTTTGCTGTATTTTGTTTCAAAGTTGGGGGGAAGACAAAAACCCAGCCGTCTAAACAGGTCAGATACGACAATGAAATTGTAAACGTGCCTACATAAAGATAACCCGTTAAGCAGGCGAATTAATTAAACCTTATACTGCTGGAACTTACTTCATGCTTTCGCAAACAGGTTAGATCACAGGTCAGCCGCCAAGAAAATTGGCGGCTGGTCTGTGATCTTACCTGTTTGCTACTCTGAGTATCGTTTCTAGTCAAAATTAAGCTAATATATGTTTTTGGAAAACTGCCCACCATTCTAAGGGTTAGGATTGG
This sequence comes from Cerastoderma edule, assembly GCA_947846245.1. Lineage (NCBI taxonomy): Eukaryota > Metazoa > Mollusca > Bivalvia > Cardiida > Cardiidae > Cerastoderma > Cerastoderma edule. The sequence continues at coordinate 43,454,561 of OX401408.1, forward strand.
TTTGCTGTATGTGGTATCTACAAAAGGTCCAAATTACAGACGTAGTTTTCTTGCTAATTTCTTTTTTGCTTTTTGTTAATCCTATACACTGGAGGTACTCATTTTGACTAGAATCGTTGATATGATTCTAATGCGTACCCACAACACAGGATTTAAATACAGTTTTCTTTTTTTATTCTTACTTCTTGTTTAACATCATGATATCCCCACTTTCTAAACAACTGGTAGATGAATATAAATAACTCGATATATCGATTGAGGCCTGGATTATGGATTGGTAGGGTCGTATATCATTCATGTAAGCCTTTCGCTTGGTTTAAGTGGCTGATTCTAATCGGCCGGTATCGTATTTCTGCAGTGAATGTGAACTTTGGGACATTTCAAAACATTATTCGACTGTGCTGTCAAATATCAAGTAATTTTCTTTTCTTTTAGAAATAGCTTAGTTCTGTCTTAGTTCGTTGTTCTTGTTTATCATGACAAATATAAAGCTTTTTTTTATGGATTAATGAAATTGGTTGGAGATAGTGTTTTCAATTTTGCAGGAGTAGATGTGAAGTACAGTTAATCTGGATGTGCAGGAACAGTGGTCTGTGCCGACAAAAATCGTGGTGTGAGAGACAACCAGCGGCTTGAGGCATATAATCCCTAATGAAAGTCGGTAAAAGTCGCCAGTTCCGACATCGTTCGGAGAGTTTACGGACGTCGCTTGGCGATTTCCGCGAATGTCGAGGACATTCGCGGAAATCGTCGAGTGGCGTCCGTAGATCCTTAGGTAATTGTCGGCGTCTACCGAGATTTGTCGACATTTGCCGATCCTTATAAGGGATGATATACCTCAATTTATTTTTTGTTATTTCATTTTCTTTGGTAAAAGATAAACATACTTAAACAGTAAAATATGATTTCTTATGGGATGGATTAACTCAAATTTAGATAGTAGACCAGATAGTCGGGTTTGTTGCAATTTTGGAAGTTACCAAGTGTTGTCGTAAAACTTTCGAAAGGATGTTGTTCCGTTGAAAACCGATTTTGAATTAAAATGACGTTTGAATAAAGATACAAGTGGCAGTGGATGGTGTATTTTCGTAAAAAGTAACTTGGAAAAAGACTCTTCGTGAATTAAAGATCTCGTTGAATAATCTATTTTGTATTGAACGTGTTTGTTTTGAACTAAAGTTGAATGAAAAGACGGTAGGCCCTACATCTTTAAGGATAATGACGCGAGATTAAGTTGTTATATGTTACATAGGACGAGCACAATAGGGTAATAGGTTATTGAAAAATGAGTATATGTAATGTGTTTGTATAGATAAATGTAGCGCTGTTGTTACGGAATGTGTAAATATTTTTTCTTTTAAAAATGACCTATATTTATATTTAAATGGAAGGTTGAAATTTGATAAGTGTGTTCGTATTACAAATTACGTTTGGTTTGATAATATATATTTGTATTGTTACACCGAACGTTGGTCTAATATAATACATTGGGATTTCAAGGTTTGACGAATAAACAAAATGGTTCTATGTTAAAGTTTGTCTTATCTTATACTACGTTTTCAATTCAAATAACGTATTGCAAAACGACTTGGAAATTCATTCCGAAGTCGAATTACAATGTACTTAACATGAATATTGTTACAAAAAAAGATGTTGGTATTTATAACACGCTGGTAAAAGATGTTGGTATTTATAACACGCTGGTAAAAGATGTTGGTATTTATAACACGCTGGTAAAAGATGTTGGTATTTATAACACGCTGGTAAAATATGTTGGTATTTATAACACGCTGGTAAAATATGTTGGTATTTATAACACGCTGGTAAAAGATGTTGGTATTTATAACACGCTGGTAAAAGATGTTGGTATTTATAACACGCTGGTAAAAGATGTTGGTATTTATAACACGCTTGTAAAAGATGTTGGTATTTATAACACGCTGGTAAAAGTTGTTGGTATTTATAACACGCTGGTAAAAGATGTTGGTATTTATAACACGCTGGTAAAAGGGAGACTTATAAATACCAGGAAAGTAACATTTGTATAGAAAGATTACTGGTATAAAAAGGAACCATGGTGTAGAAAGTTTATTGACATAAAGATAACGTTGATATAGAAAGTTTACTGGTATAAAAACAGGTTTGTGTAGAAAGTTAACTGGTTTAAGAATAACGTTGGTGTGGAAAGTTAACTGGTCTGAGAATAGAGTTGGTATAGAAAGTTCACTGGCACAAATATCAAATTTTCGACTGTCCCAAATTGAAAGAGTTTGCAGACGACATTTCAAAATATGATAAAATTGAAAAATAATCTTCCGATAGAGCAGAAAAGATTGTGGGAAAAGGAGAAATTGCTCGTTGAGAGCCATATCCCCTTTTCCCACAATGTTTTCCAAAGTCGTCTACAACAAACTGGTCAAATGTCGTTATTGTTTGGTAATGGTTTAATCAAATGTAAATAGTCTATATATAAAGAACAGACATTTAACTATGATTAGGTTAATATAATTGCGTCGAAGTAATTGATTGATCAGAATGTCAGATAACAATCATTAAAAGCATTAAGAACTTTCAATATGCCTGTCTTTCTTTCAGAATGAGATTGCTTTTAACCTTTCCATTGATGTTGTTCTTGTGGATAGAGTATGCTGCTAGTTTTGGAGAAAACATGTATAATTTTAGCAAAATCGGAAATCGTTTATGTTTTGAAAAGTTGTTATCTGACATACATGTATGTCAAATAATAACCAGTAAAAAATAAACACAACTATCGATTTTTTTCTCTTTTTGTTTTCAGAATGAGATTCCTTTTAACCTTACTAACGGTGCTGTCCTTGGGGATAGAGTATGTTGCTGGTTTCGGAGACGACCATTCGTGTCCGAAGGGAGACCCCGATTCCTGGACCCCCGACTGGCTGGTCAGGGACGACCTGGTCTGCCAATGCACCGTGGATATCAACGGAGCCGACGAGAAACAGTATGAGACCTTCTGCAAGTGTAACGCTTACCCGAAGTGGCGTAACCAGGAGCAATCGCTTAACATCGAATACATTACCGTAATGGGGAAAAGTCTAGTTATTCCGGAATCTGAAGTGAATACGTCTCACGTGTATAAAGTACACAACTCCGACGTTGAGATGACCGAACTACCCAGTAACCTCTGCAGCTGGGACACAGATCCAACTGTCACCGAACTCTACAGCGATCTTTACACGCAATTAGAACCCTTCTTCGGATTCATTGTATCGTTGGATTTTTCTGAAGGCAGCATTAGAAAACTTGGAGACGTGAACTGTCTCGAGAGACTTGATACTCTTGACCTGAGCAGGAACAAGATAACACACGTCTCCAATACATCCTTTCACAAGCTCAATCAATTACGTGTGGTTAACTTCGCGCACAACTGGATCGTAATGCTAGACCCTTCAATTACCTCCGGAGATCTCAGACTGATGCGTATTGACTTTAGTTATAATGATTTGACTACTATGGATGTCAGTAACATGTACAGCGAACACCCATTCTGTGGCTTCAACTACAAAAACAATACGATGAACGAGATGACAAACGAGGTTGGAGTTGAGGTCGACAAATCGTACGGACCAGGCTTTGTCAATCTCCAGAACAATATATTTAACACATTTCCTGATTTTGAGGAAATTCTCGGCCTCGATAGTATATCAGAAGTGGGTCAGGTCCTCGGTTTCGGGTTCGATTTCCGGGGAATTCAATTAGAATGCGACTGTAACTTACAACCGTTTCGATCTCTCTCCGACCCAGTGATAAAGTCAATATGGAGAGACTACATGAATATCACGTGTAACGGACCAAAAAGGCATGAGGGTAAACTCGCATTTGATGTACCAAAAGCCGAGCTAATATGCCCTATAAAGGATGCAGTAAATGTAACCGCCGGTTGTAAATACACAGATGTCCCACAGAACGAAACACTCTACGTAGAATGTACCGGTCTAAAACGACTTCCAGAACACATGCCGAGGTCTAAGTTCTCCAAATACATCCATCTGAATGTGACGCACAATGACATAGATCATATCGGAAACGTGTCATATCTGAACAAACTTTCCGTTCTGGACATATCGCACAACGCCTTAAGGGTGTTGGAGGAGTGGACGGCACGCCAGATGGAGAATGCATCTTACATTGACCTGTCTAACAACCCAAATCTCCGAGTCATTCCACAGATCCTGCAGTACCGGAGGAGTTGTAGCGTCAATGGAAAGAATCTCGTGATTATCTGTGATTGCGAGACTCGGTGGATCATATCGTGGCTGGGGAACAGACGGTGCTCGAATGATTCTCTGTTTGAATGTCAGGTCGAGGGTTATGGTAGAATGATAGCTACGTCCTTCAGCGAGAGCATGGTTGAATGTGAATCCGAGACGTCGCTTCTCTTTCTCACGCTTTTATTGAGTGGTGTGATGGCATTGCTTATACTTACAGCTACATTGACCTACCTGTATAAATACGAACTTCTGATTCTCTTCTTGCGTATCAGAAAGCGGTTCATGAAATCTAAAACGTCTGTACAGCCACAACAGCCCTATGATGTGTACGTTATCGTCGATGAGGAAAACGATTTAGCACGAAAATGGATAAAAACATCTGTCGTGCCAAATCTTGAAACGTATGGGTATAGGGTATTCTTACCCTTCCGCGATATGGAAGTTGGAGTAGTCCAAGTAAATGCTATCATCGAGAAAATGAACATTTGTCAAAACTTTCTCGTCATTCTGACAGAAAGCTATCTGTACAATGAGGATTCTAGAAACGAATGGAAGTATGCCTGGAACCTGATGAAAGGCGATGCAGCACGAAACATCGTTATGATTAACTTTGACTTTGTATCATCGTTTGACGTGGACCATCCTCAGATTCGAGCCTATCTTCGCGTGGGAAATGTGATCGAGTTTGACAACTGGAGTCGAGACATGATGCCACGCATCATCAAACGGATCGGATCTCTTCAACGACCCAGACCTCTCAATGAAAGGGCATTCTTCAACAAGAAACCAACGTTCGAAGTAAATGAATTGTTCGTTGTTCATGGAAAACTGCTTAATCATGTCGATGAGAAGTTCGGTTGCAAAAAGGAGCAGGCTAACATCAGAATTATCAGAGATATCAATATAACAAAAATAAGGCCTGGTTCGGTCGCCTCTACCCCGGATATATTTATCGATGAACATCCAGTGTTAGATGAAAAGAAAGGTGTGCCTGGACAAGTAAGAGTTATTGAAACTCATTTCGGGAGAGAAGTATTTCGGGTGGATGGTGCAGCAGCAAAAGATACCGAGGAAGGAACTCCTAAGCCAGAACATCTTCAAAAGAAAGACCAATCTTTTGGCACTCATAATAGACTAGTTCAGGAAAAACCCAGGCCAGCGGAGGGACGCTTTCGCTACTACGAGTATAACAATTTATTTCATAGGCAATAGTGTGACGGGTCGTAATTAAAAGCAAGGGCAGTGGATAATTGAACAATGAACAATCAAAGTTTTATATTCATATTGAGAAGCGAACTTTGTGAAAAAGTGAGAACTTCTCGATTGAAATTATTTATCCTTCCGTCTTGTTTTTTTCTTGATGCGTCTGCTACAAGTTTGTAATACAAGTTTTTTTATGGACGAAATGGTTTGACAAACAATTGCGTCTTTTGTTAGTGTTTACTTCAGAATGAAACACCGTGTCACCAGCAGTTTAGCATAGACTGACGACAGTTCATCCATTCATGTTTCCCGGTGATTTACACAGTACGATCTAGGATAGGAAAGGGCGGCTTGAACAGGGCAACAGATTAATGACATTTTAGTCGTGGATGGGTTTCTTTATGTGTTCTCAATAGTAATGTCGACTTTACATAACTTCTTTTCTCTCTTCTAAAGCCGGTCAGTACATATAACAATATCTAGACATTTTTAACAAAAGCATGCGTTATTTAATCCATTTACTCAGTCTGAACACTGAATTAGTTAAACCCATTACCAAACAGTAACGACATACGACAGTTTGTTGCAGACGACTCTGGAAAACATTGTGGGAAAAGAAGAAATTACTCTTAACGAGCAATTTCTCCTTTTCCAACAATGTTTTCTGTCCTTTCAGAAGATTATTGTTTTTAATTGCATCAAATTTTGAAATGTCGTCTGTAATCTCTTTAAATTTTGGACAGTAGAAAATTTGGCGTTTGGTAAAGGGTTAAGCACTTATAAAACAAAACCCTGTTCATTTCGTAACCCAGTATGCGAGTCTACGTTGAGTGCATAATAACTTGAGTATAATATATCTGCTTTTGAAATAAAATGTGAAAAAAGTGAAATGACTCCGCTCTCGGTTAAATAGGTCCTTATCTGTAATACATAAGGTTTGTTAGAATGGTGAATAGTCTAATTGAGAAATCTAAACGCTTCGAAATTAGAATTGTTTATTAAAGTAGGGCATTTATTAAAAACCCCATACATCACCAGAGAATTCGTAATGAAAATTATAAGGGACGAAATTCAATTAGTCTACTCATTGGTCAAATCATTAATTCAATTCAAATACCAAATGCGTGTCGAACGGACTATATAGCTTTGTATGAAAATAAGAGACTAAAAGCGTTTAATGAATGCGAGATAATTGCATAAACATATGAAATGCATTGCTTAAATTTATGTCAGAATCATTGTAAAATGTATGGGGAATCACGTCATGAACGCATGACATGGTTTGTTTATCGTTGTTATTTATATGGGTTTTACATCGCGTCAACATTAGTTCAGTTATGTACCAATGCCACATAAAATGATGGAGGAATGTCCCGTACTTAAACTCTAGCTGGGTAGAACCCTCGACACTCCGTAGGAAAACTCTGAGCATTTCTTTGTCCGTTGTCCACGGTTTAATAACCAAAGACAACAGTTATGGCAACACGATATTTCCATCCGTTAAGTGCTAACAAATCATTATTTGGTGCCAACTAATCTGGACGACGAAGAAAACTTTTCCATCTTTTGTAAAGTTCAAGATTTCATGAAATCAACCAATCGGTCTGAATCTTAAGCATATATCAAACAATGTTTCTTTATATACTTTCTTGAAATCTAGTTAATATGAAATTTGATCTTGCAAATGTATTGGTGAGGCAGGAAATTTCTGGTGGTGTCGTGGGCAGGATAGGATGTAAGCATCTTTAAGTAAACAACGTGTGTACTACATATATATGTATAAAAATATGTTTGTTTGTTAGTAAAAAAAAATACCAATTATGTTCCACTTCACAAAGTATGTCTCCCTTTGGAACGGGCCAATCGCTATTGTTGTTTAAACATGTGGCCCAATCCTTCTGCATTATAACATTAAACTGATTCTTAGTGTTCTTTATGTCTTGTATTTATGTTTGTTTTGTCGACCAAAATGTTGTACAGAAATCATGTGAATGTTTTTTTAGCAATAGAATATGATTCAACAAATACCTATTCCGTTAGTCATTCTGGAGACTACCTCTCACGAATACATCTAAATGCCCTCAAAGACCGGGATGTACACCTATGCGGAGAATGGCTGTATTATTTCGGGTTCTGGGTACCGTTTTACTAAACAACTTACGGAAAATATTTGCGTAAGTCAAAACTAATAAATATTGATAGTATCTTCAATGAAAGGACAATATTGCAATGTGACATGTCATTGGAAGCGTCTCGGAGAGAAGCTTCCAATGACGTGTTACTTTGCAACAATGCTTTGCCAAATATTGACATAAAGGGACTTGTTGTTTTAGACTTACGCAAATCTTAAGCGTAAACTGTTTAGTAAAACGGTACCCTGTACTCTAGCCACCAGGCCACGGATGACCCAAGAAATCATTACATACTGAACATTACACAGACTGTTATACATGAACTTGACTGAAGTATAACTGTCGTTGATGGCGATGCTAATTTTCCTATCCAATAATAGAACGTTGGATAGACAGACGTGCATACGAGAGGTAGCTGAATATACTTGGTATATATAATTTACGAATAAATAACCTGATTGATAAAGTGTGCATACAGCTACTACACCATTTGGTTTTGTATTCTCAATAAGTGAACCTCTTTTTTTCAGAGCGACTCCGCATTGTACTGTCAGAAATACTTGGAAAGACATTCTTGTGCATAAACATGACAATATAATGATTCAATGACATTTTAGCATTGATATAAAAGCTCCATAATAAAAGGGGAAAATAAGAATAATCTTATCTTATGTTACTTTGAAAGTCTATGTTGTCATTTTATAGGTAAAAGGCAATTCATCCTAAAAGGTTAAAATTTGTGAGGTAGTCCCTTTAATGCAGGTTGAGATTATTAACCATTCTCCAACAAGCCGGGTCTCGACACTTTTTGCTTGACGCAAGTCAAGTTGTACAAGTAACATACAATTTGAAGGAAAACAAAACAACACGTAACTATTCAATTTTCACCTCTCCTTTAATGTGGAGTATATATTTACACTTGTAATTATTTCTTTCCATTACATCTATAAAGGGGACAGGTTCTTCGCATGATTACAACGATTGTACATAAATTAACCATAATTAAATAAAATGTATGAAAAATAATGAGTGAGCGATAAACACATATTATGATGTATCAATTATTTTCATTATAAATTGGGGTTTGAATCCCGTCACTAAAGCGCTAAGCATACAAATCATACGAAAAGATTCAATGTGTACTATCAAACTTGTCTGAACTCTTTTCTCTTTATGCGTTTTGCAACTGATCCAAATTGACAGTCAATTACAACTATGAAATATAATGAACGACATTTCATATGAAATTAAGCAGGTAAATAACGTGGTATAGCTTTCAGAAGACAACCATGTATCATGGACTAATATAAAGATTCTCATAAGTTATATCTGAAAACGAGTATATAACCAATCAATTCCTTCAATTATTACTGAAAAGGCAAGTTTACATGCAACAAAACCTTTTGTAACAGGTAAAAATATGTAGAAAAAAACCTTCAACATTATCATTCCAAGTATGATAATAACAGTAAATCATTTGGATGTTCAATTCATTTATTGCAGTAGTTTAAAAATACCAGCATACACATGATTTAACACATTACCAAACAATGACGACATTTGCCAAGTTTGTTGCAGGTGACTTCAGAAAACATTGTGGGAAAATGGGAAATTGCTCCTTTTTCCCACAATGTTTTCTACCCTATCAGAAGATTATTTTTCAAATTCATCACATTTTGAAATGTTGTCTGCAAACTTTTTCAATTTGGGACAGTGGATAATTTTGTGTTTGGTAAAGGGTTAAATAAAAACTACCACAACCACATTAAGTGAATTAATTTAACAGCTCTCCTTTTATTCGAAATATCAAACAAGAAAAGGAGAAACTGTTTATCACAAGTGGATACCTTTATATTCAGAAGCAGGTGTAGAGTCAAGCATACCAAAGATTGTGCTAGGTTTATCATCCTTTAACAAACCATTGAAAGCCCCACTTCAACTTTGACAAAAGTGGGTCTTTTTAATATCATCAACACTATCCATCAAATTTATATCTCAAAGGATATGCAGTGGAGGTTGAAATAACTACTTTCACTGAAGGATGTACTGCTTATAACTTGTATTTCTTACCAAGGTCACAAAAGAAATATAATTTTGAATACCTGGTAATTGTCAACTGCTACGTACACTTTTAATAAATATTTTACACTAAATATCCGTGCAATTTCAAAGCAATATTCCCTCATATTTCAAATATGGCTAAGCAGATCTGCAAAGAAACACATCACTGGAAACATCTTCAAAGGCTTTCAATGACGAGTCACATTGCATTAGTGTACTATCATTTAAGATACTGTCCATGTTTATCAGTTTTGACTTCCGCAAATATTATCCTTAAGTTGTTCAGTAAAACGGTAATCTGTTAATTTCAATATGGACAAACATAAAACTGGCACTTGAGACCATGGATTATGATCTAAAGATGCCTGAGATGGAACAATCAAACTTCTTTTTGATCAGACAGACAGGTAGATGTAAAAGGGAGCTCATTGACTGAAATATTGTAGGATAAGTTAACCATTTACCAAACTCCAAATTTTCAACTGTCCCAAATTAAAAGAGTTTGCAGACAACATTTCAAAATGTGATGAAATTGAAAAATAATCTTCTGATAGGGCAGAAAACATGGTGGGAAAACGAGAAATTGTTTGTTAAGAGAAATATCTCCTTTACCCACAATGTTTTCTAGAGTCACCTGCAACAAACTGGTCAAATGTCGTTATTGTTTGGTGATGGGTTGATCATGGAGGTAACAATAAAACATTACATTTTGTTCATACAATAACTATAACTGCATCGTCTACAATACAATTAGAACTGCACAACCTAATTCTATAATCTTATTTTGAATTTCTTCGACATTTTTTTAATAAACCTCAGTAAATGATAAACAAGGAGAAAAATAACACTGTCAAATAATAAGAAGATTTATTATATTCTGATCACATATCTGTATTCATCAAGAAAAATAGAAAAGGGGTAAACATAGCACTTTGCAATGATTTCAAGTCACAAGTACCTAAATGCTTAAAGCATGCAGTAAATTGGACAATAAGCAACTTTATCTAAACAGAAAAATGTAAATGTTTTTATCAAACAAGTGATTGGTTCTCTTGACATCTTGCTTTCAGATGTTATTTATTACAAAAGTCTTTACATAAACCTCACCATCAAACTGATAAAAGATTTATAAAAGCAAATTCATTGAGACGACAAGAGACTTAGTTAATTACAGGCAACCCTTTTTCTATTACAATATTTTCAATGGCTACTGCTGATAAGAGGGTTTGAACTAGAAAAGCGTTAAAGGCAAAGGCAAAGCATTCTTTGGCATGTTTCAGGTGACCACCTCATGTGAACACTGTGTATCCGCAGAAAGGTTTGAGCATTAAACCTTTCTACTCACTGTTCTAAAACTGAAATTCAAATAATAAATAATTATAAACGCTTATCCTCAATAAGAATGAATAAATTTCTATCATTGACTTCTCTTGAAAGGTTGTTAACAAATACCATCAGCTGAACTCATGCATAAAGATTCTTGTTTTACTGTGCTTGCAACATACAATTTGAAAATAAATTGCTATAGCAGGATGTTGATCATGATCTTTATGCAATTAACAGCGAAAAGCATTTAAGATTCATTTATAATGATTCAAGATCAGTTGTTCACCCTTAGATACATTAACTTATCCCTTATAGTGTTGCAACTGATCTAATGCTTATGTAGACAAGTTAGATCCAGGCCAGTCGCCAAATAAATTGGCGGCTAGCCTGTGGTCTAACCTTTTGCTACTCTGCGTATCTTTCCTCAACAAAATTAAGCAAATATCTAAGGTTTTGGAAAACAGACAACACCAAAAACTATATTTAGAAAATTACCCAGCATTCTAACGGTTATATACCCTTTCAATAAGCTTCAGTGTTATCTACAGAGACTAAATCAGGCCAATCTTGGGTGGGGTCATATACAGGAATCTAGGTCAGTGGCACAGCTTTAGATAACCTTTTCTAATCTTCCTGCTAGTTAGCTTTATAATGGAAATCCCAGTACTAACATAACAAATGGGATAAATGTCAGATAGGATAAGTACAATCAGTTGGCAAACAATACTAAGCTTGATAAGTTGTTTTTTTATACATATAGCCTTTGAACTGTTACAGTTTGTTAATCTTTTCCTTAAATGAATAATCTACATCTTTGGACACATCTGCATACCCAATATCAGATTTTTTTAATTTGTCTCATTTCTTATAGTTGAAGCCAGCTTTTGCTTTCAAGTTAGACCAGAGTCAAAATGTCAGAAGGGTATACTTATACAAGATTTTGTAACTGGTTCAAATTAAAGGCATCAGCAGATGACAATCATGAAAATGAATTTCTGCTGCATGTTTGTAACCATCATAGCCTTCATGGCAGTGGTTAGAGAACATAACTTGAATTCACATGGTCCCTCTCCCTGTGGGTTCAAAAATCCCAGCATAGCGATAGACAGTCTATTACGGAAAGCCATGGTTCTATCCGGCTTGACCAGCCCTTATGGGCAGTTCGGTATGGTGTCACCCTCCATCATTAAGAGTTGGGCATCGCAACATAACAGAATTACTGTTGATGTGATGTTAAACCCTTATCAAATATAACTAGCCATTAATTCAAATGTCTAGAGAGGAAAAAATGTACACAAAACAAGCCATAGCATGTTTTACCTGTTAGTTGAACCTAGTTTTGTTTTTTTAACTTGTTTAACTTGTAAAGTTTTATTGATTGATAAACACTAGCCTTGGGATAAAAGTAAAACTTGTTCACTTTGCACAAAATACATTTGTCAATTAATCATTTAAAAGTCAAAGACTCAAAATTCACACTTCCTTGCTTGCAAGCCATTTCTTCTGCTGTCAGAAAACATTCGCCCCTCCATTAAAAAAAATAATTATATTCAAGACGATTCTTTTGTTTGTTTTCCAGTTAGACACCATCCGAAACTAAAGGACCATGAAGGAAAAAAACTCTTTCAATCTTCAAAGTTAATGCAACAGATTACATTTAAGCAAAATATCAAAGCATCTTTTATTTTTTATATACTAAAACCATAATAAATGGTCAATAAATATTTGAATTATTTCATCAAAAAGGAGAACCAAATCTTAAAATATGGTCTGCTGTGATGATGTTTAGAGCTGGAACTGACTTCATGCTTATACAAACAGGTTATATCCTGGCTAACCGCCAAGTAACACTTACCTTGGGATGAAAGGAAAACTTGTTCATTTTGCACAAAATACATTTGTCAATCAATCATTTAAAAGTCAAAGACTTAAAATTCACACTTCCTTGTTTGCAAGCCATTTCTTCTGCTGTCAGAAAACATTCCCCCCTCCATTAAACAAAATAATTATATTCAAGATGATTCTTTTGTTTGTTTTTCAGTTAGACCCCATCCGAAACCAGAGACATAGATAACATCTATGTATCTGCCGAAACTAAAGGACCATGAAGGAAAAAAACTCTTTCAATCTTCAAAGTTAATGCAACAGATTACATTTAAGCAAAATATCAAAGCATCTTTTATTTTTTATACACTAAAACCATAATAAATGGTCAATAAATATTTGAATTATTTCATCAAAAAGGAGAACCAAATCTTAAAATATGGTCTGTGATGATGTTTAGTGCTGGAACTGACTTCATGCTTATGCAAACAGGTTATATCCTGGCTAACTGCCAAGTAAATTGGCGGCTGGCCTGTGATCTAACCTGTTTGCTACTTTGAAAATTGTTCCTCATCAAAATTAAGCAGACATTTAATGTTTTTGACAGCAGACGACACAACAAATCTATTTTTAGAAAATAACCCTGCATTCTGAGGTTTAAGCAACAGATAAAGCCAGTATTATCCATATTCAGGGGTCCTTAGCCTTTCAAGCATTGTGGAGCCCCAGAGCCTGATTTTCAAAATCAACACTCCCCTAGCACCTTAATTAATTACAGTGAGCTTAAATAAGTCAACAGCGTTTTAAATTTGTACACATGCAGCAGTATTCTTGCTTCTTACATTGTTTGATGCATTTAATTAGGTTTAAAAATAGTAATTTTGGTCTTATGATAAAAAAATTGTACCTAATAACTTACCATTTTGGGATGTATATTTAAAAGGAAATTGATAGGGGAAAGAGATATCCACCATTATGCTGAACATCCCTCCCCCAGGAACAAGGAACCTAGTGCTTTAAATAAATTCTGGGGAAATCCCTGCTAAACATGGATTAATGAGATTATCTATGCTCAATGCCAGGGTCCTGAATCAGGACCCTGGCATTACAAATAAATAGTTTCATTTGACATTAACGTTCATAGCCAGTGACAAATTGAAATTAACAGTTACATGAGATGGGTCGAAGGCATACAAAACATCCATTCACAGTAATATTGCACAGTTTCTAACCCAGACAGAAATGTACAAACACACGAGTAAAACACATTACAACAAAATTGAACACTATAAGTCAATTTGAACATTCAAATTTGGTTCAAGTTCTTCCCAAATAAAAAACTTTAAAACTGTGTTCAGCACACTGCATTTGGGAACATTTACCATTGTAGAATTTGCTCATGACAAGCAAGTTCTACATTTGTCAAAATCATTTCATTTTTCATTGTGTAGCTATTTATGGTTAATGATCGTCTTTTTCAAAATGTGTCTCTATGTTGCCTGCCAATAACTTCTTCAAAGTAGGAAAGGTTTGTTATATTCCAAGTACGAATTTCAAGCACCGCAATATGACCCCTAGATATCTGCTGCAGACAACTTAACAACCATGACCGTGTCTTATGGTAAAGATCATTAAGTTCATTCTCTTACTGTTTATTCATACTGAATTTTGTTTTAATGTTGATTTACACGTAATTACATTTTGTTCTCTGTGGAAATGAAATAAAAGACACACCTATGTAGACAAATCACTTTACAAACAATTTATCTTTTGCAACAATATATCCTTCAATGCTTTCCACTTGTAATAACAATATATTTGTATTCAATTGCAACAATTCATAGCGTTTCAAAGTTAGAAGAATAAAAACTGACTGGCCATAATCAAGTAAATGAAAACATCAACTTGTATACATGTATTTCATTGCAGTGTTGATAAATAACAATAGCCACTGAATCAATTCCATCTAAGTTTGTTTAACTCTTCACCAATTTCAAATAAGCTTTGTCTTTCCTATTATTCAGAACCCTAAAATCATAAACTTATTTCCTAACAATTCCAGCCTTATCCTTACAAACATATGTTCTAACAAACCTGACTTTATAATTATAAACTTATTTCCTATCAATCCAAACTTTATAATTTTAAAATTGTTTTCTATCAAGCCCAACTTTATGAATAAAATGATTATAAACTTATTTTCTAACAAACCCAACTTTATAATTAAAAACTTGTTTCATATCAAGCCAAACTTTATAATTATAAACTTATTTTCTATCAATCCCTATTTTATAGTAATTTTCCTATCATTCCCAACCTTATACTTATCAACGTATCTACCATTTATTCCATACCTCAAACTTATAAACTCTTTCAACCCAACCCTCACTCTGATACACCTTACAGCAGAAGACTTAACCCTTATAGTGCTGGAATCAACTTCATACTTTTGCAAACAGGTTAGATCTAGGCCAGCTGCCAAGTACATTGGCAGCTGGCCTGTGATCTAACCTATTTGCTACCCTAAGAATCTGTCCTCAACACAATTAAGCAGATATTTAAGGTTTGGGAAAGCAAAAACACATTTATTTTTTAGAAAATCACCCAGCATTATAAGGGTTAAATTGAGAACAAAAAAACAAATTGCTCCAAAAGAACAGTTTCTCCCTTTGCCACAATGGCTTCTACCCTCTATCAAAATCAAATATAAATTGTCATATTTTATAATTGATATTTGGATTTGCTTTTCAATTTCACCAGTTGAAAAATCCCATATCAAGAATGGGTGCAAGGAAATGTGAAATAACATCTTCAAAAGTGAATTGATTACTGCTTCAAACTGCCACTCTTATCTAAAGCACCTTGTAATACTCCTATACTTCTTCACCAGTAAATACTCATAAATAAACTCACATTCAACAACTTATCATATTTAAATGGTTTTGAATAACTTGTGTCTTTAGAATATATACAATATTCTATATATGAAATAAAGGCAACATTCTTTTAACCCTTATAGTGCTGGAACCAACTTCATGCTTATGCAAACAGGTTAGATCCAGGCAAGCCACCAAGTAAAATGGCGGCTGGCCTGTGATCTAACCTGTTTGCTACTCTGAGTATCTTCCTCAACAAAATAAAGCAGATATTTAAGGATTTGGAAAGAAGACAACACAAAAACCTCTTTTACCAAGCATTTGAAGGGTTAAATTCCACTCTTTCTAATTCTGAGATGCTGTTGTTGGAAACTGGCAGTCAGCATATTTATCACTATATCATAGCACTCTGTAGAAGGTCACACTCACTTTTGTGCACAACACAATATTGTTCACGATTTTCGTACTACTGATGACATTTTATTACATGCAACAAAAGACCAAAGACTTTGATGAGCAAATTCCCTCTTTGAAAAAATGTTTCAAACGTCGGTGTCATATGGCCTTCTGCCTCAGGGAGAAATTAATGTGAGAACACTAGAAGCAGCCATCCTTCCAACTGTTTTCATCTGACCTTACTGGATTTGAACCACCATTCACTCGTGGGGAAGGGGCAGGTAGGCCCGATATTCTGAAAGTATAAAATTATAACATTTGTAACAAACCATCAATGTGTAGTGAATAATTGTACAAGTTACTGAAGTAGTGTGTACACACAACAGTTAGAAATGAAACAAAAAAGAAAATCACAAATACATGTAACATAAAAATGTTTCCTTATTCAACCCATAGACAAGGGGTGTATGTTTCAACCCCTTCTTTAACCCACAATCCTAACCTTTCTGATTATATATATCATTTTACTATACTAGGAAACTGACAATGTTGTTTAACTCTTGACCAAATGGCAAAATTGTGACTGTC
The DNA here is from genome assembly GCA_947846245.1 of Cerastoderma edule. Classification (NCBI taxonomy): domain Eukaryota; kingdom Metazoa; phylum Mollusca; class Bivalvia; order Cardiida; family Cardiidae; genus Cerastoderma; species Cerastoderma edule. Next base: position 43,471,214 of record OX401408.1, read on the forward strand.
CAAAATTGAAAGTTTGCAGAGGACATTTCAAAATGTGTTGAAATTGGAAAAAAATCTTCTGATAGGGTATAAAACATTGAGAAAAAAGAAGAAAATGCTCATGATGAGCAATTTTTCCTTTTCCTACCATGTTTTCCAGAGTTATCTGCACCAAAGTGGTTAGATGCCATTATTATTTGGTAATGGGTTAATTGTTTTCCATTGATACAAATGGGTGTTGAAAACATATTTTTCAAGAATGAAATGGAAAATGGTGTGTAAGGGAGGAAATGATGGTAAAAAAATATGCTCTTTACAGGTTGCTTAAGAGACATCATTACTGTAAATACTCCTTTCTATTCTAAATTGAAAGAACCAACTTCTATTTAGTTTCTGAAAGTGATAGTTGAAGGCATGTTTAGATATGTTAAAACACATATGTATGAAAGAAATCCTTAAAAAAGCATTTCAACAGTTGTAATGAATTCCATTTGTTCTATTCATGATGCTACTGAATAATTCAAGTAGTAGTATTAACGTTTTACCAAACGCCAAATTTCTTACTTTTCAAATTGAAAGAGTTTGCAGACGACATTTCAAAATGTGATGAAATTGGAAAATAATTTTTTGATAGGGCAGAAAACATTGTGGGAAAAGGAGAAATTTCTCATTTACAGCAATTTCTGGTTTTCCCACAATGTTTTCCAGAGTCGTCTGCAACAAACTGGTCAAATGTTGTTATTGTTTGGCAACATGTTAAGACATAGAGGCCAGGTCTTTATCATAAAATAGCAGACCCTCTGCAATAGTCTGCTATTCAAATACACCAGATATTTCGAATTAAACATTCCTCTATTGAATGGCTGATGCCAAGTATTTTCTCAACTCTTACTTAACTCAAAAAGCAAGATGTCAATATTTCTACTTCAAAATTTTCCGATACTTGTTCTTTCAACTTGTATTTCTATTGTAAATCTGTACATAAAAATCAATGATAGTGTTCTCACAAAGACCTTCATCATGGCATTATACATATATAATGAGGATAAAGAAAAAAAAAATTTACTATGTAGAGTATAATATAGATAAAAAGATACAAGTCAATACAAGTCTATATCAAAGAAAAATCATTAAGATGATCATGAAATTGACGTAAACCTATTCTTATATTTCTAATCTTTTTCCACACATGTACTGTAACATGTTTTAACCAGTGTAGCGGATGAATCAAGCAAAAACTATGATAAAAAAAAAATGCTCCCTATAAATATTTCCTTCCTTTGACATAATGATACAAAAGTTTATAACATGAATCTTTGCAACTGAATATTTCTTCTAAAATCGATGTTTGTATCTTTAAAAAGCAAAAGGCTTTCCATTAAACCAGTACCTCCATGCATAAAACCTTAATAAGTTAATTAGCGATTTGAAGAAAAAAATGATTGCACAATTCAAAATTGTTTGTTAAAAGTTAAAAGCCCCTTTTCCATTTCTTACAAGGTTCATTCTTTTAGTTGAGTATATTCAAATCTAAAAGCGCAAAGAGTGGCTTTTTCAATAACTAAATCTTTCTCTCTCAAACTTGAGTGTTAAGCACAATACTACAATAAGTGCTTTATGTTTGTAGAATACCTAATATACTTTTGCATTGAACCCTCAAATTGGTGCAGTAATTCTCATTAAGAGACAATTTGAACAAATAGGATTATAAGGTAAATAGACAGCTATGGTTAATTAGTGCGGAGAAACAACCTAATTATGGGTGTAGTACATGAGACATAAGTGAGTAGGATACAGACAAACATAATACAGTGTACAGCAGGTATTATACAGTTTTCATACACTCAGAGAAACAACCTAATTATGGGCGTAGTACATGAGACATAAGTGAGTGGGGAACAAACAAACATAAAACAGTGTACAGCAGGTATTATACAGTTTTCATACACTCAGAGAAACACCCTAATTATGGGTGTAGTACATGAGACATAAGTGAGTGGGGAACAGACAAACATAATACAGTGTACAGCAGGTATTATACAGTTTTCATACACTCGGAGAAACACCCTAATTATGGGTGTAGTACATGAGACATAAGTGAGTAGGATACAGACAAACACAATACAGTGTACAGCAGGTATTGAGAAGATGTCACAGAAAGTTAATATGGATGAAATAAGAATTGTTATACAGTTTTCATACACTCGGAGAAACACCCTAATTATGGGTGTAGTACATGAGACATAAGTGAGTGGGATACAGACAAACATAATACAGTGTACAGCAGGTATTGAGAAGATGTCACAGAAAGTACATGAGACATAAGTGAGTGGGGAACAAACAAACATAATACAGTGTACAGCAGGTTTTATACAGTTTTCATACACTCAGAGAAACACCCTAATTATGGGTGTAGTACATGAGACATAAGTGAGTGGGGAACAGACAAACATAATACAGTGTACAGCAGGTATTATACAGTTTTCATACACTCGGAGAAACACCCTAATTATGGGTGTAGTACATGAGACATAAGTGAGTAGGATACAGACAAACACAATACAGTGTACAGCAGGTATTGAGAAGATGTCACAGAAAGTTAATATGGATGAAATAAGAATTGTTATACAGTTTTCATACACTCGGAGAAACACCCTAATTATGGGTGTAGTACATGAGACATAAGTGAGTGGGATACAGACAAACATAATACAGTGTACAGCAGGTATTGAGAAGATGTCACAGAAAGTTAATATGGATGAAATAAGAATTGTTATACAGTTTTCATACACTCGGAGAAAAGGGAAATCAAGTCTGATCATGCAAAATAAATACATATATCTATGTCTATCCCATGTGTCTCATAAGACTTTGATTCATTAGGCAGATCAAGTGAACAATATTTTAGACTCATAAATGACAGTGGAAAACTCCTACGCTTAATCTTTTACCGAACGCCAAATTTTTTACTGTTCCAAATTGAAAAAGTTTACAGACAACATTTCAAAATGTGATGAAATTGAAATATAATCTTCTGATAGATAAGGAAACATTTTGGGAAAAGGAAAAATTTTGTTATGAGCACCATCAACATTATATTCGTCAACCTGTTCCAAGAGACTTTTTCTTGTGAAAAAGGACATCTAATAGAAAACAAAATCAAAATTTTGGAAAAAAGCGCAAAGGTTTGGATGGGTGACATATTTCCCTTGGTTATTTCTTCTCTAAATCCTTTGCTGTAGGTATTTATTAGAACTGTTTTATCAATACGATTCTAACGAGTAAATCTAATATAGGATTAATTAGTAAGTTTTTAACCGATTCTTCCATATCATACTCTCTGACAAGTCCAAATTAATTGCATCCTAAGTAGACAACAAAATGGGCATGGAAAATACCACTGTCTATATAAAACCGATATTTCCTAGAGAAAATCAGAGATTTCTGAGTTTTTTTGCTGTTGGTGTGTTTAGGCATGTACAAGGGTATATATTGAGTAAATGGTTAGTAAATGAATTCAAACTTTTCAGATACAAATTTTGATTTTTGAGGCAATTTAAAACAGCCAGGATCATGCAATAATAATGATTTTCAAACTCGGAAATAACAGGGAATTGTAGATGAAGTATTGTCCAAAATTTCATTCCCTACATCTTTATATGATAATTATATAGCCTTGAGCAAAAACTTATATTTACATATTTGAGTAATCACTTCATAGACAATTACAGGTTGATTTTATTGAGTTCATTTGTACTTTATATTTTATTCTACTTTATTACAAAATCAACATCAAACAACATCAATTGTACTCATTGTAAATTAATTGAATTAAACAGGCTTAAAAAAACAGTAAAAAAGAGCAGAAATTGCTCATGGTTGTTCTTATTTTGGAGGACACTGGTCAAGGGGTGGAGTGACAACCTGAGGACATAAGAGTCATGGGTTTAAGCCTGTGTGTTGTGGGCTTTCGTTAACTCACATTTGGTGTGAGTATTGGTTGTGTATCCAAAGAGATTGGTCTAAGATGTAAGAACTTTTTTTTTATGTTAATAAATAAGTTTAAACTAACTAAAGTTAAACTTAATAATTCAATGAAAAGAGGATATTAATGCAATGGGTAACACCATTCATTATGATGGAATCAATATATATTGTGCACTTTTGAAGGACTGGTATTTAGTGTCATTCCAGATCAGCCTGTGTGTACTGAACAAGCCAATCCAATAAAACCTCTTTTTTTCTTGTTAGGTCATAGTCATAAACATCCCAATACATTTATATGTGTATATATTAATAATTAACCCTTTCCCTCTTTTGACAAATTCTATGACGATATATAAATTAATCCAAAATATATCCAGAACTGAATATTTCATTTTTTCACAAAGAAATTGTTATAACAAAATGAGAATATTCTCATAACAAGTTAATTTGGTTTCAATAATGTCAGTTTATAAAGGGGAAAGGATTTAACATGCTTAGCTTTAATAAAAAGAAATATCTAGAAGAAAAGAACCCTATTTATATCCCACAAAGTTATCATGATTAGACTTGATGGTAGTAAAACCTGACTCGGAGTACCTTTAGACCTTTTTTGGTATCACCCTGCTGTAAATAACAACAAACACTTAACAAGAGCAACATTGTGTACATCTATCAATAGATGTCAGACTTGCTGTTAATAACAACAAACACTTAACAGGAGTAACATGTACATCTATTAAAAGGTGTTAGGCTAAATAGGAAAATTCACTGCATGTCATCATAAATATCATTGAACATGAAGAAAAAAACCACTTTCTTACTTGTCCTAAACTTTTCCCTCAATCATGCAGCCTTAGAAGCAGGCATCTTTTTTTAAGTTAGTTTTAATTTGATGGATAACAGAATCCAAGAACATAAGCATGTAACTAAAAACAGAGGTATCTTTATGTTTTTTAACCAAATTTGACAAAGTAAAAGAAGAAGACATGGATGATATCACAAAAAAGGAGTTACTCAATATGAATAATATCAATATGAATAAACCCTGATCAATCTCCCCTATTGTTAAGATGTTTTTGGCATACCTAGTCAATAAAACCCTTCATAAGTGTTATCAAAATGGCAATTTACTAGAGGTATATTGTAAGAGGTCCTGATAAAACGTAATTCAAATTTCTTACTTCTTTCTATAAAACCCAATATTGTAAGAAGTCATACTAATTGTCTTGAGACAATTGTCATAAGAATTGTGTTGAGAAAACTGTCATTAGCATTGTTTTAACCCATTACCAAACAATAACAACTATTCTGTTGCAGACGACTCTGAAAATTGTGGGAAAAGGAAAAAATTGATCATAACGAGCAATTTTTCTTTTTCCACAATGTTTTCTGCCCTAATAGGGGATCATTTTCCAATTTCATCGCATTTGAGATGTCTTCTGCAAACTCTTTCAATTTGGGGCAGGCGAAAACTTAGCGTTTGGTAAAGGGTTATGACAATTGTTATGTTTACTCCTAATCTAGCACCGACTGCCGAGTTAATACTGCATGCATTGGACTCTAAAACACACTTAATTTGAGCCCTTGCAATAATTACTATGGTATTACCTTCTGGGCGCAGGAAGGCCAGATCTGGGTGTGCCAGCGCTCCCAGGTCGAGGTATTGAACGCCGTGTTGGGGTGGGAAGTCCTGTACGGGCAGGTGATGGCCCCCGTAAACTTCTCTGGGGCTTTCTTAATCCACTCAAACTCGGGGATGAAGGCCTTTGTAACTGACTTTGTTGAATTCGACTGAAACAAAAACATGGATGGAATCATGAATTAAAAAATAGTTAACATGGTAGAATGTCAAGCCCTTTCAGAATGATCTTCATTTATTTGATGTCATTTATAAATCAATGTACCACATTGTCAATCTGATTTTCATGTTTTCTAAAGGTCGTAAACGAAAGTAATTGCAGAAAACTAGCACAATGTGGTTAAGTATAAAACGTAACATTTGGTCAAATACATTTTGACAAATGGAAGTATTGATCAGCATGTGAATCTCTTTTTTTGCCCAAATGGTTGCATATGTTCACTGTTTTGGTCAAGTTAAAAAGAGTATGGTAATTTTGAAAAAAGTGAAGAGATTGAATACCTTGTATGTTTGATAGGTTCCGTTGGCTGTGTGAAACTTTCTTCAGATTGATAGTCAGTCAAACTTGAATCACTATTGTGGTGCTGTGCCCGTGGCACTAAACGCGAGACATTCTGCAAACTTCCCCGCAAATTACCAGGATCTGAAAACACACAAAGTTCTGTATGAAGGCAAAGGTTTCGAAGGCTTGTATAAGAACTGTTTAAATGTTGGTAACTATCATTAAATAAAACATCTTTCTTGTATAAGTATTGTTTAAATGTTGGTTTCTACCTTTAAATAAAACATCTTTCTTGTAAACATACTGTTTAAATGTTGGTAACTACCATTAAATAAAACGTTTTACTTGTATAAGTATTGTTTAAATGTTGGTTTCTACCTTTAAATAAAACATCTTACTTGTATACATACTGTTTAAATGTACCTTTAAATAAAACATCTTACTTGTATAAGTACTGTTTAAATGTTGGTTTCTACCTTTAAATAAAACATCTTTCTTGTATAAGTACTGTTTAAATGTTGGAAACTACCATTAAAGCCATATTTGCACTCATTCACTTAAATTTTTTTAGAGTACTAGATTACTCGAAAATAAACTTAAACATACAGTAAAACTTCTTCATGTCGAACTTTTGTTCTTTATTTTCATACAAAGCAGCTTCTCTGTGTAGAACTCCTATTGTTGAATAATTCACATTGTCGAACCATTTTTACCGGTCCCCACTTTCACTTAACCTATATTTTCACACCCTATGTGTCGAAGGGTTTAATTAGGGTATTAAAAGCCAGATTGCTGATTACCTTATAAATGGATCGGAAGCTGTCATATTGTTTTCACACATTTTATGCTCTGTTTGGTCAATTACCAAATTCGCGGGTATGTTTGTGGCGAGCTACATGTGTCAAATGAACAACCATTGTTATCATCTACAATAATAGGGCGGTTGGGTATAAAATGACTACCAATGACACAACCACCAGCTAAAGGAATTTGGATTTGTCTGGTGACCTGGTAACCAACCCGAGGGATACCTAGCTTACTGACTCCCTAGTGTTTTAAAGCGTTAAAAAAATATCTCTAATAAAACAATTGAACAAAAATATGAAGCCATCATGCTGTTGAGAAGAAAAATATGTTGAAGACTAAGATTGCAGTTGATTTGGGAACTCCTCTCAACACTCTTTCCACATGGTTGAAAAAGACAGGTGAAATAAAAAAAAAATGTTTTGATTCAATTAACCACTGTAGCTACTGAATCAAATAACGCATGTCATATTTCCAGTTTTTCGTTCTCAGTTATATTCGTGCCTCATCCACATACCCCAAACATCTATGTGTCGAGGTCTTCTTGTGTCAGACTTCTTCGAGAGGTCCCTTAAATTTCGAGACAAAGAAGTTCTACTGTATTTTAAATTCCTTTTAACAGAGGAATTGAGACTGTAAAATGCTCACATGATGCATTTAAAAAAGAGTGAATATGATAGGGTTTCTCTACAAGATCGGCCAAGAAAAAAGTTGGGAACCAATAAACCACAAGAAATTCTCCATTTTGAATGTTAATGTTATTGATAATGGATAAATGACAGTGTTTTTATGTGTTTCACATGATTGTTCTAACCAGGTGATCGCCATTCATTAGTCTGAGCGCTCCTTGCTATCTTAGATGTTACTTGAATGTATACAGTGAAGTTAAATTGGTGGGCACCGAATTGTGTGAAAATAGCACTTTGAAAAATAGATAATAAATAGATATCCAATAATAAATTGTTGGTTACTACCATAAAATGAAACATCTTACATATATAGGTAATGTTTAAATGTTGGTTACTACTATAAAATAAAACTACTGACTTGTATACACACTGTTTAAATATTGGTTAGAACCATAAAATAAAACTACTTACTTGTATTGTTTAAATGTTGGTTACTACCATACGGACTGTCTGAAGGACTGCTCTGGTCTGAATCGATTGAATTGGTGCTATTTCTACGGTTCATTCCCTCTAAAAAAGACAAAGATACAGAGTTAATCTTTAACAACCAAAACATATTTTTAACCCATACAAGAAAGGTTTCCAGAAGGCAGGGGTATTCTTTTCTATAGAATTAAAAGGTATTTCTCAAGTAGATTGGAAACCAATGATAAAAAAGGAGAAAATGTGCAAATGAGCAACATCTTCTATTTCCAGAATCATTGCAAAAGCTGTCTGCTATAGCACCCTGAAGTCCACAGATTGTTTCGCAAGTTTCGCTTTTTCAACATCTGTTACCTTTTGAACCTAGATTATGCCATCTTCATCAAATGGCCTTTTGGCTCAAAGTAAACATGATAAAAATATTACATAACACACATAAATTGTGAAAATAGAAAAAACAACAACCAGATTAAACTTGTGTCTACCCATTAACAGAAAGAAAATTAATTTCTTAAAATACAATTAAGGGAAGTGTTGAGTTTGTTAGCATATGACTTTTTGCATATAATTTTTAACCCTTTTTATATGACTTTTTGCATATAATTTTTACCCCTTTTTTCCCGTCTCATTTATAACATATAATTTGTCAAAACTAATTATATTGCAAAAAAAAATCATTGTATTGTATAGTATTGTATATTGAAATGAGGAGCAATATTATTCATCATTTAATTACAAAAGTTTTTAAGACTTCTTGCAGTGGATGTGCCATAGTGAGGTCGGTAACAAATGGATTAGAAATGATTCCTATGGATGGACAGAAAATATTGTTGGGAAAATGCAAGTTGCTCGTAAAGGTATAATACTCTATGAAAAAGAATTAACCAAAATTTGACAAGGCAACTGCATTGGCTGTCCATAACCAAATCACAATTGCCATAAACATCTGAAAATACTTCCAACACTTGAAGTTCTTGGCAGAGTCCGGTCTACTTAATATCAAGGTAGTGTTGTAATAAGCTTCTTAACCAAAAGAGAACTTGCTTTTTTAAAGTTCAAATCAGCATTCCCTCTTACTGCAATATTGCCGAGAAGCAATATTGGAAACATCACTCTGAGACCCATTCAATGACATGTTACATGACAATATTATATTCCTGTTTCAGAAAATAAGCATGTACATTACATTATGGGTGTTGACTTACATAAATATATGCCTCAAGTCATTTGGTAAAAATAATATCCTGGTAAAAAATCACCATGCTTTTTGGGTGGTCAAACATAAAAATACAACATGTAAACACTTTTTATGTATATGTAGGAGAAAATCTAAGAAACTACCATGACCAAAGAACTAAAGAAAAACTGCTTATAGGCAATTTACAATAATAGACAAAACTTTCTCCATCACATTTTAACACTTTCATGCAATGTAGTATAGTAGAAAGTTAATGAAATTTCAATGACCAATGAACTGTGATACAACTGCCCACACAAAGAAATTTCTCCATATATCACAATGGTTCCTACCCAAAATTACAGAGGAGATGATAATTCTAATGCTTTGCAGTTGCCTCCTATTTGATTTCATATTGAATAATTCACAAAATCTGAAATCAAAATTTGAGAGAACAAAAAGCAAACTGTGAGGTGTTTCATGCATTTGTGAGCTTACAACATCCAAAAATAAGCAAAATAAACCAGGCTTTAACAAAATTGAAATAAATTGATTTTCATATGCAGTTCTCTGTAGCAGTTATTATTTCAGACCCACTGAAAAGACAGTAATAAGCAAGAAGACTACATCTGTTGAAAACACTGTTATGAAAAAAAGGCCCTGAGACAACTTTGTAAAGTATTGTTGGAAAAGGAGAAATTGCTCTTAATGAGCAATTCCTCCTTTTCCAAAAATATTTTCTGCACTATCAGAGGAATATTTTTTCAATTCCATCACATTTTAAAATGTCCTCTAAAAATATTTTCAATTTGGGACAGTCGAAAATTTGGTGTTTGGTAAAGGGTAAATACACCTTTAGAGTGACCATACACTCATACAGACTATGAAATACTTCTCATATTAAGGATTTAATGCAAAACTAGCCAGTAAAAAGTTCTTCACCTCTATTCATGTACTTTAGTCAAGTGATGGATACATCATTAAAAACCAAAAGTGTAAAAAACTTGTTCATTTGCTATACTAAACATAATTTAACCCTTTACAAAACACCATATTTTCTACTGTCCCAAATTGAAAGACTTTGCAGACAACATTTCAAAATGTGATGAGATTGGAATATAATCTTCTGATAGGGCAGAAAACATTGTGGGAAAAGGAAAAATTGCTTGTTATGAGCAATTTCTTCTTTTTCCACAATGTTTTCCAAAATCATCTTCAACATAATGGTCAAATGTCATTACTGTTTGGTAATGGGTTAAGCATCAAAAGTGTAAAATACCATGTTCCTGAAAAGCATTCAATCATTAAGAACATAAAACAAATTCTAGTGTACCATGCGCTCATGCTGCTGACAACATCAAAGCTTACCCTCATACAGATATCGGGCGGGGCTAGACCTGTTTGAGCCCGCCGGGGAGGAGCTATCATTATCATATTGGTTCGACATATTGGGCATAGGCCGTGATCTAAAACCTGTGGAAGGGTAGGTGTATAATATAGCAACAACTCCATGGTTCAGTGCAATACTATAGTAAGTGCTTCATGTTTATAAAGCACTTACTATAGTCTTGCACTGAACCCTCAAACTGCTAGTATGGGATTTACTATCAGTTAACTCCATGATTCAGTGCTATACTATAGTAAGTGCTTCATGTTTTCATAAACATGAAGCACTTACTATATAGTCTTGCACTGAACCCTCAAACTGCTAGTATGGGATTTACTAGACATTTTAACTATAATTTGGGGATTCAATGCAAGTGTAAGGCAAATTACTTCCCTTTTGTGTAGGGCTCAATTAAGCCTTACACTTAACCCTCAGTTTTCTTTGAATAATGTAAAAATAATGAATACATAAAAGATGACAAAAAATGTATAATGTTCATCATACTTACTTGCCCTGATCTGAAAGCCAACACAATTAACCTTTCTCTCAATGAGCATTATTTTCTAATTATTTATGAACAAAAATCTTCAATCATCCATAAAATTTCCCAAAATGATTTTCCATTTCTTGGTCATCAAAGCATTCCATTCTAAGAATACAAATTCCTATTTTAGTTTGAGCTAGCATATATACCCTAAAAGTCATCTAAAGGATATGGCTCTACAAACCATTATAGCAATGTAATATTACGTTTGTGATCAGCAATCCCTGCTTTTGTCACAATGGTTTCTAAACATGAAAAGGGATTTTAATTTTTGTTTATATGGGGTTTAATGCTGTTACAGTCTGTCATTAATTTTACAGCTTTCCTCTGTTCACCAGTACTGGGCTAGGACTTGTAAGTATATTGCCAAAGAACACTCCATTGATACCAGAGGTACTGGTGGGGCTCATACCTATGACCCCCCCCCACCCCCAAGAGATCTAAAACCACCATCATAACCACTGGGCAATGGAAGATTCTGACTTCTAACTTCTGATGATTATTGTAAACTGATGCTTTCTATTAACCTTAGTGTTATGGGTTATCATAGAATAGTGCTAGACATCTTTCTGAGGACTACTTCTCAATAAGAGCAATTCAATGTTTTCTTAGACTACTTCAACATCATAAAACAGTTCAAAAAGATCAAAACTACTCAGTTAAAGGTCATATGTACAGGTTGGGTTTATTTCATAAAATTAAAATATGAAGTAAAAGAATCACATTGAAATTATTTGCAACATTTTAGCATAACGCATTACGTCATAAATCACCGTCATAGCGCACCGATTAATAAAAGTTTGTATGACTTACTTCCCTTTGCTGTGACGTCACTCGTGATCCACTGAATGCGCCATGTAAAGGGCGTGAAGAGCGATCGCTGGTTAGAATTGGTGTTTTTCTTCAAATAAACGATCCTAAAGTCATAGTTTGGATTGACAGCGCATTTTCTTTATTGAATATGATTCATTTTATAAGAATATCAATTTGAAAAAAGATTAATTAATAATTTAACCCGTGAATTTGCATGGATTTGTCATTGAGTAAACCTGTTCATATGAAAGGAATTGCTTGAAATTTGGACGATTTTCCTTGAACTAAATGATTCTTAAGTCATTGTTTGGATTGACAGTGAATTTTCTATACTAGATAGTTTTCATATTATAAGAAGATCCATTTGAAAAAATAAATTAGTGACTTAACGCGTGAATTTACAAGGATATGTCAATGCGTTCATATGAAAGGAACGGCTTGAAGTTGGGACGATTTTCCTCGAAATAGCAATCCTTAAGTCAATGTTTGGATTGACAGTGCATTTTCTTTATTGAATATGTTTCATATTATAAGAATATTCTTTTGAAAAAAAAGGTAAGTGACGTAACGCGTGAATTTGAAAGGATTTGTAAATGTTTTCATATGTAAGAATCGGCTTGAAATTTTGACGATATTTGTTGAAACGGCTATTTTTATTAATATTTGTTGAAAAAAACCAAGAGTACTTTTATGTCAATGATCGTGTATTAGCATTAAGGTTTTAATTGAGTAGTAAACAAAGACACTGGTCTGAATAAACGAATTGTCTTAACACCGTACATCGTATAACTATTAACTGTCAAATTCACCCTGCATTGTCTTATCTATACATGAAATGAAACGGGAGAAGATCATAAATTGCTAACAAACAAACCGTATTATAACCCAACTTACTTGTGATACGAAGGTTATCCTTTAACTCACATTTTCACTACACATCAACTTACTTGTGATACGAAGGTTATCCTTTAACTCACATTTTCACCACACATCCAAATTTCAAAACTAAACACTGGCACATTCAAGAGTATTTGTTAAAATCATCCGGCAACTTTCCAGTAACTCCACCCCCAGTAAGAGGTCTATGATTTCGAAATTGATTCCGATGTCGTCTTTCTAGATCAACTGTTAAGAACTTAAGAATTGTTCTTCATATTCACTTTACATTTATGTTCGTTTTCTCTCATGTAAGTAGCCTAGACATATTGAGCATTTAATTTTCGGACAGGTTTAATAATTAACAACTTAAACAAAAAAATCGTCATAGTTTATTTTACTAACAACCTTAAATAAACATATTTGAATTTATTTTTTATGATTTTGGAATTTAAACATCAATTTGACAAAACTTGAAATTGATGTTAAAACGTTTTTTTTTTGTTGAAAACATAGAGTTAATACCGTTTTGGTGAATACTGATTATCATATACTTATTGAAGTGTCATACTATTCTAATAGAAAAGACAACATCTTTGAATATCATAACGACAAAGTATCACAAGTAAGTCACATTGAGAGATAAATATGTCCTGACACCTTATCAATCCAAACATCCTGTGAGAGTTTGGTCTTAATTGGTTATATCTTAACAATGGATTTTTAAGATAAATTTAATTGCCGCGCATTGAAAGTGTGAGATTTGCCGCTTGTTATTTCATGTCTGGAATAGCAGAACGTGTCAGACCTGTTAATTAACAATATAGATATTTAAGAGATTAACGCCAGAGGCTATCTTTCACCTAAACAATAAAGGACTTGAGACTTGAAACATACTGTGCAAATGTGGCAGATTGGTGTTAATTTGCATCACGACCCTTAATCCTTGTAATGTCCGATGTCTGTTGATTGACCCTTTGTATGTGAGATAAACTGACAATAATCAATTAAATTGTAAACAAAGAGATTATGTTCAAATGTGTAAATTATATATTTAGTGATCTTATTACTAAATTATCAATATAAATTTGTAATAATCATGTTTGAACACCTGCATTTCAGTGTGACATACGTCATTTAAACCAATATTACCAATGGCAAAAAAATGAGATGTGTGATTTAAATAATTCCGAAAAGCAGACGCTTAAGTTATGATCGAACCCATTATCATTTGCGTTGATGAGTTCAGAGACCGTTTGCGGATATCAAATATTCATTATTTTGAATTCTCATTCAAAGACAACGGCAGATAAAAGAAACTTGCTTGTTTTAATCGGTTTGTTATCATAGCAATCAACGTACATTTTTCATTTTGTCTCATTTATGTACAATGGCAACGTTTCTACGATTATGTTAAAACATAAAACAAGTTTTGCAAATAAGAACAAGATGCATGATTGTATGCTTTATCGCTTGATTGGTGTTTGAAAGTGAGATTAGCTTTGTCTGGTTTAAATTGACAGTCTTCAAACCAATACATCAAGGTAAAGTGAATATTGTTGGTGTGTTTCAAATAAGGAAAATATAACGGTTACTCAATAAGTAGAATGAATTTGAAGCGTCTTCACCTGTATAAATTACTTTGAATTGAATCCGATCATTTAAAGATCATTAAAATCATTTTTTTGGAAACGCCTAACAATGCGTAAACTTGCCGTCTTCGAAGTGAAAGTAACACAGCCTACTGTTCTTGTTTGGGGAATATATCATTTGCTTATTTGTAAAGTAAACACGGTCCAGTTAACTTATCGAAACTTTTTGCAGCTTTTATGTTCGTCGGAAAACGGGAGAAACTCGCATCCCTGCGACCAAAAGCAGAATAACACCAGAAGACCTGTCAAAATACCATATTCAATATCCAATTTATGTTTCCCAAACACAATTCAACACTTAAAATGTCCGAAATTTGTGCAAAAACACCGTCGTTACTGAGAACTAGATTCTTCTTACTGTTAGTTCAAATGACTTTGGAGCACAAATGACGTCACAACAAGGGAGATAAGTCATTCACAAAAATCGATAAAGGTGAATAAAAGTAGTCAAAAACAACATTTTTCGCTTCTATATGAGAAAAAAATCATTACCTCCGTCACAACGAAACCATAACCTAATTCAAAAACCATAATTAAAGAAAATTTTGTTTATCGGGAAATATGACCTTTAAGCTGTTTTCACTGTGACTCTACTTATATGTTGGGCTTAAGAATAGTAAGTTACCAATGAGGGAACCCTTCTTGACCTGGAACCATAAAGACTTGAGCATTCTGGTTGAACCAACCAACTCCTTCAAAATAGTTGGTATACCTCCCCACATGTAACTAAGGAATCAACCCCTAATGCCATGAGGTCTAGTAATTGTATGCTAAACTTTCTATTAGGCTTACAGGTTCCCTATACGCTTGACCATTTACTCAATAATACCGGTACCTAACTTTGATGCACCTGCAGAAGAAGGCTAAAAAACTATTTTCACAATAGTTTACCCTAAAATCAGAACAAATATGTTATTTAGCATTTTAATGATCGTCATTGGATGGTGCTTTCTTCTTACACATAACTAGAAATAGGGAATGGATTTAGAAATATGTTACTTAGCTGTGTATCATATATTTAACGCCTTAAACCTACCTCTTCTAGGTGAAGTTTGAGCTATACTTTGTCTTAAACTTTCCTCCTGTAACTTTGCCATGTTTTCTATATCTGCAACATTTGGATGGTGAACTGCTTCCAAGTTCTCCTTTGTGTCATCCCCGTTTACCTCTGTTGGAGATGGTTTGTCCTTTTTCTTAGGCCGGGTAAATGTTCCTGTATTGACTTTACCTTCCAAACCTGGAAGATTCATAGGGAAGAAAGCATTCATATAATTTGATCCATTGCCTAGTTCTGTCTTAGCCTGAAAAGTCATATTGTTTACCTCATATATGGTAACATGTGTACAGAGTTCCTTTAATAGAGTGCTATAAGTAGAACTTGTTTGATTTTTTAAAATGCATTCAAATCTCTTCTCACATTTCCATCAATAGCATATTGTTGCCTTTGAATATAAAGTCCTGTTGTTAACTTTATATATGAAAATCTGTATACAGAGTTCCTTCAATAAAGCATTCTAAGGAAAATTTACAACCTTTTTTATAAAAAAAAAAAAGACATTGATTGCAGAGTTTAAGTATGAAGTTGTTTTCATTCATGCCTGTTTACAAACACTGTCTGATTCATTTGACTTTTTGTTTTAAGAACTTTGTGCATAATACTGAACATATGAATTCTATCTGAATGAAAATTCAGTAACATTGACCCTACCTTTAAGGCTCCTCATGGATGGTGTAAATCTAGGTGTGGAAGTGCTGTCAGCAGAAAGACTCATGTTGGTAGGTGTAGGCTTAGGGGGAGCCTGGCTTTGAAATACTGGTGCACTGCTACTTCGACTCACTGAAAGAAAGTAATTCATTAATCAAGAAGTTCATTTGACAGCATAAGATAATTTCATGTTTTATTAAGTATTAAACCTTGTCATAGAATAACATTGTATGACAAAAAATGCAAAATGATGACTCTTTAGACATTGCAACAAAAAGGAGTAAATGATTGTTAATGGCAATGATTTTTTCATAAAGGTTTCTTAGATTCTCACTGCATGATTTCTTAAATGTGTTTACAAAAAAAATCAAGTATAAAGTATTTTGTTATGATAACAAATCAAGGGTTCAGCGCAAGACTATAGTAAGTGCTTCATAAACATGAAGCACTTACTATAGTATTGGAATGAACCCTTGAAATGGAAGTAAAAAATATTTGCACTTACTGCGAGCAACTTCATCCAGTTTAAATTTGAGTGATTTTTTAGCAGATTGAATCGCTGGAGTTGGAGAGTCAAAGTCTTGGCGTAACCATTTATATGGATTAACTTTGGTCTGTAGTGGTGTGAGTGGGCGAGGCGAAGAATATAACCTAGAAACAAAACAGTCCATTAACTTAACATGATGGTAATGCCTTCATATGATGATTATTATATTGATATAATGGTTTGAAAAAATGGTTTAAAATATAGTAATATACCCTGAAAACTTCCTCATTTATCCAACAATTCTCCCATTATATTTCTAATGATTTCTCTTGCAAGTTTGAAATTTGTTTTTGACTATTTATATAACAAATTCTAACAGGGAAATCAAAGATAGGAAGGACAGATATTTTCTAGGTAGATATGACAGTCATTTTGTTTCAAATCATAGACCCATCACAATCATGATCAATGAAAATTGCACACAATTTCTGAGAAATCCATGCTATTTATATTTATCATGGTATTTCCCAAACACTGAATGTTTTAAGTATTTATTAAGAGCTAAGTATATGACATGGTTGCTTCATCAGTGCTGAGTAAAAGAGAACGGTGTCCTGTAAAACTTGATTTTATGTTGTGGAAGGGCTAAAACTGGAACCAAGCACCTTCAACTTTGGTGCAAAAATAACTCATAACAGGAAAGGTTTTGATCAGCACTTGATTAACAACTATGGAGCCAGTCCTTGAGGCAGATCTCATTTATAACCTTTTTGTTTTTCAGTCTAAATTGAGAGAGGCAATAATTACACCAACAAAAAGACAAAAATATTCATAGTATTCAGCATGCTAAACCTATGAACAATGGAAATCCCTTGGCAATATGAAAATAAGGATAAAGTCAACAATACAAGACTTTGTTTGTTTGGAAGCAAGGGTCCAGACAGACCTGGGTGTGGATTGTCTAGCTGCCAATAAAGGACACTGTGGTAATCAATCAGAAATCAATTTAGGGAGCTTCATGCAATATTGTGCCCAGTAAATATTGAAAACACAATAACACTCCTTTTAATCAACCATGGTAGAGGTTGCTTCTAAACTTATTAAGTAACCATCTAAACTGTACCCAGGTTACTTCTTGAACTTATATTTTAAAGGTGCTTCTTCACAGATCGTCTATGTTTATCACATCTGACGTGAGGAAACTTGGAGGTCTAAAATTATTTTCTTTAAAACTACACAACACAAAATTAGTAGACCTAGGACCATTGCTATCTTTATAATTATCATTTTGCAAGGTTAGCGGAAAATGGTCCATTAGTGTTAATGATTCTAATCTTACGAAGTAAATATGGGAAATACCTACATGTTACTTGTATGGATTGAATAGAAAGGGCAGTGAATTTTTTTTTAAATTAAGGGATTGGGTCTGATACCAGACAGATTGAAAAAAATTACTGTGTTTATATAGATCTAAAATTGTGAATTTTCTAGGAAAAGCTTAATTCCAAATTTATATTACAGTTTTCTTTATTGGGAAATTGGGAAAAATAGTCAGTTAATTTGATTGTGAATGGGTCCTGTTTTACAGTGCCAAACATTTAAGGCATGGTTCTCTCTGGCTAAAATTTTCTTTGTGCCAACACTTGTGCCAAATTCAAAAAGTTGGAGCCAAATTCAATAAATTAGAGCAAACAAAGTCTGCTGTAGAAGGAGAAATCCTTCATCACAGAGCCATACATGTTCTAAAGAGGTTTTCAAGCTTTTGTTTGTCCTGTCCATTTCTAAGTGCTGTTTTCATTAGGTTCTATGGACTAAAACCGCCTTCACACTCAACATTTGAAACAGGACATAGCAGAAACATGACTTTCATCTGGGCGTCATATTATAACAAACCATTTCCCATCCTACATGCCTCCTTCAAATTTCGGTTGTCAGATGTCAATCCGATTTTTAGTGAAAGGCATATTCAACAATAGTCAAACTAATTTATTTGACGTGATCGGAAAATATTCAGAATTTTTTGTATCTGGCAATATTTGTCGTCACGTCAAACTATCGAACCATTCATTTATTGGAGAACGGTGCGACAAAAGTTTTGTTGCAACATTTGCAGACAATTATTTCCATTGTTATTGAAAACGGTCAAATTATTTTACTCACAGTTGCGAATAATAATTTCGGGTTACTCAAATCACCGAAATACCGGAATACCCCTGAGATATAGGCTATCAAGAGTTATCAAATTTTATCATAATACCTATAACCTTTATAGTGTACATAAAAGGATGTAAGAGGTATATCAATGTTATGTTTATGCACGTTCCGCATGTAAGGTGAGCCTAGTGCTAATCTTAAACCTAAGACGTAATATATATACCCTGGACATGCTCTTACTCAATTCGCCATCCGAGTTACTCAATATGATTAAAGTTGTTTGATGCAGGTATTGTGCAATAGAAATGCGCATGAAAATAAAAGACTGTTTCGCAGTTTGAATAAGTCATTAGCAACCAACTTATTATGTAAATTACAAATGCTGCAAATCGCTCCCATTAACAGTCATGTGTGAATGTTTGGTCTTACCTTAATTGGCGAATTAAAGGCGGCTTTCGTTTTATCATGAATTCTGAACGAAAAAAGCCAATGCCCCTTTTATTCTTATATCAAATAGACAATAACTTTCTTCCTAATTAAAGATTGGGCTAACATCATCAAAGTTGAGTTGAATCAACGAGAAAAAGAAATTGCTTGTACATCAAAAGCTTCAATGAACTTACATTATTGGAGAAAACAAAGGGTATTCCTGTATTACCAAAGGGTGTTTCGGTGTTACAATGATTTTAACAGGTATTCCGGTGTTTCGGTGGTATAACGGTATTTCAGTGAATCATGTGACCGATAATTTTTTAATCAATCCATACTCTTCACATGTCTGTATTCCGCAAAATAACTTTCTAAGAACTGTTTAATTAACGTTTGTTGTTGATTTTTTGCACCCGATAATTTTTTAACGCGCATGCACACTGGAATGGGAAAAAATCTAATTACCGTTTGTTTTTCAATTAACTTTAAATAGCCATTTGCACTTTAAATCCGAAAATTAGACTAGATTTCGATGTTAGATTGCCCAAGGATGGTGAACTGTTTCCAAGTTTTCCTTTGTGTTCTATTAGAAATAGAAAGCAATCTTCACGTCAAGCTATTTTTACTATTATGCAGGTCACATGAAAATATTTTTAGCTTCCCCTGAAAAACCTAATTGATAGAGAAAACGGGGACGTCCAGAAAACGGCTTGTTCTGCCTGGCAAATAATTGCTTGCACCTTAAATTAAAGTTATTGCAATTCTGTTTTGTACGGTCTGGGATTTTATGCTAAACATGACTTTTTCAAGACATGTACCATTCACATAAAAACTTCCATGATCAAGTAGGCTGAAAATTCCAAAAACCCTGAATTTGTGCATGCATAATGAGAGAAAAAACTTAGTTACTAACTGGCTTAACCTCATTCTGGTTGGCAAAGCCAATGTTAGTCTCATGGGAAAATCATTACTTACCAACTCTCCTCTCTATCATTAACACACTTTTCAATGTCTATTAGTTCTATGTCTACCAGATCTGCACTTTCGTTTGACGTAGAGTCTTTACGCTCAGACTTTTTTCTATTATAAAAAACGCTATTGTTTACACTTTTTAAATTATCACTTTGTTTTTGTCGTAAAATCTCATTTTGAGTCTCTAATCTTTTCACTAGGTTCTGCAACTTTACGACTTCTTCTTGTGGATCTACTCCCCCGTCCACCATGTCGATTACAGACGTCATTGCTCCAATGTTTCGTTAAATTATCACCATAAACCGACTGTCATTAAATTTTATATTTTGGTAGACATCTTGGAAATTGACGCATGCGCACATCAGTCATTTCCGGGGTTGGAGTGATGACTCCCGGCGCCGACTTATACCCGGCGTATAAAATTGCAGGTGCATATCGTTGACAAGGGTAAAGAGGCTAAGAACTAAAGAGTCTTGAGAGCTTGAATTTGTATTTGTTAACTGCTCGCTTACCTACACGCTTTATTGGACACCATTTAATTGATTTCCTGATGAGGTTAACTCATTCGACAACAGTAATGTTATCTACAGATTCTCAACAAATCGATTACCAATGGATCCTAGAAGGGTCATTGGACGACTGGCTTTTTCCCACCAGCAGAGACATAGTACATTACTACTACTCTTATCAGCGAATGTTGACAATAAGCAAACCGTTTGAAACTCCTTTAGTGAAGTCAGACTTACATATTTGCAATCGTTAGTTGTTCATCTAGATACATAGAAGAATTTTAATTGCTATCAGTCAATCCGGTAACAGTTTAAGTCATCTGCATTAAAAGGAGACATTAAGCATACCACCATGCGCACATCTTCCATATTGACTGGCTTCGCTATTTCTGTCTTTCATTAAGACTCTTGACAATTGCAGGCTCGTATCACTGTGATAGTGATGAGACCTCTTCGCTTCATGTCTTCTTTCTTGATGGTCGGATTAATTGCTGCAGAAACGTGACAGTGAAAATGATAGTCCATCCGTCAACCCCTACTTGGAGACGTATTTTGGCAAGAAGGTGTGACATTGGCTCACCTTCGTTGCTGTGTCATCTACAAGGTACAATCGCTGGCTATTCTTTAAAACATAACATAACATAGAATTCATCGGCATTAAACATTCGATATTTATAGCCATACAATTTTACATACAATTTTACATACAAATGGTGAAACATAAGGAGAATAAAATAAGACGTTATGTAGTCGGATAATGTGAAACACATTTTAATACTGCACAAGAGATGCATCAAAAGCTCGTGAAACTTTTCAGGAACATAGTACTTTTTTCGGAGTCCACATACTTGTGAGGGGCTGTTTCACGTATGCCTATTTAGGTTTTATCACAGCATCGTAATATCCTATTTGATAGTCATATTCATGTAACTTCATTGAAAGCACTTATATCTACACCACGACGCGATTTTAACTTACAACATAAGCAAACAATTTGCTTTTATCCTTAAAAGTGTTTCATACTTCAAGCTCACAGGAAGATATCACGTGTATATGTATATGTGTGCTCATTGCTGTAGCTTGTGTAGGCACTTACATGTAGATCTACCTCATCATTGGTAGGTCTGGTCATCTTCAGGCGTGAAGACACACTTTGGTATGACGTCTACTTTTGGGCAAAAACCATCTTCTAGTCGGAGATGGGACTCTTCTTCTTTCTAGAGTCCATGTCTTCAGAACCAGGTCGAGGACCAGCATATTAAGTTCAGATGAAATATAACTGGCTGTACATAAAATATTCGCAGTTTATTAATTATCAGTGCTACGCATTTACGTTTATTGTGTCGAAGACAGACATCCAAATAAAGCGGATTTGCAATGTTATTTGATTTATTTGATGCCATGAGAGAAGGGCACCTATGCGTTGAAAGTGTCTTGTAGAACCTACGTGATTGCTTTGTACAGATACAATCTGAAAGATGTTTGAATGGTTCTGGGACAGTCTGTTGATATATTGGAGTTTTCTTACTCAAAGCCTTACCAAGTATAGTTACATCTACCGCGTTTTCAAGAAATAAGGCAGTACACCGGGCTTTAGAATTACAAACGATCACCAACAATGAGTGAGTGACGTAGCCAGCTGGCGTGTCGCCATATAGTATCCTCTTGAAAGGTTTTGGTCGAAATCGGTTATGTCCCGTTTAATTGATCTGAGCTTGAATTGAAGTATGTGTGTATACGTAATTGGTGCTATATAAAATATCACGAGAAATTGTAGCAAATTCCTTTAATCAACCGTTAATGTACATGTACATGTAATCTTAGAGCGGGTATAATCACGATTGAAGAAGGTATCATTAACCATCCTCGCAGTTGCGGAAATGTTGTTTTCGTTCATGTCGGTATATCATGCTTTGATCACGCGATATGGTAAGTGTTTTGACACCACTTACAATCATTTAACAATCGTTCACGCTTCTACTGAAAGCTAGACCACCATTATATAGTTTGTTCGAAACTACGGAAGGATATAGGGATCATGATTAGGGGCCTATAGAAATATTTCAATAATCATATTTTCAGACATCTCAATTTCCTTAGTTTATCTAGATCTAGTTAAGATTTTCCTTCATTAACATCTGTGAAAGGTATATTGCCACTTAGAAGCGTAATTATTTCAGTAAATAGCCTAGTTATGAGCAAAGAAATTCAGCTGATTTTTTTATATGCTTTGTTTTATATAATTGTTTTCCGATTTTTCTTTAATTCCCGGAATATAAGGTACATGAGTCAAGTACCTAAATGAAGTTACACTTCTATTAAACATCATTCGATGCATAGTGTAGATGTAGACCCACATTTTTTATTGACAGATGAACATGTTGTATCAGAAATGATGGGCTCCTTTTTTTCATTAAATTAAAATCATTACCTCGTTGTATTTCTGTCAATGTTTGCTTTTGCTTTCATTAATAACCTGGCACAAAATAATGATCGCAAATAAGTAAAAGAAATGAAGGATAAGGTAATGCACGTTCTAATCCGTTAAAGCATTCCCTTTTCTAATCGTCTGCAATTTGCATTATGCCAGTGGCTCTGAACAAGCTATACTTCTCCGGTAGTTGCCTCCCTTGGCGGAAGTAAGTGTTGATTCCCCGCCATTTACAATCAATATTTGTTGCTGCAATTTACCGTTAAATCTTCCTGTTATGTGAACGCAGCTGTCACCAATAACAATGGCAAGCGAAGGTTTTGCAAGTAACACAAACTTATATCAGTCCAGATGAGTATATTATGAGTGGCTAGTATAGCTGTCTTCGGTTTGACAGCTGATAACCAACAACGTTTGGCGTTACTGTAAGTCGACTTGTAGAGTTGCTGTAGGCTACTTTTGCATGTTAACCCTTCCCCCACATTGAAGGGACTTACTCAGACATTTGTGCGCTGGGAGTAGTAAGCAATTGAAATTATTGTAACTAAACCAAGATTTTCAATTTCTATTCTTCTCAGTTGTTGAAAGGCCAATCTATGGCTCCTGAACTTTAATGCTTCAAAGTGTGTAGTGCTGAAGATTAGATCTGCAATAGACTTTGTACAATTTAAATGGCAATCAACAAGACGAAGTTGATGAACAGAAGGAGCTAGGTGTTCTCACTTCCAATGACCTTTTACACAGAAAACACATATTAGACATTACTAAAAAAGCCAACCAAAGAATTGGTATGATAAGATGTTTTTCATTGAATTCTATAGTCACCAACTACTGTTGTTATTCCCAGGAAGATGTAGACAGTGAAAAAGACTGACCAACTCCAATGACATGTTTGTTGCGGCTGTGATAATTTCCTTCGTGCTTGGAATAGTACTCACACTGTTGGCCCAGTTTGTGTTTGTGCGCAGATGGTTGACATACCTCCCCAATTTGTACCCGCCATACAAACAACAGTATGAAAAGTTCAGACTACCTCCTGTAAGTATTGTAATACCTCTTGTATATATATCTAAATAATTCTTTTTTTTTTTCATGAGATGTAAGGAGGGTTCACTGTAAGACTGTAGTAAGTGCTTCATGTCTGTGAAGCTCTTACTACAGTCTTGCACTGACCCCGTAACAAGTTTTCTTGCCGTTAATTATGTCAACATTTTCAAATGATCTTTTATGCTAGCATTTTGTAAAACCTTTTAGGGGTCTGTGGCCAAGTGGTAAGAGTATAGAACTTGAAATCACATGTCCGACCCCTCTCCGCGTGGGTTCCAATCTTGGTTACGGCATTTGGATTTTCATGGGAGATAGTCTCCCTATTTATTTATGCAATGCCCATTGGTTCTACCCTGATTGACTATTCCTAATGGGCAGGAAAGTATTGAGTCTTCCATCAATAGGAGTCATTATAACTTTTAAAAATAACTTTAAGGCGATGTGAAACCCATATATGAATAAACGAATAAAATAATTAAAACCTTTCATTATAAAAGCATGAATGAAGCCTTAAGACTGTAGCTTATGTTTTGATATATCCTATTTCAGGATTTATGGGAGAAATGGAAAGGTCAAAAGGTCAAGGATGGAGGGGCGGGAGGGAAGTCGGTGCCTGGGACGCAGGAGAAAGCTGATGATCAAACCCTCGTCCTCAATGTCCTGCTACAGTTCTTGTTTGCTGAGCTTAAAGATACAGCCAGGGTCCGAAGGTAAGCTACAGGGAAGCATGTGCCTTGTCATGCCTCAATAGATCTGTCTGTTACTGTAGAGAATTAGACTGTACATGAATGGGGTCCAAAGTTTTTAATCCAAGCTTTGCTCATATTCTTTCTGACATTAGTTAAGTCAATACAGCATTTGTCTCTAACCTTAACCCATTACGAAACAATAATGACATTTGACCAGTTTGTTGCAGACGACTCTGGAAAAAAACATTGTTGGAAAAGGAGAAATTGCTATTAATGAGCAATTTCTCCTCTTCCCACAATTTTGCCTGCCCTATCTGAAGACTATTTTTTCAATTTCATCACATTTTGAGATGTCGTCTGCAATCTCTTTCAATTTTGGAGAGTCGAACATTTGGTGTTTGGTTAGGGGTTAAAGGTAAAACAAAGTCCATATGTGGGAAAGCAGTCAGAGGCTTGGAAGGAAGATTGAGTATTATCGGGTTCATTGGAATTAACTCATTTTGATGATTTTGTCTTGTTAACTGAAAGCAACATGTACCTAGTATTGCATTACTGTAAAAAGGAACTAGTTTGTGGGATTCATCATTATATTTGATAGCCATGAGTGATAAGTGGTAAAATATCGTGTCCCTTATATCAAATATATGTTGTCCACTTTTGACCAAACCTTTTTATACCAGTAACAATTTTGATATCTAAGTTATGCTCAATAAACAGAAAAAAAAATCTAAGAATTACGACCCTTGAATGATGTAAACTTGTCTTGTGGAAGACCAGTTGTATTAACCAAAAGCAGCTGATCATGTCTCCTCATTTCTTGTTTCAGATGGACAGCCAGAAAACTGAATGTTGAATTTAATGAAATGCTTGCAACTAACCTGGGAAAATTCATAGACCAGATCCAGGTTAGTGTCTATTTGTACCTCCTTCTGTCATCTAAAATCTTATTGTTACTGAAGATTAAAGGAAGTGTTTCAACCTGTTTGCTTGAGTTGGATTTAGAAATATAACTAAAACAGTGCCACAGTGTTAAATGCTACAAAAGCATGACACTTGAAGCCTTTCTGCATTTGAGCAAGACAGATTCTGTGATGGTTGTGAAAAATGGAGGAGTTGCTCCCTATAGGCGTTCTCTTTGACACAATAATTTCAATGTTCTTTATTCAATTATTATGCTGTTCAATCAATCAATCAATGTAACAAATATACCCATGAAGATCTGACTAACTTATCAACAAATATTGAAATCGTCATGGCGTAAGGAGAATACTGAGCACATTATTTTCTTTTGTTTCAATTATCAACGGATGATGTCTGTTTCAAAGGCATTTATTATTGTTTCTATTTGGCGCATAAGGTCAAAGACTGTTGATGTGCCCAGTAATAAGTTTCAACTGAATTTCATGTGTTGAAAATAGTTGACGCTTTTCTCTATAAACTTTATCTTACCTCATCTTCCGCAACAGAACCCAGTAGAAACCTTTGTCATAGAACGATAGATTGGTCCTTTTGAGCAATGAATTCTTTTGTCACCTTTTTTTCTACCCAATATCATTAAAATATTTTACCTGTCCAAAATTCAACTTCTCCCTTACATATTTCAGGTCAGAGATTTCAACTTTGGAGAAAACTTTCCTGTGGCTAAGCTTTTGGAATTAAGAAATTTTGAAATGAAAGATGATACTATACAGGTATAATGGACTTTTAATATTGACCTTTCCTACTCTGAAATATTTAATTGTATTTACCTAATGTACACAAGATAATTCTCAATTAAATCTAATCATAGTACATCTATTATATAAGGTTTATATTTCTAATTTCAATTATAATAAATTTGCATTTTCTTTGCATAGTCTATTATCTATAGACAATAAAAGTGGCAAAATGTTTTTGGCACCCTCAACAGGTATAACTATGAAAGTCTTTGCATATTTCACCAAACGGTTTTCATCAGAGGCAGTCCCCTCGTTGTGCAAAATGCTCATAGTCAAGTTTGGTCTCTTTTTCCATCATTATGAAACTGGCATCGCAAACACAACAGTTAGTGTTATTGGATCGTGACCTTTGTATTCTGTCACAATTGGAAAAAAATCTACCAAAATATGTTACCGGTATTTATGAAATGTAGTTCTAGTGTTTCTCATTAATGGTTAGAGTGAGATATTTCTTACCTACATATATCATAATATCTCACTATATTGTAGACAGTTTATTATGTTTGGGGTCGCCTGGACCTGAAAGAGGGATCCAACATATTGATATCAATCTCATTGTTATTATTATTATAATTTCTGCACAGTATAAGTACTTATTGTTATTATCATTATAATTCCTGCACAGTATAAGTACTGATTGTTATTATCATTATAATTCCTGCACAGTATAAGTACTTATTGTTATTATCATTATAATTCCTGCACAGTATAAGTACTGATTGTTATTATCATTATAATTCCTGCACAGTATAAGTACTGATTGTTATTATCATTATAATTCCTGCACTGTATAAGTACTTATTGTTATTATCATTATAATTCCTGCACAGTATAAGTACTGATTGTTATTATCATTATAATTCCTGCACAGTAAAAGTACTGATTGTTATTATCATTATAATTCCTGCACAGTATAAGTACTTATTGTTATTATCATTATAATTCCTGCACAGTATAAGTACTGATTGTTATTATCATTATAATTCCTGCACAGTATAAGTACTTATTGTTATTATCATTATAATTCCTGCACAGTATAAGTACTGATTGTTATTATCATTATAATTCCTGCACAGTAAAAGTACTGATTGTTATTATCATTATAATTCCTGCACAGTATAAGTACTTATTGTTATTATCATTATAATTCCTGCACAGTATAAGTACTGATTGTTATTATCATTATAATTCCTGCACAGTATAAGTACTGATTGTTATTATCATTATAATTCCTGCACAGTATAAGTACTTATTGTTATTTTCATTATAATTCCTGCACAGTATAAGTACTGATTGTTATTATCATTATAATTCCTGCACAGTATAAGTACTGATTGTCATTATCATTATAATTCCTGCACAGTATAAGTACTTATTGTTATTATCATTATAATTCCTGCACAGTATAAGTACTGATTGTTATTATCATTATAATTCCTGCACAGTATAAATACTGATTGTTATTATCATTATAATTCCTGCACAGTATAAGTACTTATTGTTATTATCATTATAATTCCTGCACAGTATAAGTACTGATTGTTATTATCATTATAATTCCTGCACAGTATATGTACTGATTGTTTTTATCATTATAATTCCTGCACAGTATAAATACTGATTGTTATTATCATTATAATTCCTGCACAGTATAAGTACTGATTGTTATTATCATTATAATTCCTGCACAGTATAAATACTGATTGTTATTATCATTATAATTCCTGCACAGTATATGTACTGATTGTTTTTATCATTTTAATTCCTGCACTGTATAAATACTGATTGTTATTATTATTATAATTCCTGCACAGTATATGTACTGATTGTTTTTATCATTATAATTCCTGCACAGTATATATACTGATTGTTATTATCATTATAATTCCTGCACAGTATATGTACTGATTGTTATTATTATTATAATTCCTGCACATTATAAATACTGATTGTTATTATCATTATAATTCCTGCACAGTATAAATACTGATTGTTATTATCATTATAATTCCTGCACAGTATAAATACTGATTGTTATTATCATCATAATTCCTGCACAGTATAAGTACTGATTGTTATTATCATTATAATTCCTGCACAGTATATGTACTGATTGTTTTTATCATTATAATTCCTGCACTGTATAAATACTGATTGTTATTATCATTATAATTCCTGCACAGTATAAATACTGATTGTTATTATCATCATAATTCCTGCACAGTATAAGTACTGATTGTTATTATCATTATAATTCCTGCACAGTATAAGTACTGATTGTTATTATCATTAAAATTCCTGCACAGTATAAGTACTGATTGTTATTATCATTAAAATTTCTGCACAGTATAAGTACTGATTGTTATTATCATTATAATTCCTGCTCATTATAAATACTGATTGTTATTATCATTATAATTCCTGCACAGTATAAGTACTGAGTGTTATTATCATTATAATTCCTGCACAGTATAAGTACTGATTGTTATTATTATTATCATCATCATTCACACAACCCATTTCTGCATGGGTTTAAATTCGGGTGATGGCATTTTGATTTTCATGAGAGACAGTTTCCCAACTGACTTTTAGAATGCCGATAATTCTACCTGGCTTGACCAGCCCTTATGGGCCATTGAGTAAGGGGTCTTCCTCCATGATTAAGAGTCAGGCATCACAACATAACTGAAATAATGTTGACACAATGTTAAACCCATATAAACTTATTGTGGTTGTTATCATTATAATTACTATTATCATCATGATTACTATTATGATTATTAGAATGACTTTTATTTTTATCATAGTTATTATTAGGGATGGGAACAAATAGTGAAATCACTATTCGAATATTCGACTAGAACTATTCGAATATATTCGAATATTCGATTTTAGAATTCGTTTTGATGTCCGAATATCTGCATGTCCTAATACTAGTACACTAGTCCTCTGTTCAAACCTTTTGTGTATAGCCGATATCTGTATACATGTACGTGCATGCAATATCAAAGCAGTAATAACCATTATTTCGTTTTTTATCAACAGACAACTTTTCCAGTTTCTTACAGAGTTGGTCCATCAGAAACTTAAATAGTTGTTGATGTCTCTGACTGTAGGTTGGATGTTGTATTCTTGAATACAAAGTCCTGGTTACACAGGTTACAGGTCGCCTTCGACTTGTCGGCAGAACGAGTAAAGTAATTCCAGACACGTGATGGAGACATTGTGATGTTTATCGAATAGATGTAGAAATTAGAATGAAGATAAGTTTGACAAATTAATTAGAATGAAGAGAAGTTTGACAAAGTATTCTGAAGAAAAATATACTTTCTAACACATTATTTGATTGGTCTTCGTGCATATGCAATCATGATTACGATTGGTTATTGAAAGAGTAATTGTTTAATTTCACGACAAACAAGTTACGTGATTGGTTGACACTGACAATTGTCAATTAGCGTGATTGACTTGTTTTGGATAATAAGGAGCAAGTGCAGATCATTAAGGTGTTAGGTTTAGCGGCTTAAAATCGACTATTTTCACACTTAGGAATTAATCGTTTTGCAAACTGTCAAACGATGTGGTAATTTGTCACAGGTGTTTTACTGTGTGACATACGTTGTAAAAACATCGTAACTGCACCTGGGAGCTAGGCACGTTCTTCGATATTTGGGATCGGTTTAGAGGAAGAAAATGAAAATAAAACAACATTATTTTTGAATAAAATTTATGGTAAACATACAGTAATATGGGTTCATTAAAATCGAATATTCGAATACTATTTTGCTATTCGAATATTCGACCCGCTATTCGAATATTCGAATATTCGTTCCCATCCCTAGTTATTATCATCATGTTGGTATTACAGACATTAGATGTGGCATTAGACCTGGACTATGAAGGAGGTTTCCAAATAACCCTAGATGTGGATGTGGTGTTTGGGGCGTGGGCATATCTGTCAGTCACAGTCACCAAACTCACAGGACTGGCCAGGTTACAGCTTACAAGACAACCATTTACACACTGGTCATTTGCTTTCTATGAGGTAAAGTGCAACTTTTTCTCATTAAAGGGGATTGTTCACAGAAGAGAAAATTTGAAAGTCAGAATAAAATCTTGTTGAATCAAAAAATGTTTTTGTATTGCTGTTTGATATGATAAACAGTTCAAAGTAGTTATTGAAGGCATAATTGATTCAGGAAGCGTCAATTTATCTAAGTATGGTCAGTTTATATGGGGTTGATCTTGATAGGAATGCATATAAATGCGCTGTATACAACCTTTTTAGAATAAAAAATGACCAAAGTTTGCTTCTGGAAGAGAAGCTTTTCCATATGTCTGATAGGAAAATATACAGTAGATGTTAATTCCTTTTTTTAGGAACCAAAGATGGAATTTATGGTAGATTCTAGATTCAATGGCCGCCCTATTCCACAGATTTCCTATCTCATTGTAAATCAGGTATGTGTGACTGTCTTTCCAAAACTCATTAACTTCTTACTCCATATTATCTCACCTTACCCAATCTGCTCCAGATGGCATTAGTAACCACAATTACATAAAGATAAATTATATATGATGTTTTTGTAAACAATGAACTTTTGATACTTTTTTCGTTTTAACATGATGCAAACATCTTTTTTCATTTTAATATGATGCAAACATCGTTGAATGGACTTTGTCAACTAGAATTTGTCAACTAGAATTTGTCAACTAGAATTTGTCAACTAGAATTTGTCAACTAGAATTTGTCAACTAGAATTTGTCAACTAGAATTCAGAAAAATGACTGGGAATATGCTTGATAGCGTTTGATAGGTATGAGAGCATTGGTATAATATTTTTCACCATGTTTTATGAACACAATACAAGTACTCAAATATTCTTCAGTTTTATAGTACATACTCATCACTCTCATGAGTATTTAAGGCAATGAAATATTTAACAAATGCTACTGTTGACAATATTCCAGTGTTACAAAAGACAATTTTCCTTCACAATGTGTCATGTTGAGAAAAGGAAATTTACTTTTGTGAACATAAATTGTGTTGTTTTAAATTTTAAATTTAAGTGTTACATTGCCTTGTACAGTATTTCATTTGCTTATGCTTTCATGAGAAGTAAGTCACCAATGGATATTGTTGAAAATGGTTATGATAATGATGTTTGGTAACCTTCCCTTTTTGTGTCTGATCAAATCTTTATATAGATAAAATATTTATTGTTGAAAATGCTAATGTTTATGCTCTGTAATATAACTTTGATAGGTTATTAACACATTAGCTCATTGTCCTGATATTAATGAAATTGCATACACAAGATGGAAGATTGTGCTGATTAACATGTTTAGTCTTTTCTTGAGCATATTGGTACTTATTGTAAAGTATGGCATTCACTTTCAGATAAAACGAACCATCAGAAAGAAACACATACTACCAAGCTATAAGATGAGGTATAAGCCATTGTTTGTTAAACCAGAAGAAAGCTACATCAATCCTGATCTCTGTTTCCATGGTAACAAATTGGGCTGTGGTCATCTGACAGTTACTGTTCTCAAATGTAGCCGACTGCAAAACCTCTCACCAGATGGCTGGCTGTATTGTACTTTATCTGTTGGTAAGATTATCTCCCTTTTATCAATCTACAATGCCTCAGTTGTTGGCAAGTCCAATTTGGAATAGAAGGATTCAAGTTTTAAATCAAGGGTCAACCAATGTTCTATCCAAAGTTAAATGAAATCAATGCAGCAAAATTCTTTTCTTTTGCCCCTCCTTTTTTAACAATAGTTTTCAAATAGTATGAGGAAAGGGCAAGGAAAGGTATATTGACTGCCATGATATAATATATCCTATTAAAACTGCACTAACCCTTGTCCAAACACCAAATTTTTGACTGCCCCAAATAGAAAGAGTTTGCAGACGACATTTCAAATTGTAATGAAATTGGAACATAATCTTCTGATAGTGCAGAAAACAGTGCTGGATAAGGAAAAAATGCTTGTTACAAGTAATTTCTCCTTTTCCCACAATGTTTTCTAGAGTCGTCTGCAACAAAGTGGTTAAATGTCGTTATTGTTTGGAAATGGGTTAAACTTCAATCAATCTTAATCCAATGACTCTGTACGACATGACAGACACATAGTGATCTCTCATTTTACCTCCATGTTTTAATAAGGAGGTGTATAGCAAACTAACATGCAGTCTTTCAACAGCCTTTTTTATCAATCTTTTTATGTTGAACTGATTTATGAGGCAATTCTAATGAAAACCAACCATGTCAGGACTAGAGTTGGAATAATTAAGTTATCAAAATTAAACTACCTCTTATCATGAGCTGTTGATGTAAGAATGTTCATTTTTCTCTCACACTCATATTTTGGCAATAACTGTGCTTCAATTGGAAAAAGTTGACATCAACCCTAGTTCATTTATAATATTTGGTAATAAAATAAGTGTGAGACAAGAGCCATCACTTATGCCTCTGTATTGATAGAGTAATTGCCCTTTGATTATTATTTGCCAAAGCTTACAAGCTAAAAGTGTCCAGTAAAGGAAGCTACAGCTGAAAGATCCAAAGCTCTTGACATTATTAAAGATTTGTTACACATACATATCTTTTTGTATTCCACTACAGATGTGATGACATGTATTACATGGCAGAACAGATTCATTTTCTTGTTACTGTTTTAGATAAAGAAGACATGGAGGCTGTTTGGAGACAGTGTTGGTCCACCATTGACGTGGAAATAAAGTTACAGCCGCAAACTCCATTGGGACTATCCCTTAAAGACGTAAGCATTTGAAAGTGTACAAATTTCTCAACATTTCATCAATTTAATGTAAAAAACTTCAAAAATCATTATTTTTTACTGTTTAGGTTTACACCTTCATTTCGGATAACTGTGTATTATTAAAAATTAATAAACATTTCCAGAGAAATAGTATTGCTCAAATTCTTTTTGTGTCCAAATGTATTAAAACCAGAGGTTTAAATCAGCTTTTTGTACAATAGTAGTTCATAGTTTACAAGTTGCAGGGTTCACGCTGGCCTTCGCAAATGGCGCCATTGGCGACAAAATCAAGAAATTGGCGCAAGAAAAACAAATTTGGCGAAAGTGCCTGGCGCCGACTATTTTAGGCGAAAATTTGATGTTTGTTTACCGCATGGTTGCCGATCTCGAGTCGATATCGACTTGCTTTTACTGTAGAGCCGAGAACCATGTATCGATGGTTTCCGTAATCGCAGTACTTTGAATTAGAACTCGGGAACCAGCTTGTTTATCAAATGCGATTTCCGATACGGGATAATCCTGTTTTCACACTTGTTCAGTACATTATCTGTTGATTGTCAAGTTTGTTGAAGGTGACACTTTCTTGTGTACACCATTTAGTCATTCGCCAGCCTTTACAACTTCAATTATATTGAAATTATGACTTTGATTACTTTAATTGCTTTTCAATCAAAATGTTTGCCCTCACGCTCCTTTTAAAGAAGTTGACATCAAACATCGACGAAGTCAGTTGTGTTGATTGACAAATAAATGAAACTCTTTTATGCACCGAAGTTTTGATATATAAAATCCGCGATTTTAAGTGACACTTAATTCTGATCCAACACAAGAGTGACTATAGATCGATCTTCTCAGTCGTTGAATATGCCTCCCACTAAAAATCAAATAAACATCAGACAAGGAGGCCTGGAGGACAGGAAATAGTTGGTTATAATATGACGCCAAGGTGAAAGTCATGTTTCTGATATGTCCTGTTTCAAATGTTGAGTGTGAGAGAGGATTTAATCCATAGAACCTAATGAAAACAGCACGTAGAAATAGATAGAACAAACATACATATGAGAACCTCTTTAGAACCGTAGGTGACCCTAATGAAGGATTTCCCCTTCTAAAAATGACTATTTTGGCTCCAACTTGTTGAATTTGGCTCCAATTTTTTTTAATTTGGCTCCAACTTTTTCAATTTGGCGCAAGTGTTGGCGCAAAGAAAATTTTAGCCAGAGAGAACCCTGAGTTGCGTTAAAACTTGGGGATGATATTCAAACAGGGTCCTGTGTCTCAACACAGCTATTGTAATGAGTTCCTATATTTTAGGTTTTTTGAGAAAGTATAAAGGAGAATACCTACAGCAAAAAGAGATTTTTTTTTCTTGAATTATAAATGCATGAGTTAAATTCGATGTCTTAATCTGTAATTTCCTGCTCAAAGATTATTTTTTTGACAGATTAATGTACTACACATTATAAAAATGAATCTTTATTGTTGCAATAAAATATTTATACAGCATTAATTATCTAGCATTTCTTCTCAGGTAAAGTGACATAAATGGTTATGCAAGCAATTGATCTTTTGTATTTCTACCATTTCTTTAGCAAATGAGCAGTGATAAAATTGAGAAGCGAAGAGTAATTATAGACAGTATTGTCCCCGACAGCTTGGCCAGTAGGTCAAACCTGATGAGGGTAAGTGGTGCTTGTTTTTAATCTATCTATATGCTTTGACCTAAACGATGCTGGAACCTACTTCATGCTTATGCAAACAAGTAATTGGCAGCTGGCCTTTGATCAAATCTGTTTGCTACTCAGAGTATTTTTCCTCATCAAAATTAAGCAGTTTTTAAGATTTTGGAAAGCAGACGACACCAAAATCCATTTATAGAAAATTACCCATCATTCTAAGGATTAAAAGGAAAGTCATAGTCTATTATTTGATATGACCCCCTTTCCAAAGGGGGTTCAAATCCTGGTATCAGTAGCTTTTATTTTCATTCAAGTTAATCTCCAGGCTGACTTAAGAAATGGCATTGGTCCTCCCCAGTCGTAAATGGCATTTAAGTCATTGGGTTTTGCTCCATTGATTATTAGCTAAGGATTGCTATTAAGCCTAAATACTGTTGACAAGATGTAAAATAACAAAAAGATCTTTTAATCTCTTTTTTAGCCCACCTGAGCACAAAGTGCTCAAGGTGAGCTTTTGTGATCGCACAATGTCTGTCATGCGTTGTGCGACGTCAACAATTTCGTTTAACATCTCCTCCTAAACCATTGAGCCAATCTTAACCAAACTTCACAGGAATGTCCGTTGGATGATGCTTTTCAAAAGTTGTTCAAAGAAATTGATTCCATGCAGAACTTTGGTTGCCTTGGCATGAAAAAGGGGGAATTTCTGCAATTCTTAAAAAATCTTCTTGTCTGAAACCACTGGTCAGAATTCAAAAAGATTTCACAGGAATCTTCTTTGGGGGCCTCTTCTCATAAGTTGTTCAAAGAATTTTGATATCTCGAAAAAAATGGCCGCCAGGCTGTGTTGAATTTTGAACAAGTTTTTGTTTTCAGTATATTATGCATGTTAAAATTTATAACTTTACAAACATCTTTTTTTTTCAAACCTCTGGGCCAATTTCAATGAGATATCATGTGAAGCATCCCTTGTTAGAGGGAAGAAAGATTTTGTCCAAAAAAATTAGTCATGTGACCAAAATGGCTGCCATGCCTATATTTTGTAAAAACCTTAAAAAAATCTTCTCGTGACAAACCATTGGTCAGATTTCAAAATAATTTCTCATGAATGTTCTTTGGGGGCCCTTCTATAAAGAGTGTTAAATTTCTTTAGATATCTCGAAAAATATGTCCGCCAAGATGCGTTGAACTTTGAACGCATTTTTGTTTTTACTATATACATGTATGGTAAAATTCATACCTTAACAACCATCTCTTTTTCCAAAACCTCTAGGCCAATTTCATAGAGATATCATATGAAGCATCCCTAGTTGGAGGGAATAATGATTTGTCAAAAAAAAGTCAGTCATGTGACCAGAATGGTTGCCATGCCCATATTTGGTAAAAACCATGAAAACATTTTCTTGTCAAAAACCACTGGTCAAAATAATTTCACAGGAATGTTCTTTGAGGGCCCTTCTGTAAAGATTGTTAAAAAAAATTAGATATCTGAAAAAACATGGCCACCAGGGTGCGTTGAAATATGAACCTGTTTGTATTTCCACTATAAACATGTATGGTAGAATTCCTAACAAAATACATAAATATAAATTTGGATATCCAAATATGCCAAAATGATAACAACAAAATGGCAACAATAGATCATACTGAACAAAAGTGCAGGCTGATCTTTGTACATACAATCTGTAAAAGTAAAATAATCAGTTTCCACATTGTAAGAATTATGTACCATTTTAATGTCCCACATCAAGCATACAGTGTCAAACTTGTGAAATTGGAATAAAAAAAAGGTCAATGCATAGAAGCACAAGAAACTCTGTGTAAAAGTTAAAAGCAATGTTTCTAACTATTCTTTAAAATAGGTGGTAATCTCAGGTGAGCGGTTCTAGGGCCATTATGGTCCTCTTGTATTTATCAGTGACAGATGATAAATGATTACAAAATCAAGCTGGCAACTTATCATAATGTAATTATAATGTCAAGTTTAACTATAAGAGCTGGTAGAAACTTTACAAATACCTAAGCTCCTGCTCCATTAATAGTTATTTATACAAGATAGTTAGTAGATCACAAGTAAGAAGGGGTCCTGCATGGTCCAGTTGTTAATGTTCTGAACTTTTAACCAGTCGGTCCGAGGTTCAATTATCACCAGTGCTGCAGGTTTTGTGAATGTCTTCTTTGAAAAAGACACTTCAGAGCCCTGTCTTAGTACTTTGAAACCCAGGAAAGTTGGAATGATATTGTAAAATATTCTTGCTTTTGAGTTAAACATGATAGAAAAAAGGTTACAAGTACATGTTGTACAATGTTTACAAAAGTTATCTCTTTGTCATGCATTTGATTGAAAATCTTTGAGATTATTGTTTGAAAAGAGTAATAACTCAAACAAGTTATACATCCTTATACAACAGTATCTTTTCTAAAAATTGAATATTGCCCTTTCGCATAAGTCATTTGCAAAGGTTTTGGAAGAATTGAAAATTCATCAATAAGCAAACAGTTAAAGGCAAATGTTTTGACAAGAGGTAGGAAACACAGTTTAAATTCAAGACCTTATACCTGAATGTTTTATGTTCATAATTACAAGAATAATTATCTTTTTCAGGGAGACATTATAGAGTCTATTGGTTCTGTTAGAGTCCTATCCACTAAACATGCCAACAAACAAGTGAGGCTAAGTGGAGAATGGTAAGTAGATAACCCATTTCTTCATAGTACATGTATATTTCTTTATGGGTACATAGTGAAAATAAAAAACCCCAAATCATTGTGATATAAGTGAGAAACCATTCTTACAAAAGAAGAAAGTGTGCTTTATGGCATTTTTTAGCTTGATTATTCGAAAAATAAGTAGAGCTATACTACTCACCCGAGCTTCGGCGTCGCTGTCTTCTTCACACTTTGGTTAAGTTTTTATGTGCAAGTTTGTATCTCATTAACTACTGTATGGAATGGTTTGATACTTCACACATGTGTTCAGGGTCATATTTTAAGGTCTCTGGCCAAGTTTCATATCTCTAATTTTGAATTTAAGCAAATTATGCAGCTTTTTGTACTTTGAAAATCTTGGTTAAGTTTTAACATTCAAGTTTGTATCTCATAAACTACTGTATTGAAAGGGTTTATACTTCACACATGTGTTCATTCACACATGTGTTCAGAGTAATAATCTTAGGTCCCAGGCCAAGTTTCAAATCTTTAGTATTAAATTTAGGCAAATTATGCGACCTTTTGTACTTAGAAAAATCTTGGTTAAGTTTTTGCATGCAAGTTTTTATCTCATGACCTACTAAAGTGAATGGATTGATTCTTCATTCATGTGTTCACGGTCATAATTTAAGGTCCCTGACCAAGTTTCAAACCTCTAGTTTTTAAATTTAAGCAAATTTTACGGCTTTTTATACTTAGAAAAATCTTGGTTAAGTTTTTGTGTGCAAGTTTGTACCTCATGAACTACTGTATGGAATGGTTTGATACTTCACACATGTGTTCAGGGTAATAATCTAAGGTCCCTGACCAAGTTTCTAGTTTTAAATTTAAGCAAATTATGCCGCCTTTTGTACTTAGAAAAATCTTGGTTAAGTTTTTACATGCAATTTTGTATCTCATGAACCACTTTATGAAATGGGTTGATACTTCACACATAAGTTTAGGGTCTAAATCTAAGGTCTCTGACCAAGTTTCAAATCTCTTGTTTTGAATTTAAGCTAACTATGCGATCTTTTGTACGTAAAAATTCTTGGTTTAAACTTTGCATGCATGCTCATTTCTCAACAGTTATTGTAGGGAATCATTGTTTGCACCCTCATCTTTTAGGAAAAATGATATTTCAGTGACCTATACCCCTCTCCGACATTGCTGTATAGTTGAGCATCCTGTCTTACGGACAGCTCTTGCTTTCTGAAGGTTTGGGAAGGGGTATAATAATTTCCAAAGCATCAAAAGTGAACCAAAGAACTTTGCTTTTAAATGACTAATTTTTTTTTTTGACTGGTCCCTTTTGAAATCATCATTTGATGTAGAAAAAAACAGGTGTATCATTTGAGAAATATGTGATTTTCTTATTCCTTTTTTCAGTGTAAAGCTAAGAGTTAAAAGATTTCAAGGCCGTTTTGTACAGGAAGAATTGCAATATGATGAACAATCGTTAAATTTAGAGGTAAGCCATATGTCTGTATCATATAAAATGTGTAAACAATATTTTGACATATCGAACGATTGTCTTGTCACCAATGTTAAAATTTTGTTGGCTTATACATGTATTTTCCTTTAAAAAGCTAATATTTTACTAGGTATTTATCATGATTTTTATGTGGAATATTTTGAACTGGGTTGTTTAGAAATAAGAAGTTTAAGAACCATAACAAACATAATTATTTCAAACAAACTCTGTTTCTTCATAACTATCAAAGAAATTGTTTGCTTTTGTTTGGTAAATTCTCTAGCTTGTAACTTTGCTAGTATGAACAATAGCTAACTTTTCATGTCTTACCTTTTTTAGTGTTTCAGTGCAAGAGTGCAGGAAGTATTTCAATTTTTTGAATGAATCCCTACATTGTTTCAATGAATACCATTTTTGGTGTAATTATTTCAGGAAGACCAAGATTTGGACTTAGATAACAAAGATGAGATGGAAGAATTCATTCACATCACAGTGAAGGATAACAAAAACAATGTAGACATGATAGACTCAAAGGGCAACAAAGGCTCACCAAAGATGGAAGACAAATTTGGAAAACCTCGGAGTCGATCCCTTATGCAGACTGGTAAACGATTATTAGGTAAAGTAAACAACGAAGAGGGCACAGTGACACAGTCTGCATCCAAGCAAACTGGAAGTGGCGTGGATTTGACTGGTTCACTGGATGATGCCACGTTGCTGAGAAGGGACCATAGCCAGTCTGCTAAATCATCTCCACAGAAACAGTTAAAAGACAATCGACAGAGAGCTCATAGTGATACAAGTCTATATAAGGTAGTGCACTTTTCCCTTTCTTACCTCTATATTTCCTCTTTAAATCCTATATTGTGGGTTCATATTTGAACAGTCTTGCCAAGACTATCGTAATGAGAACCAACATAATAGGATTTCCCAAATATTTGTTGAGATATTACTACATAAGTCCTTAAAATGCTGACTCACTTGAAAAAGGGCTGGTTCATTATGAATAGAATCATCTTTTTCATTTTGATATCAAATTTCGACTGTATTAGGCCTTGTCCTAATACATTAACCTTTTCAGCCTTTTAGTTATGGACTGATGACTTATGGCATGTAGAAAAACTAATTTATTTGAAATGGCTCTAAAGAATCCAGAACTTGCTTGAGATAAGTAAATGTTGTAAGGATATTGAATTTGACTATTCATGTTTGAAGACAGCCAATTAAAGTAATCATAAAGAGTTGTTCTTTTTAAAGGTTTTTAAAATCACACACAAAAAAAGAAGTGACTCATTTTAGTTTCTAAATACTTAATTGTTACTGGTTCTTTTTTTCAAATGCTTGATAAAAGTCTGTAAAGAAATACTTGACATTTGGAAATGAGTTAAAAGAATAGTTGTCTACATGTTTTGAAAACGAATTGTTGTTAAATTGTTTTCTAGGACAACTCACACAAACCTTTCCCTTGTTTATACTCTTATTAAAGCACATGTAATAGAAGTCTCGAGAAACCATGGTGATAAAAGAATAGATAGATTGAAACAAGTATTTTCTTCTTCTGTCACGGGGATACCTTCCAAATTTTTTTGAGAAAACACTTTTTCATACTTTATAGTTGTTATCTGCTTTTGTTTCTAATTTGGACCTTCCACATATCAGGGAATAGATGAAGGCATAAGCATATAAAACTGTTGTATTTGCCTTGTGATATGAGATCACTGAAAATTCAATACTAGGAAACCCATGTATGTGGATGTGTCCTAGGGCAAGCCATTGCAGAGGCTTTACATTAACTGGTCTAATCCAGGAATGCCGTAAAATAACTGAAATAAAGTTGACATGGTGTTTAACCCCATTTAAACAAAATAAATCCATGTATATTACAGGTATCTGAGGGTGATAACACTAGCTTGGCAGGTGATATTACTTATAATACACATACTGGGACAGATAGAAAATTGGAGCAAATACAAACAAGGGAAATTCCTTTCAGTTTAGTAAGTGGAAATTGTATTGGGAAATTATATCAACTAGAATTCTGTTTTAGAATTCAACTGACATATGCAAACTCATTCACTTCTGTGGTCCTGTATGTGCTTGTGTTTAAGATGGTGACCTTTAAACCGAGATTTTCAGGTTAGATCCCCACATCGTCACTGGTTTTGTGGGAGTTTCATTTTGCATGTTACTTTAAAGGCCCTAGCCTTGTACTGGTGAATCCTTGCAAAGCTGTAATAAACCTTAATTAAAATACTGATGAATTGGTAAAAAAGACACCATACAAAGTACAGAACAAAATATTTGTTGGTTAGGTTAAGGAGTTGAATAAGCTTCTATATAAATGTTATCAATTGAATATGTTAAGTGGAATGTTGAAAATGTAATATGTAATGGTAATGTCAGTTATGATTTGAGCTGTGTTTCCCAGTTCATTACACAACATTTTTATTTTCTAGTGCATTGAATTACCATGGTGAAGCAGAATTTCAGGTTTGTTGTCATTAGGTGCTGGCAATGGTCTGGGGAAGGTTAAATACCTTGCCAAAAGTCATGAAAAGACCAAAATTGAATGGAAGTAATGGCTTTTTGCTATGACATTCTTGGTAATGGAGAACACCATATGACTGGAAAATGCAGTTCCAGTTAAAAAGAATTAAGAATGATCTAGGGAAGGCCTCTTTGAAACTTTGTTGAAAACATTGTTAATTATTTACCACCTGCAGACGAGACTTTCTTTACTTGAAGCATACAACTTGAGAAAAAGTTTGTAAACAAGTGAAAAACCTTTCAGTTCCGCTTTTGGTGATATGCAATAGATTCAAAAAGCATTGTGGCAAAAAGAGAAATTGCTTGTGGCAAGCAATTTCTCCTTTTGCTACAATGCCTTTGAGAGTTGTCTGCTTCAAGATGCAAAAATGTGGTATGAGGTGGTAATGTATTAATCCACAGACAAAAATATGAAACTTTGCTGCCCCCTTTCTTGTAGACCCCCGAGTGGAATGAAGAGTTCGAGTTTTACTGTTCAGAAGAAGTCCAGTTTGTGAATGTGTGTGTTTGGTATAAGATAGTCC
This sequence comes from Cerastoderma edule, assembly GCA_947846245.1. Taxonomy (NCBI): domain Eukaryota; kingdom Metazoa; phylum Mollusca; class Bivalvia; order Cardiida; family Cardiidae; genus Cerastoderma; species Cerastoderma edule. Next base: position 43,513,528 of record OX401408.1, read on the forward strand.
AGAATGACCGGGCCTCTAAACAACAGGCTAACCCTGCGCCCAAGATTGATGTCCAGAACAAACCTATCCCGCCCGTGGATGACCTGCCTCAATATGATGTTACCACTAAGATAGGATATGTAAGTTGGCTGATGTAGACCAGTCCCCTCATTCATTCATCCCTTTTCTTCATTTAGACTGTTTTTTGTGGCTGGTCCAACTTGAATACAATAAAAGCAAGATAAAAAGAAGTATGAAAAATAACATTGAAATAGTAGAAAACGTAAAGAAATTCTTGTGACAAAAGAAAAAATTGCCCATTTTAAGCGATTTTTCTTTCGTTACTGGTGTTATAAAGCCTCTTGTTTGCATGATTTAAAAAGTGTATTTTTTTTTCGGAGAGCATAAACTTTAACATGATTTAGGGGCCTCCGTGGCCTAGTTGTTAGAGTACAGAACTTGAAACCATATGGCCCCTCTCCGCATGGGTTCAAATCCTGAGAGGGATATGGATTTTCATGAGAGGCAGTCTCCCGACTGACTTACGGAATGCCGATGGTTCTACCCGCCTTGACCAGCCCTTATGGGCAGTTGAGTATGGGTCTTCCTCCATCATTAAGAGTCGGGCATCGCTACATAACTGAAATAATGTTGATGTGATGTAAAACCCATATAAAAGATTTATTAACATGATTTACCCTAATTATAGTACTGTGACAATTTATTTTTGTCCCATTGATATAATGTTCAATTGTTTCCAAATGTAAATTAAAGAACATGTACAAAGTTTGGATAAATACAAAAAGATTGTTTTTTCTATTCAACCATTATTTGCAACCTCTTACAGAGGTCACAGAGGGTTTTTTTAGTAAAAAATTTCATTACAAGTGTGCGTTTGAAAGAAGGTAAACTCTGCGCAGGAAACATTTGTTTAAACGTTATTTCAGCACAGGTTTCTCAAGGCTTTTGCGTTGAGTTATACTTTTGCTTTTTCTTTCTAAATTTGCACAGGTGAGCATTCCGATAGCGGATATAGCTGCTGGTTGCCTGCTGACCCTTCAAGGTGATACTAGATATACTATATACCTTCAGCCACCGGAGGAAACTATCACTGCTAGGTATATCTTGTTTTTTTAATTGGGTTGATGATTTAACATAATGCTATACTCACGTCATCTACTGGGATCTTAAATCACGTTATGTTGGAGTAAAGAGGAAAATGGCTGCTTCCCTCTAACAATTACTGTTACTATTACTTATATTTGATGGTTTGGTTTCTATACTAGAATGCCTATTTTATCACAGCTGATGCAGAAATTTCATGAAAAACTCGTAATTTCCCTTTTTCTCCTGTTTTTCCAAAATTCACTTACTATTCATCAATTGTGCATGCTGCTGAATTTAACTTATGTTTTGTTTGCTTGAAAGTTCTGTATATGATACACCATTTTGTGAGTGTAATATAATATAATGTATTATGTATCATTACCATGGACAATCCTATTTCCACTAATGTACATTAAAATGAAAGAAACCATTTCAACAAAAGAAGAAATTGCTTTGTGCAAAAAATTATTTTTATCTATTTTGTGATGATTCTAAACTTCATCTTGGGTTTATCATATAAATGACTGCTTAGTGGAAAACTAATGTGCACACTTGTCATTGATTACATCTTTAGAGGAGGACAGTTGTCTTGGTCGGCCTTGGGACACAAGGGTCATAGGTTTGAATCCTGTAAGTAGCTGGATCTGCCTTGCAACCTTTCATTACTCCACAATCAGTGCAAGTACTGGTTATGTATCCAGGATGCAAAATCAAGAGTGTTTTATATAAGTTGTATGAACTTGTTTCATGATTGATGTCAATAAGATAAGTTTAAACTGAACATCTATAGCCTTGGAATGTTTGTACATGACACCAAATATGTATATATTTGTTTGAATGACAAAACATTCTCATAAATGTAATTGATGATATAGACTATCACTTATGTACCAAAACTCATTCTTTCTACCATAGAACTTTTGTAATTTTCAATGCAATTAAAAAAAATTATCTTTCTGTTTTAGTCGTGCCAATGTCCCTTTCTCTGGTCATGCTGGTTTTGACCAATCCCGTTGCCATGGTGATATTACCTTGTCATTTGTCCATAAACCGGAGTTCTTTACCCACCCACCTGATCATAAGCCATGTCCCGAGGATGAGAGAAAGAGGAAGATTGAGCGACAAATAATGACCAACAATATTCTTACAAAGGAGCCCCAAGCCTATGTTAAACAACCTGTAAAAACAGAGTGAGTTCATTTAATTCATACAAATTGATAAGACTTTTTTAATGTTTGTCAAACCAACTAGATTAGAGTTATGCCTGTTGAATTTTGTCATTTATTACATGCATTTTTTAGCATTGTTGAATAACAATTTACCTGCATTTAACTAAAATCTCCCTATAAAACAACCTATGCATGTTACAGCCTGTGTTGCTCAAAACATGTCAATTTGAGGACATCCTCAACCTCAGGTTTTCATTCTGTTAAATATCTCAACTCATGTAGCACCTCCGTCTCACAGATGAAGATCTTAAGCTGAACAATAATGTTTCACAGGACAAAATTGTTTTCTATATAAGATAAAAAAAATGTGCAAACTAAGTTTGAGAACATCTTCAAACTCAAATATTTGTGAAACACAAGCCAGGTTTGCTTCTGAAAATGTTATCCCAACAGAGGCATGTCTACTTATCTTATCTTAATTTCTCTTGAATCTGTAAGATAAACTTTAAGTATTTTTGTGGAATATGGAGGAAATGGGCAATTACCAAGTAAAATAAAATTTGATGTTATCCTTAGAGGATTGCTGCTCATCTTTGATTCAAACTATTTATTTCGACAATTTTTTTTTCTTTTTTTTCAAGTCATCAATTTACTTTTTAATTATATTATTTCATTATAGAATAATTGAGGGTCATCACAATTTCTTACCAACACAATTTCCATCTGGGACATACTGCCAATTTTGTGGAAAAAAGGTGAGCAATGAACTTACTCAGTGAATCTCGTTACTAAACAATATCCAATGAGAAGCAGTCAGTGACCTAGAAACAATCCTTGGTAGAACTTATGGGGGAAAACAATGGACATGAATAGAAGCAGTTACTAATTTGGTTTGTTCAAAATTATGTTGAGAGCAACATGAAACCAGTTTTTAATCAGTTTAAAGGAACATTGTCTTTCTACCTAAGCATCCATTGTATGTTATTTGGAAGTATTGTATGTTATTTAGTGTATCCTTGTAATAAGGGGCCTATATGCTTTTCACTTGTGTTTGACAGGTCTGATGTGAAGGAATGGTGGTGCAATAACTTTAATGTGTTATTTGCTTTTTTGCTACAATATTATGTAGTGATGAACAAAATTCTGATAATTTGTCTCTGGAAAGTAAAATATCATTTGAAATTATCAAATGAAATAGGGTCTTGCGTGACACAGTCTTTAAGGTTGCGGACTGGGAACTCAGGATTCCAGATTTAATACCTACCAAAATATATGGTTAAGTTTTAGTGACATTTAACAAGACATTTAAGAGCTCTAGCCTATGTGAATCCAAGAAAGTCGTAACATAACTAAAAAATTGTTGACACAGGAATAAACCCCATACAGTGATGTCTCGTTTACACTGACATCTCTGGTCCTGCCAAAATTTCCAATCTAACAAATCTCCAGGATTAATGAAGCAGGGCCATGTCATGCTCATGTATACACCTAAATACATGAATAGTGTATAGGTACACAAATACATAAAAATGGTATGTTTTATATTATGTTTATATGTTCAATATGTACATGTTTATGATAAACATCGAGATGGGCAATGGCAAAGGAGGAAAAGAAAATGTAAATGAAAGTCAAACACAAAACTGCAAAATTATTGAACCTCTTTATTTACATTTGATCCTCAACAGCAAAGACAATAAACAGCATAGCATGTACAATTACTCATAGTAAGCCTTAGAAACACATTGAACATTACATGCTGTTCTATTTTTACAAAATCAAATATAATTCCAGATCTGGTTGAAGGGAGGTTTACATTGTAATGTTTGCCGAATGGTGTGTCATAAGAAATGTGTGGAGAAATGTCAGGCACAGACTCACTGTACTAGGTAAATATACTGGCTTCCATTTAACTAATTGACCAAACAACATTTTTTAATGACCCCAATGATTTGTGGCTGGTCTAAATTAAAAGTAATAACAGAAGATACTTCTTAAGATAGGAATCATTGTCCAAAAAAAAGGAATGCTAATTACATACAATATATTTCTTTCTCAACTTGACTCTATGATTGAATTTTAAGGATCGGGTAATGTGTTAGGCTTAAGAGAGAAAACAAAATTTTAGGTTTCAATTAACAGTTTATAGTTAGTAATTTCTACCATTGCCTAGTATTTTCTTAGTCCTGACCAGTTTGCTTGAGATTAAGAGATGAATATGACTCTGTTTCTAAGGCCTGGCATCTTCTCTTCTACCAAGTAGATGAAGATTAATCTTGATAGGGTAAGCAGTGATGGCAAAGTCTGTTTTTATTTACTTGTCTGATAATGCCAAATCTGTTACTGCACTTGTCCATACAATGGCTATATAGTAAATTTCAATAATAATTCACATGTTCTTTTAGGCGTTTTGACAAAATTGCCAATACGCACAATTGATTTTGCCACCCCGGGAAGGAGATCATTTGTAGTCTTGCACTTTTTTAATTTAATACCATTACATTGTTATGTCAGTGATGGACCAAAGAAAGCTGGTAACTTGTCTGAGACCTGGACCCCACCATTACGAGTACAAGATGTGGATAGAGATGATATGAAAGCAACTGCTGCTGCCCCAGGACTGTTTAAAAAGTTCAGGGATAGGCATAAAGACAGCAGCTCTTTACCCCTCAATATTCCACAAAGTAAGGGGAACATTATTCTTATTCAAATGTTTGCCTAATTTATGAATTCCTTCACATAAATTTATATGGATGCCATAGATTTTGCATACAGATGGATTTGTCTACAATATAATCACTATCACAATCACTATACAACTGCTTTGTAGGCTAATTCTCTAATTGATTATTTATATGTATAATTGTGGGTGCGATCTCTGTTAATCAGATTATGTAACTGGTCAAAATTGAAGCAATATCATGTAATGATTAAGTTCCTCAAAGATACAGACTCCAGAATTATATACTAGAAGTGTAATAGAATCTTATTACCAGGATTATTTAAACTTATCTTTTATGAAATATTGTCGGCTGATGCTTGAACTCTAAAATATCAGTGAGCTGTAAAGTAATTGATATTTATTCCTTTATTGTTATCTACTGTGGGGTCTCCGTGGCCTTGTGGTTAGAGTACAGAACTAGAAATCTTGTGGTCCCAGTGACAGCATTTGGACCTGACTGACTTTCGGAATTGCAATGATTTTACCCAACTTGACCACCACATATCGGGGGTTCAACGCAAGACTATAGCAAGTGCTTCATAAACGTGAAGCACTTACTATAGTATTGCGATGAACCATCCATATAGGCAGTTGAGTATGGGGTTTCCCCCCACCATCAATAAGAGTCCAGCATCGCAACACAGCTGAAATAATGTTGACACAATGGAAAACCTTGTATGAATAATCAAATAGACGTTCCTTTATTAATATCTCCTGTAGAACAAACCGATGTCAGTCCTGCTGTAAGCCCCAGCAAGAGCCCAAACAGGGCTCCAAGCCCATTTGGAATGATATCTGACCTGGCAGATGGGCGTCTCTCATTTCAAGGGCTCAGACGAACACCATCAAACACTCTTGTCTCTGCCATGGACAGGGTAAGGTTAACCCATTACCAAACAATAAAAACATTTTACAACTTTGTTGCAGACCATTCTCGAAAACACTGAGGGAAATGGAGAAATTGCTCATGATGAGCAATTTCTCCTTTTCCCACAATGTTTCCTACTCTATCAGAAGACAACTTTCCAATTTCATCACATTTTGAAATGTCGTCTGCAAACTCCTCAATATTCGACATTCGAAATTTTGGTGTTTGGTAAAGGGTTAAAAATAATGATCCATTTTGGAAGGCTTTGGTTTTAGTAAAACATGTATAATTGTTTGAACTGGTTGGTTATAATGAGAATATATACAGAGAACCATAGTGATTATAGATATTGTGTTTTTAGCTCATATTGTTCAGTTTACAACTACTTTACATCGATCAGTTTTAAACTTGAGGTTAACTCTCCTTGTTATCAAGTAGAGATATCCCAAGAAGCAAGAATTAGTTAACTGATGTCGAAATAAAGCAGAAAATTGTTGTGAATGGCATTTAATCCAAATTTGATAAGATATTTACTCTTAATTAAAGATACATGACTCTGACCCTATTTTGCATCAGGACGATGACTCTGATGATGAAGCTTCTAGAGGTCGTCTCCCTGGTTACAGCCTTGACGATACTGTTGTCATACAAGCCAAGGAGAAGGGGAAAGAACTCTTCTCTGATCTCTCTTTACCAGAAAGAAAGAAAACCTTGGATGATATGGTAGTGGAACTTAACCTTTTCTTTGATTTATATGTAATTCAGTACATCTGTTGGTGACAACTTAACCCTTGTAATGCTGGATATTTTCTAGAAGTAGATTTTTTCCTTGTCTGCTTTCCAAAAGCTTAAATATCTGCTACATTTTTTTTTAAGAAAGATACTCAGAGTAGCAAACAGGTTAGATCACTGATCTCTCTTTACCAGACAGAAAGAAAACCTTGGATGATATGGTAGTGGATTTAACGTTTTCTTTGATTTATATGTAAATCAATACATCTGTTGGTGACAACTTAAAAACCAATTTGAACAAATGATGAAATAGCTTGATGTGAAAAATTAAATTGTTTATTTCTACGAAAGATCTAGGTGAATTATCTATTCCCAGGTAGAATTATCTGTTTTTATGGATTTTTTTGTAATTGTTTTGGAGACAAAAACTGTTTAATTATTTATTAAAAATAAGCTGTTTTTTTGTAACAATCTAGATGCAATAATCTATTTTTAGGTTACCAAGCTTCAAGATACAATAGACAAGGAGTCTGAGCACAAGTCTGAGCTGATGCGCGGGTTCCAGGACCTGCAAGACGGGGACCAGAAGCGCACAGCCATGAAACAGCTGGAGAAATGTGACGACAAGATGGAGGCATTGATGATGATGATGGTTCATTACTGTGCTGGACTACAGCATTGTCTAGGTATGGCTTTTATACATGCAAAGTATGGGAGGGGGGAATTAGACTCTCTCTGTCGGTCAATCTGTCAGTCAGTCTGTCAACAATGTACAAATGTCCTATTGGCTTAAATATCATCAGGACAGTGATTAACTGGTATTTATTACAAATCTGACGCTCATTAACTTGTTTTTTCCTGTGTGTTAAAGAAACAATTACATTTTGGATGTGAATTTTTTTTGTCTTGCCAAAATAGTAAATTGATTGACATATGCAATTTCCTCTCATGTGATAACAATCTTGTACAAAAAAGTATTGCTTGAAGATTAATTTGTCAGAAGAATCCTTCAATATTTTTTTGCATTATGGAAGGTTAACAATGATATAAATGGCTTTAAACTTATTTACATAATTAGTTCATTTGAATCAAAGCAATCGTCATTCAATTTATACAGGCTGGTAGTTTTTAAATCTAGCACCATTTATAACATGATTTTTCTGTGACCAATTCAGCGTTGGAAAGATCTGTCTGTCAATCTCGGTTTTAAACTAGTGCAAAGGTACGACCCTTTTAGGGGGTCTCCATGGCCTAAGGGTTAGAGTACAGACTTTATATGGCCCCTCTCCATGGGGGTTGAAATCTCGGTGACGGCATTTGGATTTTCATGAGAGGCTTTTTCTGACTAACTAATTGAATGCTGGTGGTTCTACCTTGCTTGACAAGCCCTTATAGGGAGTTCAGTATGGGGTATTCAGTATGGGATTTATAGGGTGTTCAGTATGGGGTTTATAGGGAGTTCAGTATGGGGTTTATAGGGAGTTCAGTATGGGGTTTATAGGGAGTTCAGTATGGGGTTTATAGGGAGTTCAGTATGGGGTTTATAGGGAGTTCAGTATGGGGTTTATAGGGAGTTCAGTGTGGGGTTTATAGGGAGTTCAGTGTGGGGTTTATAGGGAGTTCAGTATGGGGTTTGTAGGGAGTTCAGTATGGGGTTTATAGGGAGTTCAGTATGGGGCTTATAGGGAGTTCAGTATGGGGTATATAGGGAGTCTAGTATGGGGTTTATAGGGAGTTCAGTATGGGGTTTATAGGGAGTTCAGTATTATAGGGAGTTCAGTATGGGGTTTATAGGGAGTTCAGTATGGGGTTTATAGGGAGTTCAGTATGGGGTTATAGGGAGTTCAGTATGGGGTTTATAGGGAGTTCAGTATGGGGTTTATAGGGAGTTCAGTATGGGGCTTATAGGGAGTTCAGTATGGGGTTTATAGGGAGTTCAGTATGGGGTTTGTAGGGAGTTCAGTATGGGGTTTGTAGGGAGTTCAGTATGGGGTTTGTAGGGAGTTCAGTATGGGGTTTATAGGGAGTTCAGTATATAGGGAGTTCAGTAGGGGTTTATAGGGAGTTCAGTATAGGGTTTGTAGGGGAGTTCAGTATAGGGTTTATAGGGGGAGTTCAGTATGGGGTATATAGGGAGTTCAGTATGGGGTTTATAGGGAGTTCAGTATGGGGTTTATAGGGAGTTCAGTATGGGGTTTGTAGGGAGTTCAGTATGGGGTTTCATAGGGAGTTCAGTATGGGGTTATAGGGAGTTCAGTATGGGGTTTATAGGGAGTTCAGTATGGGGTTTATAGGGAGTTCAGTATGGGGCTTATAGGGAGTTCAGTATGGGGTTTATAGGGAGTTCAGTATGGGGTTTGTAGGGAGTTCATGGGGTTTATAGGGAGTTCAGTATAGGTTATAGGGAGTTCAGTATGGGGTATATAGGGAGTCTAGTATGGGGTTTATAGGGAGTTCAGTATGGGGTTTATAGGGAGTTCAGTATGGGGTTTATAGGGAGTTCAGTATGGGGTTTATAGGGAGTTCAGTATGGGGTTTATAGGGAGTTCAGTATGGGGTTTGTAGGGAGTTCAGTATGGGGTTTATAGGGAGTTCAGAGTCTAGTTCAGTGTAGGGGTTTATAGGGAGTTCAGTATGGGAGTTCAGTATAGGGAGTTCAGTATAGGGAGTTCAGTATGGGGCTTATAGGGAGTTCAGTATGGGGTTTATAGGGAGTTCAGTATGGGGTTTGTAGGGAGTTCAGTATGGGGTTTGTAGAGAGTTCAGTATGGGGCTTATAGGGAGTTCAGTATGGGGTATATAGGGAGTCTAGTATGGGGTTTATAGGGAGTTCAGTATGGGGTTTATAGGGAGTTCAGTATGGGGTTTATAGGGAGTTCAGTATGGGGTTTATAGGGAGTTCAGTATGGGGTTTGTAGGGAGTTCAGTATGGGGTTTGTAGGGAGTTCAGTATGGGGTTTATAGGGAGTTCAGTATGGGGTTTATAGGGAGTTCAGTATGGGGTTTATAGGGAGTTCAGTATGGGGTTTGTAGGGAGTTCAGTATGGGGTTTATAGGGAGTTCAGTATGGGGTTTGTAGGGAGTTCAGTATGGGGTTCATAGGGAGTTCAGTATGGGGTTTATAGGGACTTCAGTATGGGGTTTATAGGGAGTTCAGTATGGGGTTTATAGGGAGTTCAGTATGGGGTTTATAGGGAGTTCAGTATGGGGTTTGTAGGGAATTCAGTATGGGGTTTGTAGGGAGTTCAGTATGGGGTTTATAGGGAGTTCAGTATAGGGCTTATAGGGAGTTCAGTATGGGGTTTGTAGGGAGTTCAGTATGGGGTTTGTAGGGAGTTCAGTATGGGGTTTATAGGGAGTTCAGTATGGGGCTTATAGGTAGTTCAGTATGGGGCTTATAGGTAGTTCAGTATGGGGCTTATAGGGAGTTCAGTATGGGGCTTTTCTCCATCATTATGAGGCATATGACATGAAATAATGCTGATGCGGTGCAAAACTCATAAAACAAAGAGCGGCCCTTTAAGATGGTAGAGATACAAAATGGAGCAAACAATACAATTTATGCAATTTCTTTATTGCATGAAACAAATATACAGTATTTTATGCAAAACATTACTATTCAACAAAAAGACATGTCATTTTTTACAGAAGCAATTACATGTACAATTGAGATAATTTGCTTTTACATATTTACAGACCAAGAAGAGGCTCATCGTAGATTGGAGAGTATGAAGCCAGTACAAGAACCAATGGATGATTCAGAGATACAGTTTATTGTCACCGACACAGATGATCCTCTCTAACTATAATAGCGTATTTTATTTACTTGATTATATTAATCTGTATGTTTTCTTAATTTCTGTTGTCTTATATACTCAATTTAACCCATTACCAAACAATAATAACGTTTGATCAGTTTGTTGTAGACGACTCTTGAAAACATTATGGGGAAAGGAGAAATTGCTCTTAATGAGCAATTTCCCCTTTGGCCAGAATGTTTTCTGCCCTACCAGAAGTTTATTTTTCAATTTCATTACAACTGTCGTCTGCAAACTCTTTAAATTTGGAGAAGTCGAAAATTTGGTGTTTGGTAAAGGGTTAAAGCCCTTGCTGGAGATGATTAGGAAACCATTGTGATAAAGGGGGAAAATTGCTCTTTGGGAGTAATTTATCCCTTTGTCTCAATGGTTTCTAATGAAAAGCTTAAACAGTATGGGGGGAATGCTGGGGCAATATCCCAAGACATAACATATTTCCCATCTGGGACCCTATCAATGAAAAGAAGAAAAAGAGCTTGTAAGAATATGAGTTAATTAATGAAAATATTCTGGTCTTTCTGTTAATTGGTTTGAACAACCTCAAAATTTCCCCCAAAAAAGAACAATTTAAAACATGTTTGAAATATATAAATATATATTTTCTATTATATCACATAGTATTTATTTTAATGGATAATTGTTTGTCTGTGTAAGTTTATTTTAACATGTAGGTATGTATGCTTCTATTTTTCTTTTGCTAATTTCTATGTTAAAAGCATTTTTTGCAAAGTGACAAGACAAGTATCATCATAAAGCTTGTTTTTCCTGCCCCTTTTTAAACAGAAGTATTACTTTCTCATTACTTTCTCATCAGCACTATTGTCTTGTGATCACAAATTTCTATGGAGGTCAAAGGCACTCTCAAAAGCTTTAAGAAAAATAGAATTTAGTCAATAAAGGACACAAATGCACTTACATCGTTACTCACAAACACGTTTTTGTTTTTCTTTTATTTTTAATAATGTAGATAGGATCTTATTTATTGTATTTTATTTATTGATATTGATGTCATTGGTTTAAACAGTTCTGAATTGTGTTCAATGTTAAATGCCTTTCTGAATTTTCTTATTGTTATGTTTTCATATACTGTGATTGGACGAAGATAAATTTGTAGCTAAAAACGACACGGTATATAACAAAAGCGTTATGAGATAAAATATACTGGGAGCATTGTGAATATACTTGGCAGTGTTGCTTTAATTGATTTAAAGTAATTATTATAAAAATGCTTAAATCCTTTTTGACAACTTTATTGCAAACAATCGGTTCAACAATGTAATCAAGCATTGGTCTTGTTATTATCATGTTATCATGATTTTGTTGAAGCTTGGAAACAGTATGTACATATGAGACTTTTCATGTGCAATGCTTCAAGTTTGAACAATAGACTGTGATCTTGAACAAATGGGTTCAATACAGAAAGTGATAGAACAAAAATAGAATAGGTGTTTGAGTTGTTTCCATTTAAGGACACAAACATTTCTTAAGTCTGCAGCTGTTATATTGTAAATTCAATGAAAAAGTGCAAAAATTGTCATATAAAGTTTTTTAACATTGTTTTTCATTCCATTTATATGCACATTAAGACAATTATGATTTTTGCACTTTGCTCAAAAATGTGCAATAAGATATGTTTTAAATACAAATGTATGATACAACCAACTTATAGATAATATTTAACCTTTCTTTATGCCACAGTCTTTTGATGAACAGTGTTGTCAAAAGAAGATACACTGACCCTGAAACAATTCTTCATAATATTTCCGTCTTCATCTCAACATCTAATAGCCCATACCCAAACGCCAAACTTCTGACAGTCCCAAATTGAAAGAGTTTGCAGACGACATTTCAAAATGTGATGAAATTGGAAAATAATCTTCTGATAGGATAGAAAACATTTAGGGAAAAGAAGAAATTGCTCGTAATGAGCAATTTCTTCCTTTCCCACAATGATTTCCTGAGTTCTGAGTTGTCAGCAACAAAGTGGTAAAATATCGTTATTGTTTGGTAATGGGTCAATGATATAACCTATCCCATTACTATGTATCTAGTTATTTGTCTAGTCTGAATCAAAGCACCTGATAATAAGCAGATAATAATGAAAACATCAGTTTACACAAATAACGATAGTTTCATCTCATTCTGCTTTTGTTTGAAATTTCGAAAATATACTATTAAGCTAGTGGATTTAAAGCTATTCATTCCATTTGGCTGGTAAATAAGGGTATAATTAAAAATAGAAAATATCAACTACCAGAAATCCAGTGTTGAGTATTGATATTCAACAGATTAAGCTTAAAATAGGGAGATATTGTTTAACACATCTACATCACAAGATATAAGAAATCATATTCCCTTGTATAGAAATGGCACATGATAAGCACTGCCTCTATTTGTATGATTTCTACCTCATGTTGAATAATATAATTCTAGCTTTGAAATTGATGCCTACAGTTGCTGTCATTTTAGATTTGTGTTTGATACTACAACAGTACTCGCCAATTTCTGGGTTAGTCCGGGCATTTTTCACATTGCCTAACAGGGATTCAAATCCAGGACCCTCAGTACAAAAGGCAGACTCTCTACCACTGTACCTCTGTTGCCCACCTAGATATGTCATAATTCTATAAGAAGGTTAAATGCCAGTTTATATTTAAAAAAGGGCATTTTTGTTATCTGTCATGCCTTATAAATGTGGTACTTCTTTGTAAATATCCTGAATTGTTTTCTGTATTTCTTGTATCATATCCTTAAGCTACTCTCTTCAAAAGGATTGATTGTGGAGGTTTGTGATTTTTCTAAATTCACAGCAGAATTATAAAGTATGAAAAATAATTATTTGGTTTAAATATTTGGTAAAAACTATTATGTCAAAACGAAAAATTACTCATTTACTTGCTGTCTGAAATGAAAGTGATAACATACAGCAATTATAAAGTATGAAAAATAATGTTTCCATATTAATATTGGGTAGCAACTGTTATGTCAAAAGTTAATTTAGTTGCCCATTTAGAACTCTTTAGTCACATTGTTTGTTGATTTCTCTGCATATGTTTTGTTTTCTTAGAATTTTATGTCTATATTAAGACATGGTTCAAAAACAGAACCATTACTCTTTTTAATGAGAGAAAGGAGGAATCAAACAATGGTATTTAGAAACTATCTTATATAGAAATGAGAAATTGCTGGTTATTTTAGGTACATGAATTCTCAATATAAATTGTGGTATATTTATGTGAGTAATGTATCATAAAAAGGTAATCAATAGGAGTTAACCTTTTATCACTTTTAGAACGCTTCAGTCTGACTTTTTATTGATAAGGCATATTTTCAAGTACCTTAATACTAGCATGGCCAGACTATTTTGGAAAATGCTCTAACAAATGGAATCATTACGACAATTTTGTCAGCTCATCTCCATAAATACTCATTTAAATACAACTGTTAGAACATTTTGAAAAACCATCATTATTGATAATGAGCAATTACTTATTTTGTAGCAATACATTCTTATCAACTTCAATATTTCCATAATTTCTCTTTTTACAATTGTTTTTGCTGTTTCACAAAATTTCAACAAGTTATGAAATTTCACATGTAAACATATGTATCAATGGCTTAATACAGTACTAAGTCAAGTCTTTCAAATTTGTGAAGGACTTTTTAGTATTGTATTAAACCATAAACTTTATGTTTTGTCACTCCCAGAGTGTAGGTCACATTATAAGTATTGTAAAGAGACTTGTGTGTGTTAAATTACAATGTGATGTTGTGGTTTACCTGGTATGATGCTTGGCTTTGCTTATTTCCTATTACACAAGTGAACAATAATTGTGATATTCTAGTGCTTTCTTTGTCTGTTGTAATTTTAACTTAAAGCAATATTTGTATATAGCTGGGTAATATATATATTTATCATTTATACACAAAATGCATTATTGTTTGTGTTGTCTCCAATTTCATCATAATCTAGTTCCTTTTATATGAATGATTTGCAGTTTCTGGTGAAAGGTATACTATAACCTATTAGATCATGGAAATAATGCACATATAAACACATATATTGAATGATAACGGTATTAATTTTCAACAATACCGAGTTCCATTATTTGAATGTAAAGTGTCATTTTTTCATCAATGACTTACTGAATATTATTAAAAGTCCCTCTTTGCTGTTCCCAACGTATGACTATTTGATTTGTTGAAGTTAAACTGAATGGTAGCCTTTCAAAGACAAAGGCCTAGATATGGGTATTTTACAAATTGGGGTTCCAGTGCAAGACTATAGTAAGTGCTTCATAAACATGAAACACTCACTATAGCATTGCACTGAACCCTCGAAATGCTACGAAGGTATTACCTCAAAAACATATTAAAGTTAATCTACATGATTTTAATGAGTACCCACAATGCAACATGAAAGATTTACTAGTCTTGCATATGACCCTTCCAATGTACTGTATCCCATGGTATATAACTGCTGGGTTTTCTTTTTGTTTTTATCCTTTTTGTTCTTGTAAAATTGTTTTTGCTCATTGTTGGAATTGTATTTAAATAAAGGATACAATTTTTTGGTAATTATGTCTTTCTTATTTTCAGTTTATAGAAACATGCTGCAAACTTTTTTAAACCTCTTATTATTTCCGAGGTTTTTAATTTGGGGATTTTAATACAAATTTGGAATAAGTCTCATCAATTATTCTATTTGGTTGTTTTTTGAAGATTTTAATAGTCTTTCGATGGCATTACAACAGACAGTGTACCTATCCACTCTCCTGTTATTTCCTTACCAGTACTGTACCATATCATTTCCAATGTTGTTGACTGCTATTCCACATGAACAAGATTGATTGGTAGTGAGAGACAAATAAATCATGTTGTTTTGACTTCATTAAATCACTGGAAAGAATATTGTCCGATCAGAATAAAAAAACTAATACACCTGTATTCAATGAGACATTCTACAGACTACCGCTTGTCTAATGAAGTTCTGCATGGGCACTTCTAGAACATAACAGAAAATAATGTTGTAAATAGTGTCTAAAATTGTTTTATTTAAAACAATCTATTTAGTTGCTTGTTTCTATGACTATTTTCCATTTGTGATTTTGACGGGGGTCAATATTGAGATAGATAGCAGGAGACACCATTAAAAAGAGAAGAAAATATTTTGTTGCAGAAATTGGTAAAGACCATTGTAGCAAAAGGCCATGTTGCTTTTCACAGTGGTTTCAGAAGTTGTCTGTCACATGAGAATCAAAGTTGTATGTATTTACAAGGGCGCCTCTGTGGCCAAGAGGTAAGAGAATAAAACCAGAAATCATATGTACCCTTTCCTTTTGGGTGTTACCCGAGTAGTGTGGTGCTGATGTACAGGATGCCTGTGGTTCTATCCAGGTTGGCCAGCCTCTTTAAGTAGTAATGGTTGGGGTCTTCATCCATTGTTAAGGAGCCAGACTTAAGATTTTTAATCAAGAACTATTGACCCTACAATCATAAAACCCAAACAAATGTTCTTTTTACTAAATGTGTAAATTGATTATAAAGCCTTTACGAATGAGTTTTGTTTCATATATGAAGGTATAATCTGGATGTCATCTCATGCAATACAGGCAAGAATTTAAGTAAGATCTCACCACTCCATAATTAAAACAATCAGCAACCATAGGCAACCGTTTTATTTATGGAAATGGCAACCAAACTGCAATCATAGGGTATATATATCGGGCTTGGGGCCTCTGTGGCCTAGTGGTTAGAGTACAAAACTTGAAATCACATGGTCCCTCTCCGCGTGGGTTCAAATCCTGAGAGGGATATGGATATTCATGAGAGGTAGTCTCCCGACTGACTTACAGAATGCCAATGGTTCTACCCGTCTTGACCAGCCCTTATGGGCAGTTGATTATGGGGTCTTCCTCCATCATTAAGAGTCGGGCATCGCTACATAACTGAAATAATGTTGATGTGATGTAAAACCCATATCAAAAAATAAAAAAATATATCGGGCTACACCAGTTTTTTCAGCACCTCAAGCCAAGCAAGTCCGATCTGACTCCCAGGGACCTCTTCCGGTCTTCCCACACAAGCTCCTATTATACATGGTCCGGAGTCGGGCATAACAGGGATTTCTTTTAAGCCAAGGTCTTCTCTCATTTATTCAAAATAGTTTTAAGTTCTTGCATTTTCATGCTTTTTCAAACTGTATAAAATCCAGTAAATGGTGGATGCATATGTATCAAAACCCTAAAGATATTAATGATGGGAAATGATAATAGAGATGCATATGTTTATATTTTTGGAAGAGGGGCCTCCGTGTTCTAGTTGTTAGAGTACAGAATTTGAAATCACATGGCCCCTCTCCGCGTGGGTTCAAATCCTGAGAGGGATATGGATTTTCATGAGAGGCAGTCTCCCGACTGACTTATGGAATGCCGATGGTTCTACCCACCTTGACCAGCCCTTATGGGCAGTTGAGTATGGGGTCTTCCTCCATCATTAAGAGTCGGGCATCGCTACATAACTGAAATAATGTTGATGTGATGTAAAACCCATATAAAAAAAGAAAAATGCTAAAAAGAAATCTTTAAATACAGTTGAATTGGTGAAAAACTCAATTTATCAAAGCAGGTTACCAAAAAGCATGTATGAAAATGGCTTAATATGTCAGTATAGGAAGAAAGCTGACCACAACTGCAGGATAAATAATAAAAACAAAACTGGTATACATTGCCAAAATATTTATTTTTCCCATTTAAGAAGAAATACTATACTGTAAATGCAGACTAGAAGAAATTTTTTTTTTTTTAAAGATCTGATAAATGTTTCATATGAATGTGTGTCCTGCCAGCAATATTTACTTCATACTTGTAAAACAAAATGACCCAATTCACATAAAAACCTCATTTTTTTTTACAGAAATAAATTACCCAATACCTTGCATAGAATTTCGTGATAAATGCAATATTTATGCAACAGCTTAGCACATTTTGTATGAAGGTTTAGATCTAATTTCCCTTTAAAATATTGGTAGCACATTTTTTAACCAAAAGCAGAATTTGCGCATTAATAGCAAAAACTCATTTAATCGAATGTCAACTTGGAAACATTTAGCTACATGAGCCTTGACAGAAGCGATCATAGAGACATGTGTTAGGACAAATACCAGGTCTAAAGATCATGTGTTCCTATATTTATGGCACCTTTGGAGTTTGATCTTCAGAATGAATAAAATAAAAAACAATGTTATATAACAATAAGTGATGCTCAACATCAATAACTTTTGAAAGTGCAATTCCAAAATGCAGACTTTATTTCCCTTTCTTAAGAAATAAAACATTTTTTCAGGTTCATTATCTCTAATTAATTTTTAAACAGTTTTATACCGTTAATAATGATAATATTTGTCAAGTTCAAACCTTCCAAATTAATATCATGAAAATAGCCAGAGTATTAAGTTTCTGGGGACTAAAGCAAAAAATAAACCAAGATGAATGAAAAAGTGGAAAACCTGAAATATTGTAATAACATTGGAATGGTATATCCTGTAACTTAGATCATCCAATGCGGGATCAACCGTCATATTGCTGGTTTGGTGCAAGACTATACTAAGTCCTTCATAAATGTTAAACACTTATCATAATTTTGCATTGAACCTATTACATGAAAGGTTCAATACTCGAAGGTAGCTAGTCCTTCACAAACATGAAGGACTTGCAGTTATCTTGCCTGTAACCATTGATAATTAGACTTTCTGAATACTTTCTACACACTATCAGTTGCTGACAAAATAAAGGCTATATCAATTACATATTAGATAGTATTTAAAAATATTATATCCTTGATACCATTTACCTTGTAAAAGTATATCACACAACAAATACAACATAGTTACAACCATGTGACCAACTCTACAGCAGATTTTATTAACCACATCCATGAAAGAAGTATCATATGGCTAGTCTTGGAAAGTGTAATCCTACAAATCCTTTTTGTAAGACAGATATAGCTTTACAGCCTTGGAGCAAATAAAACTGGTAGTTAACTATTGATTTTGTTCATGTTAGAACTAGTCATCATGAAGGTATCTTAACACAGAGAACTATTTCTCCTGATTGAGTCAACTTTGTAATATCTACTTCAAAAACAGGAAAATAGCAGTGCCAATATCAGACTCATGCTCAGATATGTAGAATGTGTGCATATTACACCCACTATGGGCATGAGATATTGGTAACAAACTAATCATAAATTCATGGTCTCATGTCAGAGAACTTGTTTATATCTGCTAGAAAGAATTGGGCACCCTCTGCCTTAAAATAAAAGGAGTAGTGATCATAGCTTCAGGCATGTGCCCAGATAAGTAAATTGGTAAACATGTGACACCAAACATACAACAAAGCAAAAAAGAACAAACATCTTCATTATTGTTAAACTCTATCCTTCTGTATGGATTATTTTTCTTCTGTAAAATATGATATGTTAACCCAAATATAACCATTCTTAAAAAATGTATAAATTACATGTTTATGTACAATTTAGAACAACAATTTAACCACAAATATAAATCAAAGGTCAAGATAAGAGGTGTATACATCTGGCTACATTTTGACTAAACGACTTAGGACAAATATTTGCATAAGTCAAAACATAGATCTTATCCTTAATAAAAGTTCAATATCGTAATATGGCACATCATTTAAAGCATCTCAGAAAGAGGGTTCCAATGATGTATTACTTTACAATATTAATTGTCTAAAAGTTTTAATAAGAGGGAATGTTGTTTTGAACTAACCAAGTGTTACGCATAAAATGTTTAGCATAAAACGCTACCCTTGTAACGCTCCAGACAATCCCATTACTGGTTTAGAACCATCGAGAAGATTTTAGCGAGTACCAACAAGAGTGTTCTTTTCATAGTTATAAATTATCACATGCAAAAGCATCTAATACACCTCCTAATCCAGACATTTGTTAAATAAAAGACAACCCAAATTAACCAAAACATAGATAATCCAATTGAATACACCGGTAATGAGTATATATATCAAACATCATAAGTCCATCTCCAAATGCAGAAAAAAATCATGTTTGCTCCCTTTCATGGCTGTAGTAGATAGCTGTATCCATCATTG
This sequence comes from Cerastoderma edule, assembly GCA_947846245.1. Classification (NCBI taxonomy): domain Eukaryota; kingdom Metazoa; phylum Mollusca; class Bivalvia; order Cardiida; family Cardiidae; genus Cerastoderma; species Cerastoderma edule. Next base: position 43,533,054 of record OX401408.1, read on the forward strand.
TACAAGTAAGGCTGTAAATTAACTGGTAAACCTGGAAAAAAAGAAAATAACTCAAACTGTTTACTTTTTACAAGCATCTACTCCAACTCTTGTTGCAATGGATACTTTAAGAACTTATACAGACATTTGTGGTCTGGAAGTCATAAACGTTACAAATTTGATATAAACAATCATTGCCAATAAACCAAAGTCAATTTTCAATTTCTTTACTTCCAAGTTGCTGAAATCTAGTGATTTTGTAATAATGTGAAGAGAGCCTTTGGACCTGACAGGGCTTCTTTGGAAAAGCCGGTTTATAAACCATCACAGTAATTCCTTCTCTTGCACCTTGCTAACGTCATGTGACAAGAGCAATTAGAGATTTCAGAAGACCCATGTGACAAAGGTATAAAAAAAATAGCACCTCTTATTGAAAATTTAGCTTGTTGTTTACGAAAAAACCTGTTTAAATTGTTTGCAATACCTGCAATACAAATGATTTATATCTTTTCTGTAAGGTTATGAATGGTGTTGGGAAGCTGTCATATCTTTCTTCAAAAAATCATGTTGTCGTCTTATCTATAGAAGACAATTTATTTTAGAAAGTTAAATTCCCAACCTATGAGCTAATCCATAAAAGGTCTTGTGACATGGTGTCAGAATTTAAATATGTTGTTTGTTCTCAATGACTTTAAAAATTCAAATCCATTTTACCTTTTCACAACCATAGCCCGGTACTACTTATTCAAAACAATGACACATAGATAGAGGTGATATAGAAATTGGACCAGACAAAGACAGCAGTATGCCATTTTAATTAATTTTCTAGTGAAACTATCCTGAGTTTACACCCTCAATGTGTAACTTAATTTGGGAAGGAAAAGACTATGTTTGTGCTGAAATGGTCTCAAATAAACACTAGATAAGGTGAATGAGCTAAAGGACATAGGTCCAGACAGATATGCGGTATATGCACTTTTATGTAAAATCCTACTTTGTACCCATGAGAATCCCCTCATTTAGATGATTCTAATAGGTTGTAGGTACCCACATGGTGGGTTTTATAGAAATCTGAAAATACACCTCGCATCTGAACCGCTCTTTCTAGTGGCACCCATGTAACTGGTTAGTGTTAAAAGCCCATCCTGATCTCATACGTTAGGTTAAAACAATCATACCGTCTATTAATTTCTTAAGTCCAGTTTTTTAACTTTATTTCAAGATGTCATAATCAGGACTAGAAAAGGATGGGTCAAAGGGTGTATTCAATATTTCAAAAGCTAGGGTAGATATTTGTTAAATAGTGCATGTAAAGTAATTTAGTCTTGGACTTATTTAATACAGGATGCCAGTAACTCAGAAATCTTTAGGAAAGACTTGAGTCATTATTAAACTGTTAGTTGTCTTGTACGCTACCATTGTCTACTTTTACTATGGTCGCTTATAACAAATTAAACACAATTGTCGACATATGACAAATCTTATATTATTGAAGGCAATGGTTAAAATTTTCTTATAAAAATAATTCCATTGAGTCAAAACAATGTTCAATTTGAAAAAGAATGGGAAGAATTTGGAAAGATGCCTGGGCCTGTTAATTGGAGAAACTTTTATTGCTGAAATCCTTAAAATGGGAAGCCAAAAATCTGGAGTGACTATGAATTTTTGGGAAAACTGCATGATTTTAAAGAAATTTCAAATTGAGAAGGTGTTTGTTATATGCCATTGTTCTATAACACGAAAAAGCCTTGACGATTTTAGTTCAAATAGGGTACTTCACTTATCTTCAAATCTAAAGACAAAAAAAGGATTACCGTATCACCACAGCCTTACATAGTAACACCAATCTGTTCTTAAAAGGGTTTTACTTCCTTCCCAGTCTTTTTTAAGGTTTCAAAGATTTCATCTTTGGACAATGTTGTGGTCACAGCAACTGTTTTACCCTCCAAATCAATATCAACTTTGCTTACAGCATCTGAAAAATCAATTTGTAACATACAAATATAATAAACATATTCGTTAAACAGGCAGAGGAATCATGTGACCAACTGTTATGATATAATCTCTGAACAAGATGGCCATGCCAATTACGGAGCAGGTATTTTTGCTCTTTTAACCATTTTTTGCCACATTGAGTACCCTGTATGAGTTAACCATCAACTTTCTGATTCTGGTTGAATATGATAACCCATGCTTTATAACCGCATTATGTCTTGCACCCTGCAGAGATACTGAAGTGGCCGGGCGATGTTTTAAGGTCATTCACGCCTGTCAACTGAGATTTCTCTGCCGAGTGTTAGATGTAACTCGAAATCAAGAGCAGCCGCTGACAGTATAAACAAATGATGAGAAGGGAAAATCTAAAATGCTCATCCACTTTTTACCTGGTAAAATATTCAATATGTTGAATGTGACCAGTAATGGCAGAAGAAGAAGAAGCAAAAGATAAACTATTAGTACTCTACAAGATAAATAATACTAAGATTACATCTTCATGTTTGCATCATGCCATTTGTTTTAATAACTTTGCTATGCGTTCATACCTCCTAGTTTCCCCAGCACCCTTTGGGCAGCACCTGAACAACCTTCACATGTCATTTCCACATGAAATTTGTATTCCTGTAAAACAAAGCATAAATCTGTTACTCAATGTACAAGTGCGAAAAAAAAAAAGTCGCACCGTTTGAAGACCCATATTTCCATTGTTCTTGAAGATTATCAAATTATTTTACTCACAGTTGTGAATTAAACCTTTTTTAATCAATTCATGCACTTTTCATGTCTGCATTCCGCATAATAGCTTTGTAAGAATTGTTTAATAACGTTAGTTGACGATTTTTGCTCCCGATAATTTTTTTTCCTGTGCATGTGCACCGGAATGGGTAAACCTATAATGCGTTTTTTTAATTATTTAATGGCAATTGATGCCCTTGTCTGGTGGTATATGAGTTTAATCAACATATCTTGTCATAACAATTGACTTTGAATGGCCTTTTGTGCTTTAAATCCGAAAATTAGAATAAAAAAAGTTCGACATTATTTGGTTTGTATGAAATTTCGAAGAAAGATTGCCCCATCAGAAAATATAAAGCAATCTTCATGTCATATTATTTTGACTATCAATACTGGAGTATGCTGCCTCTAGGTCAACAAACACAGATTGGCATAAACCAAATAACCTTTTACCAAACAGTAACGACATTTTACAGCTTTATTGCAGAACTGGATCCGCGGTGGTGAAATTGTTAAGTGTCGGGGACTAGAGTCTGCTCACCCCGGGTTCGATCCCTTAAGGTGGCCAATTATCTCACCATGGGGTGTTCTTGGGCAAGACACATTCCCTAGCCTAGTTCTGGTAGTCATCCAGGGAACATGTACAATAACACTCAAGACTGAGTCCTGTACATTAATGGAAAACAAACAAACAAACACAACTCTGGAAAACATTTTGGGAAAAGGAAAAATTGCTCAATTTTTCCTTTGCCAACAATGATTTCTGAAAAATTGCTCAATTTTTCCTTTGCCAACAATGATTTCTGCTGTATCAGAAGATTTTTCTATCTTCATCTCATTTTGACATGTCGTCTGCAAACCCTTTCAATTTGGGAGAGTTGAACATAATTATAATGAGGGAACCCTTATAATGAAGGAAACAAAAAAATTGAAGCGCTAAATTACAATGAGCGTCTGCATGACAGTGAAGAATTTTAACACATTTCATCAGTTTGGAAATTTTAAGGAACACGACATCATTCATCTTTATGGTTAAATCTAAGATCGATAAAGTTATAATGCACTCAAAGTATTTACGCATCAAATGAATTACCTGGGAACTCATGATGATCTACAAAACAGTGATTAACTTCCTTATTTTCTGATCGACACGTCAAGCGCCTGAAGTAAACTTTAAAGATTAGTTTAAACGAAGTTAATGAACGTAAAAACGTTGTTTAAGAATTTTTTATCAATGTGTATAATTATATGCAAAATATCAATTGAGTATTTCATGTCTTTTTTCGTATATTCTGGGAGTGAATTTGCCAAAAAAAATAAGGATGTTGTATTAAAGGGAATAAATAATATGTGTATTATTTCGTGTTTTTTTTATTATTTGACGAAACACAGGATGTAATTAGTAGCAATCTTCATAGATTGAATCGAACCGAGTCGGTTTCTTAATCAGGCATGCACGACGCAAATAGACATCCGATTTCATGCACGTGCCTTGTTAAAAGTTTTGACATCGCATGAATTTGATAGAAGCTTTTTCATTTACTTAACAACTTCAAGAAATCAAAATTCAAAGAGTAAAATCATAAAGGATACAGAATATCTTTTCGTAAAACGTACATACACATTTGGATTGATGCAATATATTTTTCTTAGCTTTTTATTCTAAAACAAATGACCTACTGATTCCTTCTTCCCGTATTGTCTTTCGTCAAGCATGATTTTTAAGACAGTGATGGCTTTCACATGAAATGGTCATTCTTGAGCCACATAATTAAAGACTAGAACTCATTAACACCACAAATCACAAAGACTCCGTCACTCGAGATTTTATGGTCTCAGGTGACGAGGCAAATCTGACACCCAATTTCAAAATTTTAATGGGGAGGGAGTAGGGGACATGCACACAAAAACTGGCAGAATATTCGAAAGAACGATGGTGGCAAGTAAATGGAAGAAGAAGAAGCAGACTCTGATTACAGTTTCAAAATGAGTTATTGATCAAGCTATACAAGTTTGTAATAAATGACATGTAAATGACCAAGAGATTTCAAAAACCAGATCCTCGGTGCTTACCCGCGAAAGCAACACTGTAAATAAAAAAAAAATATCAACCATCACTCCGGCATGTATCCTTGTGGATATCCTAAGAGTTCACGACAAAAGGACATGTTCCATACACACACGTCGCTATATATACAAGATGCACCTCTTCCAACGAACCTCACAGGAATGGAACCAACTACCAACATTAGTCACACAATGGCCGATAAGGCGACGATAGATGTCCTCAAGACGGGCACTAAAACTCTGTTTGCAGGTAGTTTAGTTTACCTCAGTTTAGTTTACCTTTCTTGTTTTACATCGATTGTGAAGGAAGCTTAAAGCTTGTTCAAAGCCATTCACTATGACTTCTTCCTCAATACTATACCAGTACTTGCGCCGGTTTGTGTGTTAGTCCTGGTATTTATCTCCTCGCATAACGGGGATTCGAACCCGGGATCCTCGGTACAAGAGACCGACGCTCTACCCCAGCGCCTCTGTCGCCAGTTCAGCATATGTCGTTGGCGGAACAAAGTTTTATAATGTAAAAAGACCAAGAGCTTTTAATTTTACTCATATCCCAAGAAGTGGTTCTATTGCGCTGACGTATTCATGCACTCAGCACGTGTTCATAAGGATCCTATACTGTATATGGAGGAAGAGGAATTGTTCAGAACTCATTATTCTTTCTAAACTTCAATTCCCAACATAGGGAATTGACTATTCAAAATTGATATCAACAGTATATGCTAATGAATGATATGATCATCACATACGCTCTTTGGTGATATAAATTGTGACAAAATGACGTTATGCTAGTTTCTTATAGATTAATCATCCTTTTGCAACATTAGTTTCTAAAAGCGTTTACATAATGAAGAATCGCATAAGAGGACAATTACGGAGGTAATGCTTTTAGTATTTCAACAGACGCATCTGAATTTTCCCATTTGATTCTAACGAAACCTTTTATATGATTTGACTTTACAAAATTAAAATGTGGAAGGTCAAAATACAGGAACCAAAATGTTTAGTGAAATTCCGTTCAAGATTCAGGCAGGATATTAAGAATCATAAGTAAATTGTTTTGCACAATCTGGATAGAACTTGTGCGAATTGCATCATAGTATGGATGAAGACTTTCACAATTAAAATAAACCAAGCTGAAACAGAAATTATCGTGTATGGTATTACGAAGATTGGAAAGAAAACAATGGTACATGATTCTCAACCGTTTGTTATGATTTAAAGAAAGGAGGGCACCAGCATTATTTACAGAGATAGAAATTGGGGGAACAGCAGTCACTTGGTTGTGGCGTCGCTCTTTCTCTCTTCGGAAGGGGTTTATTAGCCTATTGTGACTACCGCAGATCTTTAATTTCGATTACAACTGCCTCCATATCTGAATATAAGAAAAAGGAAGAAGGATGTATACATTTCCACCAACATCGGAGAACAGTCTGACGAGTAGGCGCCTCGCATGGCCTTTTCATTATCATACATTCCCATGGAAAGTTCTTCATCTTCAAAATGTGGACATGTGCCCCGAATTTCTGCACAAACAATTTTGCTATTCACTGTTGTATTTACATAATGTTAGGCTGTTGTGTATTTAAAACAGCACAAACTTTCTCGATAAAAAAAATCCAACTTGTGAAATTCCTGCATCTAAAGCTATGATTCACTGTTTAATGTTCAGAGCAGATGAGATGTATTTTATTCTTATAACGTTATGTTACATTTTGGCTCATAGTCGATGGATAAAAGACCGTAAGCTCAATTGTTAAATGTGCTGATCAAGCCGGGTAGAACCATCGGAATTCCGTTAGTAAACCGCCAGATTACATATCATGGACGTCTAATACTGCTCCTTTAATATAAATTCCAGAGGAAATGGGCTATGTGATTTCAAAAAGTGTTAACAGAACATGACTGTCATGTACTGGTTGATCTTGTTAGGGTGTTTTGCTCCATTATAATATGTCATTTACACAAAAAATGCCAGTCAGCGCATGTGCGAATGTATTTATGAAGTTTGAAAGTGCCTTAATTCGTCGTATGATAAGAGTCATTTTGTTGATACAATTACTAGTTAAAATTTGAGTACCTATATTTAGAATAAGCCAGATATACTCTGACTTGAATTTTGATTGCTTAAATAATGCATCTTTGTAGCGTTCGAGCTTTATTTCCTTGTCAATCACATTTTGAGTGATTCCCTTTGCTCTCAATTCCATCGCAAGATGATGCATACATTTTTTTTATATCGTCCAGTCTTAAAGATTCTTAAATAAGCATAAACTAAAAAGAAAAGGAAAACATGAAAGCATGTGATAATGCAATTTGCAAGATTTTCCCTTTTATGCAAGATTTCAGTTGTTTATTGGTTGTTTTGATATGCTTGTTGAAAGCATAGTTTGAATTGCGTACGTTTAAAATGAAAGTATGGAAAACAGTCCTTTCTTTAGGGATGAGGATTTTTAAATTATCTTATTTAGCGTTTGTTACTCACACAACTAATTATGTGAGAAAGTCCCTCTAGGTACCTTCAAAGAACTAATAAACATTAGTTACTCGGTCTTTGGTACCTACATCGGAAACCATGTGTACCTTTTCCCTATATTTTGTGTTTCTGTCCTATCAGATGATTATTTTTCAATTTCATCACGTTTGGAAATGTCGTCTGCAAACTCTTTCAAATTGGGACAGTTTTGATATTTGTCTTTTGGCAAAGGCTAAAAAAGTGTTTGGCCTCTGATCCTCTGTGTTGTCCTTTTGTTGCATTATAGATTAAACGATCGGTAGACGGAATGATTGTTCTTCACAAAAGGTCATCTGTGAAACTAACTTTCTCTCGAGGTAAACGTTGTGTCGATGGTGGATCTTTCATATGTGTGATCAGGGGCATACCTAGACCATTACTAAGTGTACGTATTTATTTTCGGACATCGACTCAACGAGCGTCGAAGGCAAGACCCCTCCCCTGACACGGAAAAAAAAAGAAATTTCAGAGGCAAATCGTGGCATCTGGGGTGTGTGGACAAGATTTGGGATGTAAAGAAATTATGTTTAACCTCAGACATTTTACGTTGATTGACAACGGATGGATTTTATCGTATATTTATACTATTAATATTTTCATTTTTCTGGAAAATATGTACGCAATTGCGTTTCTTGCGTACAGGTAGCAGCGCGCCTGTTGGTGTCGTTTACAACGATAACAAAGTGGTAGCAGATTTAAACCCCATGACATTATATGCATACAATCAGAGACATAGATCTATATAACTATGCCTCTGATACAATATAGTAAAATTTAACCAACGACAACGTTAGTTAGGTCGAACTTATATATTTTAGTAAATCACCCCTCAATTGGAACCTTTCCGTGTCTGTCGGACAATTTTGCCTGTGATATATATAAAAACACCATTTGATGATAAATGGTATTAATTGTTTAGGGACTGCAATAAGTTGCTTGACTTGCTCAGTCAGTTAGAGTGATGACTGTGACAGACTGTCATTCATAAACACAGCCTATTTCTTTGTATCACTAGTTTGCATCCCACAGACACCATTATCATATTTCTTCTAAATCATTTCCCTTCTTCTAAACCAACAAAAAAGAAAAAAAATCTGCTTCGAAAATGACATGTACCATACCAGCAGTTCAGTGCTTTGATTTGTGAAAGTCAAATTATTCCAAAGGGAGGTAACTGACTCAAACAACAACGACAAAAACAACAACAACAACAATGTTTATCTATTTCCGCGGTTTCAACAAGTAAGGTTTTTGCATTTTGTTTATGTTTGCTTCTTTAAGCATTACTTATTTTCCCTATTTTATAATGAACTTTAAGATTGCTGTCTAGTTTGTCAAAAGAGATAAGTGTGGTGCTCGATTGGACACTGAAAATAAAGAACCGGTTATTGATGACTGACACTCATGTGATGTGGGGGGGGGGGGGGGGGGGGGGGGGGGGGTCATTTGACTTCTTTTAACGATGGGAAGCATTATTAGCTCTTTGGGCAATTTTATGTTACATCATGATCATTAATCTCTAATATCCTTTACATTTGTTGTCATTTGTTAAAAATCTTGACCTTTTTGTAAGGGAATTGGTTATCAAAAGTAAATGTCAGATATTCCAGAGACATAGATTGATATTCCTTGTCATTTAGAAGTTATTCCGTACTGAATATGTCCATTTTACAACCCTAATGAGTTTAACCATCTTGATTTACAAGCAAAAATTAACAAAGTTGTGCACAGTAAAACTAAAATACTATGCACTGGATCATATCATACTTGACATTTTCCTAAAGTTTAATTTTTGTTTTATGGTTGCCCGCATTTTTATAGTAATCTTCGCTTCCATAACGAAGTTATGCCAGGTTTACTTAACCACACAAGCATGATCATGATTTCGGCCATTTTATTTTCAACCAAAATATTTCATACTTGTACAAAGTAAAATGTTTTAATGGAGGTTTATTCAAACATTTCTAATTTATGTCCATTTTAATGTGATAATATGATTTTGTCGATTTCCAAATTTTCAGTTTGATATTCTTTGTCATTTAGAAGTTATTGCATACTAAATATATCCCATTTACTACCTTAGTCCTTAATGAGTTCAGCCATCTTGATTTCCAACCAAAAATTAACAAAGTTGTACACAGTAAAACTAAAAAACTATGCACTGGATTATATCATACTTGACATTTTCCTGAAGTGTTATTTTTGTTTTATGGTTGCCCGCATTTTTAAAGTAATCTTAGCTTCCATAACAAAGTTATATCAGGCTTAGTGAACCACACACGCATGATCATGATTTCGGCCATTTTATTTTCAACCAAAATATTTAATACTTGTACAATGTAAAATGTTTTAACAGAGGATTATTCAAACATTTCTGATTTATGTCCACTTTAATGGGATAATATGATTTTGTTGATTTCCAAATTTTCAGTCTGATATTCTTTGTCATTTAGAAGTTATTGCGTACTAAATATGTCCCATTTACTATCTTAATGAGTTCAGCCATCTTGATTTCCAACCAAAATATAACAAAGTTGTACACAGTAAAACTAAAAAACTATGCACTGGATCATATCATACTTGACATTTTCCTGAATTGTTATTTTTGTCTTATGTCTACCCGCTTTTTTATGGTGATTGTCGTGTTTATAACGAAGTAATACCAGGTTTACTTTACCACACAAGCATAATCATGATTTCAGCCATTTTATTTTCAATCAAAATCTTTCATTTTTGCATCAATTAAAACTTAAATTGTGTGACTTGGATTTTATCAAACGTGTTATTACTGAAAACGTCTGAATGAGTTTGAATTGATCCCGTATTAAATGCTGACTAAGTTCTATAGTTTCCCGTATTTTCAAAGTGATATTCCTATATAAGAAGAAGAAAATCCATTCAATAAATGGACTAAAGAATGGATAGATCTTCTTAATCAGAAACACCACGACATTTCCTTTTTCGTCGTACTTCTGCTTAATTCCGATCGCTTGCAAATATGTCAAGTGAAATGTGTCATTTGAAGAACGAAGGGTGATAGAGTCAATCACGGTAGTGGACAATACAGGCTATGATTGTAAATTGCCACCCCATAAAATATGTAGTTTGATGTCATAAAACCTTTTGATGCTTGGGCGATTACACAAGAAGTGTGTGGCGCTAACCCTGTGTCCACTCTCTGACACCTCATTCAAATTTAATGACCTAAAGCTCCCGAAAACAAAATAGGGAGGATTTGTTCTGTTTTAAGCGTCTGTCTTGGTTTAAAGTAGTGTGCTTTGACTTAATTTCTCGTTCAGAAATGATAATAAAAACGAAGGTGCAAGACACACTATTTGCTTTAGCTTAACATTCAAAAAGCTCACATTTCTTTTTTCTAAAATCATTTCGGTCAGCAGCATGATAAGACCAGACCGTTACGTGTTTAAGAATAATTATGTACTTATTGATTTGCAATCAATGTTAGAGGAATCTGCGGTAAAAGGTGTATTGAAATCTTTGCACGTCAGTTTTTTCTTACGTGTTCTTTCGTTTACTAAAACCGCTTTTACAAAAATTCTCATCACATGCATTATAACATCATAAAATACTTTTAATTTTTTTAAATTGAAACATTTGGCTTGAAATAATGTCATGATGAAAAATGTGTTTTGTTTTGACAAAATTAGCACTGTAATCAGTTTTACGACACAAAATAAATGAAATGAGGTTAGAAAGCAATCTTTTAATATTAACGAAAACTATCATGTCTTAGTGGAAAGTTCATGCTTTGGTTATTAACTGCAACTAAATAGAGTCACTTGATTTATTACAAAGTATTATTCAAACCTTTGCTTGAAAGACATTGTTGTTATAAGTACAATTGCATGGTAATCAAGCCTGTCATTGAAAAAGAAGGCCTACTGGAACTTTTTGTTTTGTTTTTAACATAAAATCAATTTAATAAAATGAAAATAAAACAAAATGTCAAGAAGTTGTTTCAGATAACCAATCAGATAACCAAAACATAGCTATTTTACTGTAATAAAGAAATATCAATTTCGCTTGACATCTCCCGTGGCAACGGATAAACAGGTACGCACTTTCCTTATCTCGCAGAACCTCGCGGCACACAAGAGTTTGGCGATAATTCCGGAGTTGCCAATCTCTGTTATCTATGTCTCTGGATATTCTCAAGAATTTTTCACAATTATGCTTAAACTTGGCTCTTGAATGAGTGCAGACTTACAACTTAAATCTGCGTACACAAGTACATAAAACAAGATTGAAACAAATGAATTTGAATGTTGTGTAAAAGTTTGAATATGTTCTATATTCCAGGAATCAATGATGGTGCTATATAGATCAACATGTCTCATCCTTCTTGTTTTACTCAGCCAGGTGGTTTACACACTGTCCCAGGTAGGATTCCCTAAATTTGGTATAATTTAATGCAACACTATTGTTTAGTATACTTCTGTTTAATTGGGTTATACTTCATGCCAACATTATTTTGATAAGATTGCAAATCATAAGTGCTTGGATGAACTGTCGGTTTTTTGGGGGTCTACCGAATGTTTACCAATACCTATGAGCACCTTTCTTTTATCCTATTGGACAGAGACCATCGTGACAATCAGGTATATTGTTCATGTCATGCATATTTTCTTTTTTTCAAGTTGGCTGCTAGAGCAGTGTTAAATCACATATTTGTATGAAGCGAGAATTGATATACAGAAACAACTACTTTACTTAACCTGTTAACCCTTTGAACTTTGTAAAAGTGTCTGTAAAACTTGAAATAGAAGAATTGAAAAAGCGCAAAAGAAAAGTGTAATTGTAAAGTAATAAGTTAATTCCTGTAGTTTGCAACACTTGTACACACTGTTAGCAGAAATCACAACTCACAAGATAAAATTGTTTTAAAAGAAGAAATTGCTGAAGACGTGCCTGAAAACAGGCTTAGCCGTTATCACATTTATTGTTTGTATGCTGTAACATTAATTATTTTCAAGACATTAAACTGTATTGTATTATACTTCAGGAAAACCAGACATGTGTTCATGGAACATACCCACCTAATACAAGGTATGCAGATACATTTATCCCATATATTTGTTATAAACAACCAAACTTAAACCTTATAGTGCAGGAACCAACTTCATGCTTATGCAAACTGATTAAATCCAGACCAGCTGCCAAGTTTCATTTGCAGGTGGCTTGTGATCTAACCTGTTTGCTACCCTGAGTATCTTTCCTCATCAAAATTCAATTAAGTAAATTATATCTAAAGTTAAGGAAAGGAAACAACACAAAAATCTTTTTACAAAATTACCCAGCATTCTAAGTGTTAAAAGAGACAGAATGATTGTATATAAAACAACTGTTGGCTAATTATGGACACCAGTTATTCAGAATGTTCTAGTGGAAGCTTTCAGAATGACCAGAGATACTCATTATCCAGAGGTTTGGGGCCTATTGACCATTTTATAATGTATTTTTCTAGGCATTTTTAGTTTATATTTGTAAGTATGAAAGCAACTACAACTATGCTCTATAAGTTAGCATACAATTCATTTCCGTTTGCTATGGTGCTTCATGATGGGTGGAGCTTGTAGCCTTTCATTTCACAATCATGTCTCTATTGCTTGCAATTTGTTTCCTTACACAAAATATTCAGCGCCAAGGTGGAAATATTGCTGTATTCCTACTTATATCTTTAACTGCATTAAAGCACCCTGTGGAGAAATGCATTGAACTACTAGATTAACACCTTTACCAAACCCCTGTCCCAAATTGAAAGAGTTTGCAGACAACATTTCAAAATGTAATGAAATTGAAGAATAGTCTTCTGATAGGGCAGAAAACATTATGGGAAAAGAAGAAATTGCTCTTTAAGAGCAATTTCTCCTTTTCCCTCAGCGTTTTCCATAGTCGTCTGCAACAAACTGGTCAAATGTCATTATTGTTAGTAATGGGTTAAGAGGCATACTGTCTCAAGCTTTTTTGGGTTTTCTGCTCCTGTAAACCCTTTATTGTGGATACTCCTTCGAAGTGTCTCAGTCAGACAATTCTTAGGAGTAGCCATGATTTAGTATTTGTCTTATATTCGATTAAATGCTGTATCTTGATGAATCTACTAAATCATCAACTTATCTAGACAACAGCTTTCCTCTTTTGTTTTTTTCCAGCAAGAAGGTGAAAGAGTATGTTATCAATTTGGACCTTCCACCTGTAGAAAGATGGAAACAACTAGCTAGTGAGAAGAAACAAGAGGTAGTTGTCATAAATTGGTGTTATACTTAGTCTAAAGACTTGAACAAAGTTAAAGAAATGTGTTTGTTACTATAAGAAAATGATAGATAGAAATAAATGGAACATATTAAGTTTCGTTTTCCCTCATTTCAAGGTGATTGATGTAATTTGGCATTTAGTATTTTTTTTGTCCATTAAATTTTAAGCCTTGTATATTTTGCTATTCTACATGAAAGATAAGCTTTTGTAAAGGTTTGATTTATGAATTTTAGATATCATGTATGGAGAAGTTCCTTTTACAATACTTTTTTTCAATGTTGTTATATACTACCTGCTACTATAATTGTTTCCATGTTTTAATGATTGTGCATTTTTAATGTAAACATACATATCGAGGCATATCTTTATTGATATGACCCAAATAATTTGTTTTTTAGCTTATGTATTTAAAAAGGAAGGCAAAAAGCCTTTCAATTGAACAAATAATTTTTCTTTTTTGAAATATTTTGACATAATTATAAATGTTTTTTTTTCTTTTGTCACAATGTTTTCTGATGCAAAGATGGTAGTTTATCATGTCCAATAGCAATATATAGTATATGTTTTCCATTTTTGATTTCAGATAATTAATGTTTTAAAAACATTCAAAACCTACATTCGAGAGTTTGGGACAGTTTTTGAAGAGCTCATTTATATTCTTGACTTGACAGGGGTAAATATTCTTTAAACCAGTTATATTGATAACAATTATCTTATCATGTATTTGATAATACTTTTCATTGGAACCAGAATAGCGTTTTGCTTAACACCTTTTGCTTAAACTGCATATGATCAAAACAATATTCCCTCTTACTTTAATATTGAGATACGCATTTTATAAAGTAACACTTACATCCAATGATGTGTAACATTACTAAGTTGTACTTTTATTTAATATTCTATTAAGATCAGTTTTGATACGCAAGTATTTTCCTTGAGTTGTTTAGTCATACTCAACTCAGATTTTAACCCATCCCCTCATATGGGATTTTATAACTTGTCTGAATAAAACCAACATTAGATTGCAATGAATAAACATGTTATACAATTTTTAGATTAAATTCTTTTAAAGAAGCAATAGATGTGATTTAGCAGGTGCTTTGTATGGTTTTTTTCTTCATTGTTCAGCCATTGATTGCCGATGAATTGCCCCAACCATTTCAAGATGAGATGAAAGGAATTTCAAAAGCTACAGGAATAGAAATAGGTAACAACTTGAATTGTTCAAGTTGAATTGATAGTTCAAATATTTGTCTGCTTATAACTATTGACTTGTTTTATGCACACTTTTACCAAGATTTGATAGAATATTATATGATCTGTCTCATTTTGTTACCATGGTGTCTACCCAATATTACAAGGGAAAGGTTATTTTTTAATACTGATGGTTGTTGTCTGCTGGTTTTTTTAAAATTTTGATAAGTCCAAATTTCCTATTTGAGTAAATCAGTTTTATATAAAAGTCATCTTAATATGATAAAAGAATCAGAAAAGGAGTTAAGTTATTTAATGAAAATGTCTAAAGAGATAAAAATAGATTTGTATTTTATGTTTTTATGTTTTCATTTACACATCACTAATGAATTGGACTTAATTCACATTGCATGGGTGAAAGTGTTCAGGATTGTCCTGAAAATGATGTAGCAAACATGCCTTTTCAGGATAAATGACAAAATATTTCAGGTTTTTGAAGTCCTGCAACTTTCACCCATGACATTGTTCATGTGCTATTTGAAGCTAACTTTCTTCAGTTATCATTGTTATTGAATATGATGATTATTTTGTATTCACTTATGACTTTATAGTACATTGATGAAAATTGACTCATACTGCCCTCCTCTGCTTCCACATTTGAGCACTTCGATATAGTCTAAGTTGAAAGCAAAATCAGATGGAAAAAATAGCATGAAAAAAAATATGCCTTTTACTCCATGATAGTTAGAAGATATCATTTTCAAAAAAGGATAAATTACTCAAAAGGAGCAATTTATCCTTTAGTCGCAGTTGTTTTAGAGTCTTTCAACAGATGTATTGAATGGAATGTTATGAAGTTAGGGATTAAGAGGATAATTAAGGGTATTATGGAGTTTATTTGGACATTTGGGACATTGTTTTTACACAGGTGAAGTGGTTCTTTACAACATATTCTATGAGATCTTTACTGTCTGTACATCCATTGTGGCTGAGGATAAAGATGGACGGATGTTTCATGCCAGAAATCTGGATTTTGGACTGTTTCTAGGGTATTGTATTTTATTACATAGAGCTCTATACCATATAAGTACTTATTGACTCAAAATGATAACTTTTGTGAAAGGCAATTAAAAAAATGATATCTATCTTTGATAGCTAGAAAATATTGATTGAAATAGGAGACTTTTAAACCTGCACAGTTTTTCTGTTTACAGCAATGATTTGTAATGCTTTTTGCTGTGACCACATCTCTCATTAATTTGCTATTTGAAACCTTTTACATATTTACTAATTACATATTGCGATGTAAAAAATTCTTATTACACAAAAAAAGTCTGACAATTTGGTTACAAAAGAAATTGATTTTTTTACACATATTTCAAAATTGAAATAATTGCTGTAAAAATAGAAATGATCAAGTGACAATTCCTGTTCATCTTTGAATAATACTTTCTACCCATCTAGAGGAATGTCTTTTGAATCTATTTGTAAGTGATGAATGTAAACATTAAATTCAAACAAGAAAATGTTTTGCTTGTTGAGTGTTGAATCACCAATATGAATGAGGTGCCGTTTATTCAGATATTGCATGACAAAACCCAAGACCCCAATTTATAAATAAGCAAGTACAGTCAAACTTTTGCTTACGGTCACTTGTGATCAGCGGTCTTTCCCGTTCAACGGCCATTTTAAAGTCCTCCCAAACAATTAGACTCTTTAAAATTCCTTGATAAGCGTTCTTCTCTCTGATGCGGTCAGCGGCCAAGCTAATTAATCCCAATCAACTTTAAATCAATTGTCATAGGCGGTCAATTAATTTGTAACTACCGCCGGCGGTCACCGGCAGTTTTACCACTAAGTGTGTTTATTATTTTACTCCCTAAATATTTTTAAACAAAGGAATCTGTCAAACCCAAAAGAATAGGTCTTTAAAAGGAAGCAAAATCCCCTTCTCTGTCTCATGTATCAAATATCCTTGAACGAAACCACTAAATGTATCAAGATGTAAAGTCCGTTATGTAACATCAAAAGACTACAGGACAAAATTGTGCCCTTTGATGTTTGTTTTGAAGCAACTCTTGTCCCAAGTTTGGGAAATTCCTTTCATGAAGAAATTGCAAAGGGAATGAAAGCGGGATGGGTTTTCTTTCATCTTACGTTTGTGGAAGATGAAAAAGGACAAGCAGCAAGTTTGTGTAAAAGAAAAACTGACCAATATTTCAGATATTATACACATTTCCCGTGAAGATGTATATAAATGCTAGTTTGGTGGTGGTGATTTATTACCGCATGGGGTACTTAGGTAATAATGGACTGCTAGTTTTTTTTTTTAATTTGAGCTGACCAAAATGTCATTTTTTTTTCAACCTGTTTTTTTCATCAAAATATTTCTATCATTTTGGGAATTTTTCATCTGAAATTGCGATAATTGGCCACTTAATTTGATTGTGAATTGGTTAGTTTTACAGTACCAAACATATAAGGAAAAGAAATCTCTGTACGGTCCATATACATGTACATGTCCAATGTTAAAGGTGAATTCCAAGGGTCACCTAAACTTTGATAGGATGATTTTTGCGATAAGCAGCCACCTCTGTTAAGTAGCCAATTTCACCCTGTCCCTTGGGTGGCTGCTTATCACAAGTTTGACTGTAAATATTTTTTTAAACAAGACTGTGGAAACTTTTGATATATGAACTATGATTGTATATAATTTGTATTGTCAGAGGGTTTGAACCCCTTTTCTTCAAGGATTTTATTTTATAAAACATTTGTTTTTACATAGTGGTTTAACTTCTTTTACATTGTATACAAGGGAAAACCCCTGTTTTTACTCATAGCATTTGAAAAATAAGTGTACAATAAGTTGCAATTATTTTTTTAATTTTATTTCAAGATTGGATATTCATGGATAAGCTTATTACTTTTTTTTTTAAATTCTGTTTCCAGATGGGATATTGTGAACAAGACATGGGAGATTTCTGAAGTTTTACGTCCATCCATCGTGAATCTAGACTTTCAGAGGAAAAATCAAACTGTTTTTAAGACTGTCAACTTTGCTGGATACATTGGAGTGATAACAGGCATATCACCTGTAAGTTTAAACTTGTCAAACTGTATTTCAATAGACTGGCAGAAGGTATCTTTCTTGCTGTTGTTTGATTGCAAGCTTTTCCCTTTTGACACAAATAACACATATCTTTTTTGAAAGAGAGCAACAATTCTCATAAAACATCTACCAACTGAACATTTTAATTTAACTGAAAATTTTAATTCAAAATTTTCCAATGAGCATTTTGATTCATTGGGATGTAAGTTCATAATTTTTGTTTGCACAGCTAACAGTAAACCTTTAGCTAGGAAATCATGGAACCACTTGCAGAAATATACTTGTGTGGTTTTAATTTCTAGATTATGGTTATTAGTAAATTATAGACATATATGAAGTATTTAAGTAATCCACCATTTTTGGTACTTTTTGATACAAACGATATTCGCATGGTCCATTAACATAAATATCATTAAGCTTTGTTGGACCGTATTTGGTACAAAAACAAATATGGTACAAATGTACCATATTCGGCCGAATATGGTACAAATGTACCATACTCGGACCGAAGATGGTACAATTTTCGACCGAATATGGTACAAACATTGTACCATATTCGGTTGGAATAAGTTTTTCTATGCTCGCCAAAACGTATTTGGTACATACCAAAAAAACTCATAAAAATGAAAATGGCCTACGTATATGGTACATAAATTAACTATTTCTTAATAAATGAAATAGTCTGCCGATGTGTAAACTTTTTTTCAAACTCAAATACATTGTATTAACCTAATATTGGAAGTGACAAAAGTATCATCATCATCATCATCATCATCATCATCGTCGTCGTCGTCGTCGTCGTCGTCGTCGTCGTCGTAACTAGCAGTAACAGAAACAGCTAACCTAACCACACTTTACATGGATTTTGCTGGTTGTGTAACTGTTTCGCCGGCTAGCTCAGTCGGTTGCGCGTCAGATTGGCACGCAGGCGGCCTGGGTTCGATTCCCGGGCGGGCCAGATACTTTCGTGGAGATTGGTCACGAAATGATTTCTACGGCCATTCTTCCCCTACCGTTGTTTCAAGTAGGGCAGTTGTCAATTACTGGCGAATGTATCTGCTTAGTACTGGTTACTAAGTACTAGTACTCTAAGACTAGAGACGTGCTTGCTCGAGGTAACTCTGTAAAAGTTTGAGGATTATCGCATTTTGGTTATGTTCATAGAGTGTGAACTTGTAAGGGTAAAGGTAGGCGAGCAAATCCATGAAGCGCACCAGCGCTTCTTGGAAAATTTGATCGTTTAATACCCCTCGGTATTAATGCTTATATTTTAATACATTTTAATAATAATTGGTAGGTTTTGTCCAGATATGATTGCTTTAAGCAAACGTCGTTGCAGGAATGTCGACGTCGCATTCGATTGGTCGAATGACGTCGCGTCAGCCATATTAATGATTTCGTGCATTGTTTGGGTCAATCTAAAACTTCTGACAAGAAGATATTGCATGAGAAAATCCGAAAAATAAACAAGAAATTGGGCCGAAAAAAAAACTAACGAAATTCATATTTCATGCATTTGCAGTTGTTTTACGATAGAATTTCTTCGATATAATTCAATATCCTTTGGTCAGTAGTTTTAGATTGACCCAAACAATTCACAAGATCATTAATAGCAATTTTCAAATTTTTAAAACTTTTTTTTTCGAAAGTGTATTTTCACCAAAATCCGATTTAAGAGATTTTGAGCTCTTTTAAATGAATATATCTCTCCAAAAATAAGGATGTTTGACTGGCTGCTTTAGACAGGTGTGACTGTATTCCTAAACATTACTTTGTAAAGTTGATTTGTCGTTCCGACGTCATATTGCTGAGAAGCCGACAAAGCTTTGAAGTTTCCGATTTTTCTTTGATAACGTGCCGCTTTAAAAAGGCGGGAATTTTGCACACGAGTCTTACTCAGAAGTCAGTAACCATATTTGACTTGGCGGTCGGCAAGAAAAGTTGTGATTTTCGACTAGAAAGAATTGAAATCCAAACTTTCTTCAAACTTCAAAAGAATTCTTGACAGTAAGTACTGTACTGTACTGTACCGTCTATCCAATTGTCCGTGGCATTCCTTCCGGGTGTGTAACTCCTAAACTGCTAAAATATTTAAGCTACAGTCATTAAACTTCATGAAAAATGTTGTCCATCATCAGCTCTCAAGATACATTTCAGCTCACCTGAGCACAAAGTGATCAAGGTGAGCTATTGTGATGGCAAGTTGTCCGTCGTCCATCGTGCGTGCGTGCGTGCGTCCGTACGTGCGTCCGTCAACAATTTCTTCAAACAATTTCTCCTCCTAACCCGCTAAGCTAAATTCAATGAAACTTGGCAGGAATAGTCCTTGCATCAAGCTCTACCAAAGTTGTTCAAAGAATTCCATTTCATGAAGAACTCTGGTTGTCATGGCAACGAAAAGGCAAATCATAGTGCTATCATACTAACGCGATATTTTCGGCCTATTCCATTCCTATTCAATAAATAGGACAAAAATACCAATTTTGGTGTATTTTAATTGAAAAATAAAAAATCTTGTTATTTTTTCGGATTGTATTTGATGTCATGCAATGTCCTCTGGTCAGTATTTTTAGATTAACCCAAACAATTCACAAAATCATTAATAGCGACTTTTGGAAACAATTTTTTTCGAAAGTGTATTTTCCACCAAAATCAGATCGAGCTCCTTTAATCTGTAGATTTGAACATTTTAAATTTTATGGAGTTTATAGGTCTTTGACCTTCGAACCCTGCCTAGTCGTGACTTCTGGTGAGCGACCTAGGCCCCCAGGGCCCCTTCTTTATATCCCTTCCATCCACGTAGCATTGGTTTCTACAGACCGTTTGTCCGTTGACCGCCATAAGTTTGCCCGCTATTTTTCCCCTGAATTTGAATTCGGTTGGATTTCAATGAAACTTTACATGAAGTACTTGCTACTTTCATTGCGCATATTGCCCGGAAGTTCGGATTGTAAATTTTAGCGGAGCTATCAGACGAGTGATTTTAGCTCAGCTCATGTCGTGAGACATTCGTTTTCGACACGCGGTGTTCAATACAAGCTCTATTAACTAATGAAGTATAAATGTATAATAACTTATTATATTATTTCAGATGAAGGAAGCAATTAGGAGAAAAAGGAAGCAATTAGGGTGCTTGCCCAGGTCGAAGTACGACATTATTGTCAGATGTTTAAACGGATCGTTCGATGTCCCTGTGAAGAAACGGACACCTGAAGAGAATAATTGTTTGGCCATGATTAGAAAACGTAAGGACTTCGAGCTTGGTGACCGGGGTTCTTTATTGTGTGGCGGAAAGCAAGTCCTTGTGAAAGAAGATCTTCCTAGATTTGTTGAGAAGATGTTCATGGAAAACAAAGGATGTGGAGCAAGGGTTATTTACAACAAACTGAAAGTAAATTACACGGGGTTCTCGGAACAAGCTATCCTTGAAATACTGTACAATAGCAAGTATTACCATGAGAAGTATCCGAGATTTACAAACAAGCCAACGCCAAAGACAATTACAGAAGAGGAACCAGGCAAAAGATGGCAGATTGACATAATTAACATGAAAAATCAAAGTGTTAGCTACAAGGGGTCCACATAGAGTTATATTCTACAAGTCGTGGACGTTTATTCTAGGTACGTTATGCCAAAACCCCTGAAAACGAAGAGTTCGCGTGAAGTTGCAAAGGCATTAGAGGACGTGTTGATGGTTAACCTTGCCCCTGACATCATCCAATGTGACAACGGACTGGAATTTAAAGGCCCTAGTAGGAAACTTTTGTTGAACAAGTACAACATCAAAATGATCAATAGTAGGCCGTATCATCCTCAATCACAGGGCAAGTGTGAAAGGTCAAACAGTGTTATAAAGGCCAAGATTCTATTTGCAACAAAAAGTAAACGTGGATTTAACTGGGTCGAAGGGCTTCAAGATTTAGCCTATGCCATAAACACAAGTTTCAAACGAGTTCTTGGGGGTCTCACGCCCTTTGAAGCCTACTACGGAAGAAGTCATGTTTTTAC